>LPNX010305229.1:1374672-1428908 GCA_001517045.1 Pseudotsuga menziesii | reverse complement strand
ATTGCATGAGTGCTCTTGATAAACAGCTTATACATGTGCATCGAAAGTCAGAACTATACCTAAAGGTCCTCTTAGCTTTCGGGTAATTGGGGGACATTACAAGTCCATAACCATCAGGTATGTCTGCTACCATAATATCAATATATTGACATATCTTTTCATTTGCAGATAAACGAATCAGAATATCCTCCATCTCCCCGACTACTTTCACATTAGTCCTGTCTAATTGACTAACCTCCTAGGCAGTAGGTTTAGGATGTCCATTAATCTTTCTACAAACTGCAAGTGGCATAACATTAACTGATGACCCAGAATCTACCAAACAGTTGTGCACCTTATGATTCAAAATTTCCAAATTCAATAGGAAAGGTGGGGTTTTAAACCTAGTCTTTCCTCCCACACTTGCTTCAACAACTTCTTCTATAGGTTGGTTTTCTGTGGGTATCATTTCCCCTAGTTCTTCAGGTGTTTTGAGATTTTCTTCTTCAATACGCTTAGCAGGCATGTTGACTTGTTTCAGATCTTGACTGGTAATTTTAGGTGTCTCATCATCTATGTTGTTCTTCGGTTGTTTCTTTACATTTTCTTGCAATTTCTTGATCTTTGAGAGTATTGAATTGTCTTTGTTCACCAAATCCAAGCTTCTTGCTGACATATTTGTTTCCAATATCTCTTCATGTTTCAGAGTATTTTCTTCTGTATCAAAAAGTGAAACACAATCCCATAAAACCATGGCATAATTTTCTTGTTTTTTTGTGGCTTTACCACCCTTTTCTTCTTCATCATTGTCCTCTATTAATTTGGAATCCAACAGCTGATTCATAACTAATGTCATTGAGTTTATCCATTGAGGAAAACTTTTTTTCATAATGAGGTTGTTGGTGAAAAGTGCAAAAATTATCCATACCAACCTTAGTTAAGTTCATTGATGCAGGACTGTGTCGAGGAGGTTTGGATTGATTGTTATCCTCTCTTCTCTTGTAGTAAGGCTTATAGGCTTTCTGAGCCTCCTTTTCTTTTTCCAAATCTATTATTCTGTTGGAAAGCTTCTGCATCATTTTTAACATTCCCTCAAAATCATGTGATTGCTCCTCCTTAGGTTTAGTTAGTAACAAGGATTTCTTCCCAAAAAAAATTTCTCCAGATTGCTCAGGATAATCTTCTATGCTTTCTTTTTCAGCCTCTACTCTTTCAACTTCTTCATAAGTCTCTGATAACGTAGGTTTAACTTGGGATTTTGCAAACATAGCCAAGTCAGGACCCAAAGTTGAGGAATAATATTCAATTAGAACCTTATCAGAGGGCTTATCAGTTGCGAAGAAATTCTTAAGATAAGCAGAAAACCTTTGAGTAAAATTATGCACATTTTATTTTCTTTCTTTCTTCAAAGTGCCTAAACCTTTCATTAGTGCTGCATGGGTCTTTTGGGCTGCATATTTGCTTCTGAAAATCCTTTCAATTTTGCAGGCAGACCAAAATACCATGAGGCTGCTGCTCCTTTCAAGGTATGTGGAAAAATTCTGCAGACTACATCTTCATGTTCTCTTGCCCTGAATCCTTCTATGGCTAAGTAGAAACTTTGCAAATGGTCATCTACTAAAATCTTCTCACTTGGGTCAAACTTGGGCAGCATCTTTTCAAAATCCTGAGGTAAGTCATGCAAAGGAGGTGTTAGGTTTAGAGGTGATCTGGCTTTCCAAGCAGGTGGTGGATTTGGTGGGTTAGGTGGCTGATTTTCATTTACACCTGCCATGAGTCTGGGTGGAGAGTGAGGTGGAGAATGAACAGGAGTACGAACAGGTGTACCGTTAGGTGTATCAGGGCCTACTTGATGCAAAGGCTGAACAACTTCCTGTAAAGTTGTTTCTACAAGTTCTTCCCAATCTCCAACTAACACAGAATCTTCCAAAACAGGACGATCTTTCTTCTTGTATTCTCTTCTAGGTAATTCAGGGATAATCGGTAATCCTCCAATATTCTTCACATAAGACCTAGTGTGTCTTCTTAGATCATTAACAACTTCGTTGTCCATAGAATACAAATGTTCTCTATTCTCTTCAGGAATTGGATTAGGAAATAAACTGCTTTCAAAACTATCACTGGTGGAGTAATTTTGAGGAAATGGGTTTCCTCGGCCAGCCATGCACTGGTGGCCCTCCTTCTAGTGCTAGAAACTGTTGAGGCCTGGAAAATCTCAGGAAACAACAGCAACGGATTTTCCCTAGTCAACGTTCCCAAATAGCCTATGACTGTTTGGTATGGGGAATCCGTCTGGTTTACGGTCCGGCTACCATAGGTCAAGTAACAAAAATTAAAAGGTTTTACCGGTTGTAGCCCAATCCACCGTATATATTTTGTGTTTTTAACTCTAAGTATGATATGCAAGTGCCTATCTAAAATGCAGATTGATAAAGAATATGAGGAGTGGTCACAATGTGATGCGCAGGTTCTTACCTCTCATCTTAGACTCTCGCATCTGAACCACACACAACAGGAAAAAAAACTAACTAAGTTATCCCTAGGGAGTGAGATTATCATTTAATGAGTAATGTATTACTGTTCATGCATTAAGAAAAATCATAGGTAGCTGTTCATTGATTCAAAACACATAAACATGAATAGATGGATGAACAACAAGATAGCTCATTGTTTTTTAAAACATTCATTACTCATAGTGGAAATTATCATAAAATAAACCAGAGAACATTCATAAAAGAACATAGGTTCAACAAGTTAGAACGATCTCACAGTTAATGAATAAAAGCTGAAAATGAAATAGTTCCCCTTCAACAACATCCATTGAAAAGCATTTGAACATTCCACCAAAGCTTTCTACAACAGGAAAAATTGTAATTATATATTGCAAAACGAAATAGTTCCTCTTAAAATGTGTTCTCACAAGTCCAATTGGGAAAAAGTCCCCTTTCTATCTAACTCTCCTATACTTATACAAAAGGCAAAACGTTTTGGGCTGCCCCAAATGACTTCTGGGCTTCCCCAACGTTTCATCTCCCAAAATTGTCATATATTGAGTGCTCATACAATTTTACAATATATTACATTTAAACAAACTAATAAAGCACTTTAAGTAGAGGGCCCCGCTTGATTATTTAGGAACTTTTTCCATGCTTGGGCTTCTGATGCTATGCTTTCAAATTCAGAAGGCTCGAGAAAATGAATGTTGATTTCAAACTTTGTAGCCTGATTTTTAATCACTTCAATTCTTGCTGAGCTTAGGCGTAGTTCATCCTCAAGCAACTGTACACTGACCGCTAGATGAGCCACTTCATCTTTCAATATATGTTCATCCAAGATCTTGACTTGTTGAATCCTCTGCTCATCCTCTTGATATTTGCTCTGTAACATTTTTATGAACAGCTCATGTTCTAGAAATGCATCTAATCTCAGCTCAGCAGCCACCTGGCGTCAGTTGTAAGTGATCAGCAGCCTTCTGCAATACTCGGTTCAAGCTCCCCTCGTTTTCTTTACAGCCTTCTTAAACTCTTCTGTTGTATTTATTGCAAATTCCAACAAGTCATAATCCTTCTTCAATCCTTGCTGATCTTTTTCCAGTAAGTCTACAGGAATCTCTTCATTGGCCTCCATCCTTCCTATCCTTCCCGTCAGGAATTCCAAAATGTCCTGAGACCTATCTACAAAATACAAGGTGGTTTCCAAAATTTCTTCCAATCTATTATCCACTTGCAAAACTCTACATCTTTCTTCTTCTATGGATACCTGCAGCTGGTGCATTTTGATTCTTTGTGTTAGGGCATGCTCTTTGAAAGGCTGAATACTGCTTTGTTGTTTCATAACCTCTTTCAAAGATGCTTCTAGTGAAGCAATTTTTCCCTTAAACTCCACTGCTTGTATGTGAAACTGTTTTTCTGTCTACTCCATGGTAGCCCTTTGTGTTTCTAGTTCCCCAACTTTGCTTTGTAGTTGCTCTCTTTTTGTCTTAAGGTTTTCACATGCTATTTTTAGTTCATCCCTTTCTATCTTTAGCTCCTGATAATCCTACTGCACTTTTGCTAGGCTATCCTGAGCATCTCTCCCTGTCTTTTCACTGGTAACTTCCAAATACATCTTGTCTGCTTGGAGGGATTGAAGCTCTTATTTTGAAGATTTCACTTCATTACGCATGTCTTCAAACTTTCTCTTCAATCTGTTGCTTTCATCCCTCTCCTTCCTTAGAGTGTCCTTTAATTGGGCAGCATTTTTCCTTGATTGCTCAAGGTTTGTCATTATTCAATCTACATTATCTTCATAGACTTGGATTAGCTCGGATTGTTTGCCTTGGGTCCTTGTCTGTCCTATGTACCAAGTTTTTATCAGTGACCGTCATCCTCGATTGTCCACCGGTCTCCACCTTTTTCTCAATTCTTTTCACAATTCTCTTCTTTTCTCTGTCATAAAAAATGGTACTGAAATCTGGGACTTCCTCCCCTTTCTTCTGTTCAAAACATATCAACTTTAACTCAGAAACAACCACTTGTCCTACATTGCTGCCAGTAGTTGCAGCAGGCTCTTGAGAATCAGGACCATCCTGATCTTGTACTTCTTGAGTGTATGTAGGGTCAGAAGTTTGTTGATCTGTTGTGGACCCTGTCAGCTTCAGACTTTCAGCCTCCTTCTTCTTTAGCTCTTCATCCTCTTTCTTTTTCCTTTCTTCTTCTTCCTTCTTGGCAGCTTCTTCTACCTTTTTTGCAACTTCCTCTGCATTCTTTGCTACTTCTTGTTCAGCTTTTTTCCTTTCTTCTTCTTCACTCTTAAGCCAACTCTCGTCCTCATATGCTAGTCTCCTAGCATCTTCTTCTCTTTTCCTGGCCTCCTCTTCATCAGCTTTCTTCTGCTCAGCTTGGCCCTTACCACCTTTAGTGGTGATCTTCTTTCTAAATCTTCTTTTTAATGCAGTCATATTTTCTTCATTTCTGAAAGTCTCTTCATCCTTATCCTAATGGTTTGTATATTCAAAATGTACAATGGCTTCCTTGCAATGTTCCACAACTTTGTTCCGAGAATCATTTCTATGGAAGTTCATTTCCCCAAAGTGAAAATACTCCAACTCCTGTACAAACTCATCATATTCTTTAACTTTTGAAAACTTATAGCTTCCCAGTCTGAAAGGTATGGGAGGATAAGTTTCCTTCTTCTGCTCGAATGGAAAACTCCCTATACCATCCAGGAAAACCTGCCTAACTACTTGTTTATGCACCACAAAATCAGTGGCATACTTGGGGAGCAACGCAGGTGCCCTAGAGCTACCATACATTCTGATATACATCCCCTCATCAGTCAAATAATAATTAGCATACTCCTGAATGACTTTCAATGCCCCTTCAGACATACAATTGCATTCTTTCAAGAAAATCAATGTATACAAGGGCGTAATAAATTGTTCACAAATTTCTTTATAATGACTGTGATATTTGTGTTCCCATAACAACTTGTAGGTTGTGTACACAAGGGTTCTGTCCCTATCCCATATGCACCTTAGTCTTGGAAATGGCTGGGTGCATAGTATACAATCGATTAATATGGAGCTCATGTAGAACTCATATTTTTTCTGAGACACCCCTCCCAGAGCTGAAGCAATGCAAGCTAAGAGACTGTTGGACACAATGTTCACCCAGTTGAATACAGTCCCTTGGGTGGCTACACAGAAAATAATAGGAACCCATCCTAACTTAAAATGTTTGTTGTGAGCTCTCCCAAAAATTTTGTTCAGCATTAACGCAATAAACCTATAAGGGGTTCTTAGAGTAGCTGTGTCTTATTCCCCTAATGGCCTAGTTTGAAAATTCTTACCAGGTATCATCATTCTTTTTACTATTTCAACCAGGTCTAGGTTAATTTCCTTCAGCCAATATTCAGTTAGGTAAACCTGGGCTTCTGGTAAGTGATAAGCTAATGATACATAACTAGGGTTGTAAGCAGCATAGCCCCTACTTGGAAGTATTGGCCAGAATCATAGTAGTCATGTCTGCCCTAGGTAGAATCCATCCAAACACTTTTAAGCATAGGAAAATCTCAGGCCTACTAGCTATCTTCATCAAGGCATATTTCTCAATATTAGCATATATTGTTAACTCTTCAAACCTGGTATCAGGCACCTCCTGGTTTGAAATCAGTCTATAAATATTGCCCCACTTGTAGTCAGGTTCCACACCGGTGGTGGCTCTAGTATCTTCATAAATGTACTCAACCTTTGTAATAATTTCCACCTCAGGATCCCCTTCAGTAATAGGAGCTTTCTTTTTCTGTCTTTTCGACATCTCGTCTTTGGAAAAGTTGCCCTATCACAAAAAAAAATTCCTTTAGGTTATTTGGGGCTGTTAACCAGTATTCAAAGAATGAAGAAAAAAATGTATAAGCATTTACCTCAGTCGTATTTGCCATAGCTAAATCTATGCAGATACACAACCAGGACTAACTAGCAAATACATTTGCAAAAGATAGGTCCTAAAAAATCCTAAGTCATGCCCATGAATAAAATCAACATGATCGACAAAAGGTGTCATAACCTCGCTAACATTTAAAACTTCTACCAGTGATACTAAAAATGACAATATGTGAAGAAAAACTAGTCTGATCAAAACTAAAACCCTCAACGTTATCAACTTCAGTATAATACATTCTAACTCCCTGCTCAAAAATAAATCCCATCAAATGAGGCTTATCCTCAAAAAAAGTGACCCTAGTTCCAAAACACGCGAGCAACCAAATCACCGAAAAAAGAAAACAAACCCTCTGGCATTTCGAACAAAACCAGGGTAAACGCCCACCAACTGCAAAAGAAAGGAAAATTCCCCCCCTAGATGGCCATACGCAAACCCAGAAAAACCGGTGCAGACAGCGTAACACTCGTCGACACCAGTTTCCTAAATAGTCGGAAAAGGTTTGAAAACTCATAACGTCTCTACAATAATCACCAAGGAAAAACGAGAAACACCCCCCCGCGTCCGCTAACTATCAAATTGAACCACCATATATGCTGATAAACCCATACACATATGCCCATCGACCACGACAGGAAAAACCTAACCAAGGACGAGACCCTAGTTCCAAAAACTCAAAAGAAAGGGCAAAATCATGGTTGGCCTACTTGGCAATGAGCTGTGCAGTCGACAAGGAGAATTTGAAAGCTTCCATGGTGACAACGCAGGCACGAGTACGCAGGGATAATAATAGAATAATGCCTAATCCCACATATACATATATATCTCAGTGAAAACACTTGGCGGGAAAAACATCACAAAACGAGCAGCGAGACAACTACGGTATTGACGATCAACCTACTACAGAGCCACAATGGCGGGCGATGGAGATGCTACGAGTTTCATAGTGCAATGAAAACCGTCGACGAAACACACATTAAAAATCCCAGCATTGGAGCTCAAAATGACTATAGTCTCAGACTATTAGTATGTTACAACGCTGCAACGGTGGAGGATACAATGACAAGAGGTTCTGTAGACCAGTCAAAAAGTCAGAGAAAAAAGAACTAACGTTAAGCGAACCTTCAGCAAAATAAATCATACACATTGGCGAAAGAAAAACTATAACGCATAAGTTTAGTCCTCTCCAGAGCTACAACAGCAGAACTCAGATTGACTAAGGCTTTTGAGACTGACGGTGATCAAAAACTTGTCCTCAAATCAAATGTCCAAAACGGTGCCGACAGCGACAAGAAAAAAAACATAGAAATAGACTGCAGGATCGGGCAAGGTCAAAACTTTCGTCGCAGTGCTTCGTAATTTTCCATCCGAAACGTCGGCAATACAAAGTACAAGTGCTCCAACGGCGACAAAATAAAATGCTGAAGAACAAAGCGCATCAGCTAAAAACACGGTTTTGGATCGGGTCATTATTCTATTGAGCCTCCGCAATGGCGGCTATGTAGGTGACTATGGCCCCGATTGATAACTCAAACCACTTCCGACAGGGAAGATAAGAAATCACCGTAAGTCACAAAATAAGTCAAAAGGCAGCATCAGCATAAAAGATATTCAATAAAAAATCAACCTCAAAAAATCAAACTCGCAGTAAAGGTAAGAAACCCCAACAAATTAAGCAAGACAAAATTTAAAAGGAGGGTCCCAATTTTTTAGAAATTTGGGAAATAGTTGCAGCTGCAAAACAGTGCTGGCAGACTAAGGATAAGCGCGATCTTTGTAGTGTCGACGAACAGACATTTCTTGCACACTATGTGCCCTAACAGCATCCCGCATGGTGCACAAAAAATGCACTTCTTTGAATTCAATGCAATTTGATGCTATCAAGACCTTTCCAGCATCAATCGCAATTTTGCTAAATGATCCTTCACCAGACCATAAACTGTCCAATCATCCATGTATACCTGCAGGAACTTCTGAATGAAATCTTTGAATGCAGCGACAACCACCCAAGAAAATATCGCTGGTGCATTCTTCAATCCAAAGGGCATGAATGGATATTGAAAACAACCCCATTGAGTGACAAATATTGGAGGAAATTTCAACTCAAAATGGGCCTCCTAAAAAAAATTAATAAAATAATAGTTAAAATAATAAAATAATATTTTTTAATTTTGGAGGAAGAAATGAAAAAAACTACTTTTTTATTTGTATTTTCGACATATCTCCCCATGTTTTTACTCAAATTTTGATCGAGAGAGCTTGTCGGATGTGGAATTAAATTCTGCATCCAACGAGTACCCATTTGGCATACTTTTGATGGGCCCCTCTACCCCAAAAACAAGAAATACCTGAAAAATGTGATGATGATGTCATCAGCACGTTTTTTCAGGCATTTCTTGTTTTTGGGGTAGAGGGGCCTGTCAAAAGTATTCCAAGTGGGTACTCGTTGGATGCGGAATTTAATTATGCATCCGACAGGCTCTCTCGATCAAAATTTGAGTAAAAACACGGGGAGATATGTCAAAAATACAAACAAAAAAATATTTTTTTATGATACCTATCCCCAAATTTATATTAAAAAGGTGTTTAAGACATATACGGTATTTGAAATTTAAAGAAATTTCATTGGCTAACACATGATGACATGGAATTTGAATTAGAGTTAAAAGGCCCATTTTGAGTTGAAATTTCCTCTGATGGTGATCTTATGCTGATCTTCCTTTGCGATTCGGATCTAGTGATACCCTGAAAAGCCATCTGTGAAGGAGTACATCTCCTGACCGCCTACCCCTTCAAGGACCTCATCTGTAAAGGGATTTGGAAAAGGATCATGCAGGCAGGCATCATTCAGCTTTATCGGGTCGACAGAAATGTGAACCTCTCCAGTCTTATTGTCCTAAACCACAACAAGGCTTATCCATTCTGATTCTTCAATAGGCTCAATGATTCCTGCATCCAACATCCGGTTGAGCTTAGCCTTGACATGTTATTTGTATCGTGGGTTCAGTTGATATAGCCTCTGTTGCACCGGTTTCACATATGGTTTCAACAGGATTTTCATCTCCCCTAGATCCCCTAATACCCCTTTCATTTCCGAGAACCATGTTGAAAAGAGATCCTAGAACTCATGTAGCAGATCTGTGATCTGTTCCACTGTCTCATCATCCCAATAGTCCCCAATATCAGCAAATTTCGGGTTCCCTTCCGTCCCAATGTTAACTTTTCTTAGCTTCAGCGGCTGACTCATGGGGTCAGCTGGTATGTATGGTGCTGCAACATCGCGACTTCCTTCTGATTCTGGAATATTGACATTCTGCAGCTCATCATCATCTTCAGGTTCACCAAATAGATTGTAACACATCATTCATGGATTGCATATGACACTACGCATGTGGATCTATAGGGAATGCGGCTGGTACAACCTTCAATACTACATCGCGGATGAGTTGGAGTGCATTGTGGACCTCAGGGTGAGCATCCTGAAAAGTAAAAGTATGAGCACAGCAGACCGATAGCTCCTCCCAGGTAGTTATGGTTCTACACAGTTCTGTCACTACATACCAGGATCTAGGCATCTTGTCCAAAGTATGAAAAAAATCATGGACCCACTCATCCTTGGGTTGTGATGCCCATAAGTCCTGACATTCCATCAAATGACCAGTGGGGTAATTCTTCCCATCATATCTCCCAGTGTGATAGATCTCTGAATCACCAAAGCGCACCATCATCAATCGTCCACATTGTGACCATTCATGAATTGTATGCTTCTGAGTCACCCACCAGCATGCTGGGCTAGCCTTCAATGCTTCTTCTAGCACCAACAACCTATGTGGATCAAACACTTTCTCTTCAAATTCTTTGAGGAATCAAAAAAACTCTGGAATCCCCTCGTAGATTGAAAACTCGATAATCTCAGTCGCAACGCGATGTAGGGATTGCGTGACCAGTCCACACTTCCTAAAAGACACCTCATGCATCTGATTTTTCCAATTATCTAAAGCATCATCAGAATCAGAGGACACAGAGCTAGCGCTGTGCCATCCAAGTTCACCATTAACGGTAGGGTGGATATAGTCTTCGGAGATATTTTATGCATCATCCCAGCCTCTACCAACCTCATCCTTGACGGGTTCAATATATCGGTGTCCTTCATGAGGGTCCATGGGAGGAATGACCCTAATATCTTGGTTTTTGAATGTCATAACCCGCTTCTTGAAATTGATAACTGCCACGCTATCATTGGCCCATCCAATCCCCAGCAGCGCGGGATAAGAGCCTCCACCGTCAACTACTTCAATAAAATCAAAATCGATATATGTCTTCATACCTTGGACATCGACGACCAGGTTCGAGACACGACCAATAAGCTGAACTTTGGCTTGATTTTCTAGTCTCAGTTGCACAAGGGACCATCCCAACGTTGGTTTTCCCATCAGCTGCCAAGTCTACTTGGTCAAAATATTCACATCCGATCCAAGATCCAGAATAAATGAATCGACTTCATAGTCCTTGATCTAGATGTCCATTCTAATCTCTTTGCATGTCTTTCTCTTCTGGAGGGAATTCACTACGAAATCCTTTCGCATCTTGTTCCGGTGGTATAACAACTTCTCAATCTCAACGAGAGCCTCGAGATCTCCAGCTAGCGAAAGACAGCTCTACAAAAACTGTTGCAGGGTACCATGCTTTCATGATGGTCCTGCCTCTATGGATGGATCAAAAGCAGATGGAATTTCAACAATAGGTAACTTACCCATATTTATCCTAATTGCATGCTTAGCCTCAAAGAAGGTATCTTTTTCTGTCGCAATATCAAATGCTACCTTTTTCTTCCCAGCAAACCGAACTTGTTGACGGGGTCCATCTTCTCCAGTTGTCGCACTTGCACGAGTGATGACAACAACGTCGACAACCTAGTTTCTAGGTTCTGCTATAATCGTCACAACTGTCAGTCCTTGATTCTAGTTCTAAGCTCTGTTCGGGGGTGGATTTTGATTCGGTGGCAGGTTCATAGGCTGATTTTGAGTCTGTAGTGGGATCTAAGTCTAATTCTGCAACGACTGTTGGTTCTATACTTGGTTATGGTTTTGGAACTGGTTCTGCAACTGAGGGATGTTTCTGGCCTTCCACTTCACAATCAACTGAGGGAAATTTTCAACATTATGCTCGCTTGCTACACAGTATGTACAGTTTGCATGAGGGAAATTTTTAACATTATGTCCCAGAAATGGAACCATTTGTTGGTGAAAACCCACCAACAAAGCCTCATCGATAGGGGTTCACACTCTGTCGACACCCAACCAGCGCGATATCCCTGAGCACCGGCCCAGACAGGTTTTCCCTTGCTCAGCAACACCCATAGAGCGGATGAAGTCTCACCCAAGATGTCGAGGGAGAGCTATCGGAACCAATTTTATGGAAGTAAGAAGGAAGGACAGGAAATAAATGACTCAACAACATGATCCTCAGATTCTTCAGAGATAGTTAATTAGTATTGCAGCATTCATCACAAATCTATCATCATAACTAATAGATCGCTAACAAATCGCATCAATTACTTATTCATCGCAATAGTGTCATTCATTCATACAACAGATCTAGTAAACATCCATCATTGACATCACAGCACATAAAGACAGCAAAGAAATAAGAGACAAGATCAATTTAGGGAAACATCCATCATATTATATTACTTATGTGCAATAGATCCAAATCATACAGTACTTCTCCACAGCAGGAGACTGATCACAACCCAAGATTCAAGAGCTGGTCGACACAGACACCACCAAAACTGCTCAAGAACAAAATGAAGTGACAAGATCATAATCAGATCACAAAATGAATTGATCGATTGATATTTCAACTCAATGATACTCCATTTACATTTGCAATTCTAACTCTATATAAAGGCTTGAGCCTTTACATCGAAGGTCCACTTCTAACTAACTTCTAACAAACTAGTGACCTATATCCACAAAATGTGGTTAATCAGTACAAAATTGCATATGAAATTCCAAAAACGTTTATTCTTCCATCTATCATGCTGATTTGGTCCTGCACGGTGTTGCGTGAGCTTCCACAACCTCCACAGTGCTATGCAACTCACTTACCCAAACCCCTGCCAACAATGCCAGTAGTTTGCTCTGCATATGGGAAATATTGCATTGATATCACATGTTCATGCACCAAGATCTTGATGTAGTGCAAGTGGATATTAATGTGATTTGTCATTTGTCTATGTAATGGATCTATTGATATCTTGATTTCACTTTTATTGTCACACCAAATTACAGTGGGTGAATCAAATGCAAAACCAAGTTCTCTAAGAATTCCTTCAAAACACACACATTATGTAGTTGCATTAACGGCTCCTCTGTACTTGGCCTCGGTTGATGATAAGGAAATAGTGTGTTTTTTCTTACTTGAACAAAAAATAGGCCCATGTGAAAGCATGAATACATAACAAGAAGTGGACTTTGTGTCAGTGGAATCTCCATCCCAATCAGAATCAGTAAATCTAACCAATTCTAGTGGAGAACTAGATGCAGAGTGTATCTCGAAGTGTTTGGTTCCTTGCACATAATGCAAGATCCTTTTAGCAACCTTCCAATGTATCTCATGAGGCCCCTACATATACCTTGAAATAACACCTACTGAATAATCCAAATCAGGTCGAGAGTGTTTGAGATACAACAAGCTCCCAACTAGTTGTATATACAACGAGTTATCCGCCAATGGAGATGAACCAAAATCACCTAGTTTTACTCTTGAAAGGAAGGGACACTTAGAAAATTTACATTCAACCATTTTTAACTTTAATAATGGCAGGTCTGAAGCATACTTTGATTAGTTTAACTTGGTACCTGCATCAAATTGCTCATTCTCCAAGCCAAGAAATTGTTTCAACAATCCTAGGTCAGTCATAGAAAATGCATTGTGCAATGAAGACTTAATTGAACATAAATCAACAATGCAACTACCAGCCATCAAAATATCATCAACATACAATACAATTATATAAATAGATTCATCTAAATGCTGAAAATACACATTAGGATCATGTTTTCATCTTTCAAAGCCTTGTGAGAGAAGAAAGTTGTCCATCTTGGCATACCAAGCTCTGGGAGCTTGCTTGAGGCCATAAAGAGACTTCTTCAAACTAAAAACAAGTGAAGGATCACAAATGAAACATTCATGCTGATGTATATAAGTATCCTCATGAATTTCACCATGAATAAAATCACTCTTCACATCCATATGGTGCACCTCCCATCGCTTAGATGCATCAATGGCCAAAACTAGCCTGATTGAGTCCATCTTTGCCACCGGTGAAAATGTCTGTATATAGTCCAATCCATGGACTTGAGAGAAGCCTTTGGAAACCAATCAGGACTTATACTTCACATATGAACCATCAACATCCATATAGGTCCTATAAACCCACTTGCATATAACCAGTTTCCTCTTGGAATGTAGAGGAACCAACTCCCAAGTTTCATTGTCTTGCAATGACTTGAACTCTTCTTGCATGGTTGTTTTCCATATTGGTTCATGTGATGCTTATTCATATGATTGTGTATCAGATACAACCATCATAAAACACCTCTTTGGAATTTTCAAATCACAAGTGGAGAAAGCATTGTGAAACTGAGATCTAGCCTTCCTAGTGTCTAGTGGATCTCCTACAAGATCACCAACTGCTTGTATGGTTTCTCAACCTATTTTGGACTTGTGGGAGGGTCATGATCTGCATGCATGTCATCATATTGATATTCCATATCATAATCATAAAAATCAGAAAGAGAAACATCAATTACATCATCATTGAGTGGAGGGTGTGAGAAACCCCCCTCTACTAGTTCAACCTCTTGGATAGGCTCTCTTTGAACTGTACACTTCTCTAAATGATTTTTTTCTGAGATGAGGGATCAAATAGATTGTATCCCTTTTCATATTCAACATATCCAACCATTATGGACTCCTTTCTTTTAGTTTGCAAGGATTTTATTTTCTTTGTAGGAATTCTAGCCTGTGCCTTTGAGCTTAAAACCCTGAAATGAGAAACATCAAGCTTGTGACCTCTCCAAGACTCAAATGGAGTTTTTTCTTCCAATTATTTATGTGGAACTCTATTTTGAACATATGCAGCACAATTTATGACCTCATCCCATAGCTTAGGAGACAAATACTTAGCCTCCAACATGCATGTGGACATCTCCTTCAATGCTCTATTCTTGCGCTCTGCCCCACCATTTTGTTGTCGCGTGTAAAGAACTGAATGTTGCATTTGAATGCCATCTCTTCACATAGATGTTTTAGGTTATTATTGACATATTCCTTTACATTGTCATCCCTTTTACCTTTATCTTCTTCCCACTGAAGTTCTCAAAATAAGCTTTGAAAACTTTGAAGATCTCATACACTTCAGATTTAAGCTTGAGGAAAAACACCCAACAATATATAGAAAAATCATCTATGAATGTTAATACATGCCTTTAGTTTCCATAGGAGGGTGTGGCAAGAGGTCCTATCAGATATGAATGGATCAATTCAAGCACTTGGAAAACCCTTCTTTCCTTTCCCTTGTCATACTTGCACTCTGCATGCTTCCCAATAATGCATCCCTTGCATGTGCCTTTGGAAAAATTGATGCTTGGAAGTTCCTCAACCATCTTTTATTTGCTCAAAGATTGAAGATATATGTAGTTGAGGTGTCCAAAACTCTCATGCCATAGCTTGATTATCTCATTGGCATGTGACTGGTACGCATTCCCTGAGGAGTAAGGAAGAAAGTGTGAAAACTTGTGCATCCTTGACTCATGATACACAATACCCACTACAACCACTTTGCATGTAGATTTTTTTTTAATTTCCACATCTTCTTGATTGAATGTCACTCTCTTGTCTGAACCTATGTGTTGATTGATAGATAGAGAGTAGGTTTGCTGCAATATTAAGAAAAAACAACACATTGTTGAAGTACCCATTGTCAAGATTGATCCTACCAATCCCTTTGGTTGGGATCTATGAGTCATCACCCATGAGGATCGATCGACCACGTATGGATGTAGGTCCAAGAAGGAGACTTATATAGAATCCATGTTCCTTGAGGCACCTAAATCTATGATGAAGAAGGAAGATCCACCCACCAATGCATGACATCTTTCCTTGTTTTCAGAATTCGAACCTCCATCCTTCTTCTTTGCTCCATCTGGAAGGGGTATGTTTTTCTTCTAAATGAGTTGCGCCATCATGTCAATGGTTTTCTTCATGCATGCACTCTCTGGATTTGAACCCTTGTGACAACAAGTACATTTGGTCTTCTATTACTTCTTTCCTTTTCCCTTGCTAGGATTTGAACCCCCATCAGAGTATTTGGGCTTCTCTTTGTCCTTCTTCTTCTCTTGTTGTTTGAATCTTTGAGATTCTTCTTTCCCTTTGATTTCTTCGAATATCCTACTGCAAGATATTGGTCCTTGGTAGATTTGATGGTACCCATTTGAACCAACTTGTCTTGTTCTTGAGTCAAAGACTCCATGAAGTCTGCCAAAGATGCCATTCTCCAGTTTCTAATTGTCAGCTTGCCTGAGTGAAATGTCAAAACAAACACTGAATATTCAAGCCCTAGCTTCGAAAGTATGGAAAAAATCAGTTGCTCTTCCTTATTTTCAATGCCACATTACTTCAATTGAAGAACAAGGGATTTGAAATGGTAAATAATTCATGGATCATCTCAAAATGAGTTGAGTTCAAGGTGATTAACTTGTTTTCAAGCTGATGGCCTCTCAGTCCATCAGTATTCCCAACAAATACTTGAGCTTGAGACACATTTCATTTGGAGTTGTGAGACTGCCAACATGAAATAGGAGGTCTCTCAAAATGTTGATATATAGCATACCAAACACTTCATCCATTATGTTAAAAAACTTGGACTTCTCAACATTTGAGTTTGGCTCATTTTCTGTCCCCATGGTAACTCTATAGAGACTTCCGGATCTCAGTTGGATTACCATTTAGTCCTTCCACTGAAATTAGTTGAATGCAGTGACAAAGGTGGCTTGATACTTCTCCATTTGTTGTTACGCATTGAGTGACAAAGAACCACTGAATAACTTACAATGCAAACTCTCAATCTACTGGAGGAGACCCTAGATTGCTAATTTGAATCCTCTGAACTCTCTAAATTTGGTTTGAATCTCATATAGCTCTAATACCACGTAAAATTATAGCCAAAATAGGATTTACTATCCAAAGGAATCCTTACAATATAAAGAATCTAACAAAATGTGCTAAAACAATGTAAAAGAGGAAAAATAACACATAGAGATGGTGCCAATAGTATTGTTTTCTATTACAATCCAACATGTAAACATGTCTGGAACATGATTATATCACATTAGGATAAAATCATTAGCCTTTGGAGGAAAATTGGTGGCATACAAGTGGTAGGCTTACATTAGACCTCAAACCCCCCCTAGGTGGACCAATAGGCTCCCAAACCACTCAAACAGTCACGAATGGCTATGTAAACGTTGGGGAAGCATGCTTGGTCATAAATGATAGTAGATTAGGTGTGGTGGAGTGCATGGATGAGTGGAAGTGGCTCTATGTGGCCATAAATGGTCCAAAATGGCCAAAACACTCAAATGCAATGCATAGGCACCCCTAGTCAACCCAGATCCATGATTTAAGGAGTGGGAGCGACCCAAGGGACCAAACGGTCATTAATGAGGGAGCCTTAGCTCTTGGTTGACCAAAATGAGGGCATTGGATGCATTTAATGGTCCAAAACCTCCAACGATCTTAGGAAAACACCATAAACCAAATTTTGGACTATGCAACATAAGTGAAAACGAATGATACTATGGTCCTAGGTAGTATGATGACTATGGTACTAGGTGGTATGATGTTCTAACAGAGAATAATTTGTATTCCTATGAGGAGATCCCATACATCTTGCATGCCATCACCAAACTCTTCAGAAGGTTTTTATTACCCTATATATTGATTCTTGGCACTCAATTCATCGATGTGGAGCAATTGCAGAGGAATCAAAGCTCAGGAAGGACATGTTTTATGCATGGGTGAATAGCCTTGGGAGGCTCATGTTTTATGCTTCATATTCTAAGCATTGCATGCATGCTTCTTCTAGATTGATCAATAAACAAATATATGATTATTGGTACGTTCTTACAGTAAATTTGAATCTTATTAAATTATAAATCTGATTTTTTCTATATCTGAGGTTTGTGAGTCGTGAACTTAGAAATAAACTCTAAACCTATAAACAAATACCACAAACAATCAACATAAATGCGCATAATATCAGTTTGGGATATTATTGTTACTCAAGATCAAAATTTGGATTCGACAATATTATCATGAATAAAGCATTTATTTCATTTCTTTTTTCTTTTTTTCTTTTTTTTTCACTTATTTGTTGTGTGATTATGTTACAGTTTAAGAACTCGAGCAAGCATGTATAAGTAATGTTCACATTGATTAGATGGTTCGTAAAGTTGATTGAAACAATGACAGACAAATCACACATTTTTTATGTCAATACAAAATTTGGATACCAATCTAGTTATTTCACATGTTTCAAAATCATTCTGCTACCTTTCTTCCCCTCTTGAAGAGGTGACGTCCTTGGAGCCATGCAACCTAAATGATAATCATGAATCTGTCTTATATTTTCTCATCAGACATAGTTTTACCCTTCATTTCTTATCACCACTTCTCACGAACCACTTTTACCTAACCACAAGATCAACTTTATGAAAAACAATATCCACGAGGTCAACTTTATGAAAAACAATATATAAAAATATCAACAACCAAATCAGTTGAAACAACTATCAATATTTTAAAACATAACCCTTTAAATGATTTAGCATTCTATTAACACTAAATATTTTAATATATATTTATTAAAACCATTTATTAGCACTATTAACCTAAATAATATTTTATTTACTTAATCCTTAAAACAATATTACATATGCCATCAATAAAATTTACTTAACCTAATTATTTACTTGATCCATAAAACGATATTACATATGACATCAATAAAATTTACAAAATCAAATCATTAAGTTATATGCATAACAAATAAGAGCAAAATTAAGTATTAAAATACTCTATCATCTTTATTAATATTATTTCAATTATTATATCTATNATATATATATATATATATATATATATATATATATATATACAAAAATATTCTTTTGACTTAAGACTACAACTACTTTAATTGAACGAAATCCATTTCTTAATATCATTGGTAATGTTACACCCTCAAAAAGCACATCTTAATCAACGTTAACGTTAAGGCGCAACATTGATTAGATGTCGCTTATATTGTTAACGAACTTTTTATAAACAAATGTTGGTTTTTATAAAGGAGCTTCTTGTATTTGACTACGGTAGTTGATACTTCTTTTTTTGTTGTGGCAAAGTGGTAGAACCTCCTTACTAGCAGGGTTGCTATTGGCTAAGTAACCACGAATCAAGGGCATCTAAGCCGTCAAAATCACCCGGGGATCGCACCCGGCCTGGACCGCACCAACCCTTAACATGGTTGGATTTTTTGGTATCCGACGAGATTAGAACCAGCGACCTTTCAGCTTAGGGGCGTCTTAACCATACCCTGCCACCAACTGTTCTACATCTCGCGGATTACGGCAGTTGATATTCAGTAATAATATAACCTTCTAATTATAAAATAAAATCATTGTAATATATATTTAAAATTATAAAATGTGGTTTATATTTACAACAATATGTATTTAGTAATTTTTTTTAACTAACTTTTAACTTTTCAAACTTATGAGATCAATTTCAAATATATATATAAAAGTATAAGTATAAGTATATATATATATATAATTCAATTTATTATATTCTATATTATTGGATATGTTTTTTAGATTTTAAAGTTATTTTATTGTAAGTGGCACAATTATTTAATTAATGGTTCATGAAAATTTATAAATAGCAAATTAATTACCATGTAATTATATGTTATCCATTCGTAGCATTATTAAAGGAGACCATAAAAAAAGTCCCTATTCCCTAGAATCGGATAAAAGGAAATTGTTAAAATTACAATTTATATTGCTCAAATCACAATTTCAACAATTTTTGTAGTTTTAAAATGTGGAATTTATTCTGGGATCCATCACGTGATTGCTGAAAATACACATGAACTACAATTTTCGTCAGGATTTTGCCTTTATCCTATGTGATCAAATACAAGTCCACCCCAAATTATACATTATCGATGCATTCATGCATCACTTAGGAGTTATTCATTTATCAACTATAAGTTATTTTTTTATATTTTGTTTTCCTCTCTCATATTTTTCTAATTATTTACCACTAATTCTTGGTTATCCATACATAAGGTATGAGTTATCCATACATCACCTACCAATATATATATATATCAAATTTCGAACTAATGTGAGAAATAAAATCAATCTATACATTACAATTATTTTATCCATAAAAAAATATAAATCATACTTTACCCAAAATTCTAAGATATTAAAATGGGATCAAGCTCTAAAACATATGCTAAGTTCGTCATATAACACTAATTTATTCCCTAAATTTTACATAAATCAAATTCATGAGTAGTTTGTTTCTTATATATCTTATGGTTACACTTGGGTGCATGTTTTCAAATTAACTTAAGTTCGTCATATAACAATAATTTATTCCCTAAATTTTCCATAAATCAAATTCATGAGTAGTTTGTTTCTTATATATCTTATGGTTACACTTGGGTGCATGTTTTCAAATTAATCTAGGTGCATGTTTTTAAAATTAGCCATGATTCATAGCTTCTAGATGAGATTTTTTAATTTATTTTTCCTAATTTTCAACCATATGCAGAACTGGTGATTTAAACCACGATAAACTTTAGAAATAGAACGATGAAGATAATTCTCATTGTGACATAAATAGGAAAGAAATCTCTATTTTTATATAAACAAAATTTGGTATAGCTTGTAACTCCTCAAATTCCTAATAACCAACGATTTATATGTTACAACATTTATAAAAAAATATATTTCTTTAAAATAGATCAAATGTACATAAATCTAGTAATCTAAAGAAAATAGAAGAAAATAAAATTTTTATGTTGTGCAATTGAACAATTTGGCTCGTATTGCTATAATGGTGCACCCTAAAAATTTATAAGGCGCACTATGCCAAGGACATCTAATCTTTCTAGTGCAACATTACAATGGTGTGCTTTTTTTTTCCACAGAAAAAAATCATAATTATATTTATAAAAAAGTAATTACATTCCACATATGGCACAATCAAAATGTTGTCCATTGTCAAAAAAACCAGACCAAGTGGTCCCAATATTTTGTTTCATATTAATATGAGTCAACAACTCAATTACAACTTCATACCTTCAAAACATAGTTTTCAGCAAACAAACTGTTCAAAATTCTATTTCATATTCATATGAGTCAACAAACCACTTAACCTTCAAAAAACTCCCTCCAAAAACATAGTTTTCAACAGGTTAGAAAAACTATACAAACTGTTCAAAATCTTATCAATATCCAAAAACTACACAGCTTTCAATATGTATAAAATCATCTTAGCAGGATTTTTGAATCCATCCTTCAAAAAAGTTCCAGGATCACCAGTAGACCAAACTGCAAGCAAATTAGTTCAAAAATTCTCAATGTTAAAACAACTTAACAGATTCAAAGCATTCAGCTGCCCTGTGCTCTGAAATCTGCCAAGAACCAGACATCACATTAGTACCATCTTTTGCCAATACATATGCTAGTGTATTTCTTTCACGAAAAATATGCATGAAAACCACTGAATCAAACATGTCAACCAATCTATTGAATTCCATCAAAATCTGTGCAAGCTGAACATTTTGAATACGATACATACCAGAAACCCAATTTATAACAAGTTGAGAATCACCAGAAACCTACAATGTTTTGAAATTATTTTCCAAAGACAAAGTCATAAGAAGCTTTATTCCAAGTAGGTTGGCAAAGTTGTTAGATCCAGAACCCAATCTAGCTTTAAAAGTGAAAAAGTGCTCATCAGTGATAAAAATTAATCCACCAGCTCCACACAATTTTGGTTCTCCTACTGCCAATCCATCAAAATATCCCCAAGGATATGATTTATCAATAACTTCTGCAACAACATCTCTAATCCTAACCACACTCTGATCTTGAGGAAAAGTACTCAGCAATCCCATACTGAGTGATGCTACCTGAAAAGGTGATAAAACCAAGTCCTCAAAACAGCTCTAGTTTCTAGCTATCCAAATGAACCAGAGAACCATAATTGGTAAGGATTTGATATGTTTCACATCATCCCTTAAAAACCAATTTTTCAGACATGAACTTACCGAGTGAACAAACCACAAATTTTGTTTCTACGATTTTACCTCAAGTTCAGTCCACACACTACTAGTAAAAGTACAATCTACTCCTAGATGAACATTGGTTTCTAGATCCAGTTTACACAAATAACATCTGCCTGGACCTTCCCTTCCTTTCCTACAGATAATATCCCAAGTTAATGCTTTATCTGACAATAAAAACCAGCTGAAATTTTTTGTCTTTAGTGGACATTTGAGCTTCCAAAGAACCTTCCACCACCAAGTAAGTTCCTCCTCATTTCTATCCAATACCAAATGTAGATAACCAATATTTGGAGTATACTTCCCAGATTTGGACTGATTCCAAATCAAACGGTCAACTTTAAGTGACAATATGACATGACTTGTTTTTAAACAAGCCAAATAACCATTCCAAACTGTAATATCATGTTGTTCCTTAAGTCCAATCAAAGTAGCTGATAGCCAACCTTGTTCCCTCAACACTGACATCCCAGCACAGCCAATGTCTTTGAGAAAGAAAAAACCAAAAGAGTGAAGTTTATCAATCAGACTAGTAGGGAGAATATGTCGCCACTTACATCCAACCCAAGGATCAAAACCAATTCTAACAGCAACACCATTCCCAACCTTCCAAGTAAGATAATTGCCTATGAGATCAAAAGACCAAAGTACTGCTTTCCAACAGATAGACATACACCTTTTCTTCTTTACAGTAACTCTGATCCAATCCATTATAGATAATGGATGAACATATTTATGTAAGACAATATTCACCCACAGTCATGTTCCATTGATAAGATTCCAGACATTCTTCACAACCGAAAATTTAGGCCTTGCTAATGCTTTCCAAGATGTCTAGGAAAACCAAAAATGCCCAAATTCCCTGCCCAACGGTGTGCTATATGTTAAACAACGCACCGTGAAAACAAAATTAAAAATCACAACAATTTTTTTAATGCATCCAGTGTTGATAGGCACAAAATGAATGGATGCATGATATTATCTTAAATGCAATAGATAAATTAAAAATGAAAAAAATGACATTTTTTAAATTATCTATCGATACATTTAACAAGTGCTACGTAGTAGTTAGTCTTTCCACTTAATTTAGGGATAGTTAAATTGTATGAAAATATGCATTAATAAAAATAGCTTATATTGATATTTTTAAAATTTGATCCATGCTCTGCCTTGATCACTTAGAGTTGTTTTTCAAACGTCAACATTTATTACAATATCACATTAACTCAAATTATGTCAAAATAAGTAGCAACATAATCTTAAGAAATCAAAAGCATTTCGAAAGATAATTAATCTACATGGATGAACTTATTAAAGTTTCATAAACACCAAGTTCTAAACTTATGAAATAAATAGCCCAATTCTGCTTAATATGAATTGTTTTTCTTATTATAATGTTTACATAACTATAACTCTTACCAATTTAATTTATGGTTATTTATCTAAGTTTGTTTATAATCTTAGTTGATAGATAAATCATTTTTAACGGTTTTATAGTTTTAAATTCAAACAATATATATATATATATATATATATATATATATATATATATACTTTGATTAGTAAAATATTTTAATTATTTTAATAAATTATTTTTTTAAATAACTAAGTTTTATAATATTTATTTTTGTAATTAATATATACATTATAAATTTAAATAAAACTCTTATCCATTAAAGAAATTGGTAGAAAAAATAAATTTATAACATTATTACATTTTACATGTACCATACAATTGAACCATTGTGTAAACAATATTTATAATAATAATAATTATGCTACAGGTCCATCTCGACAGGGTGACGTAGGAAGGCCATCAGTTTTTTTTTTTATCGAGTATGGTGCATAAGCTAGTGAAACTAGGGGAAATTAAGCTTTGTTATTATATACTTTGCTTGTCATTTTTTTTTCAGAAAGAAAAAAAAAAAAAAAACAATTCCTTGATATTCATTAGAATCAAAGGTAACGATATACATTTCTATGATACTAAGTATTATATCCAACCAAAACCCACAAACAGTGCTCAACACTCTGAGCATCCAGAACTAGGCTCCTTGCCAAAGTAAAAAACCACAAATAGTGCTAAGAGTCAAAACATGCCACAAAAGAGAACCATACAGCCTCAAAGAAGAGACCATACATCCTTACGGCAAGTGCAAAACACCAAAAATCACTGCTAGAAGCCAAAAAATTCATCATATAACACCCTATAACAGAGCTTACAAAAATGTGCATAAAACACCCATACAAAAACTGCTAAAGAGAGAAAAGGACAGAACTAAGAAAAATGGGAACCAAAAACAATCTATACCATCAATACAGGGTGCAAGAGACTCGTCCACCGACAGAGAAAACTCGTAGCTGGGTTCCTTTTCCTTTGTGACAAGAGAGCCTCCAACCCTCCACAGGGAAAACCTCGTCACTGCAAGAAGACATACGCCCTTCACCAAGGGATACCTTGCTTGTCATATAGATGCATTGTACATAAGCTTCAACATGATTTCGTTTCAGCTCATTGTACCTCCTTTCAAGTATGGACTAGGACCGACAGAGTCGGTGGGATGCAGCAACTTGAATCAGACATCGACAGCTCGTGTGTGTGAAAAAGTGAAAGCCTTAGCTGTATAGATTTGGCCTTTGCAAAGAGGAGGCAGAGTCGGTTGAACATCTTTTTGTCAGTTGTAGGTTCCTGAAGGAAGTAATTGGTGGCCTTAGCTGTATTTTAAAAGTGAACTTGGACTGGTGTGGACCTTCTTTACTGGAAAATTTAACCTGCTAGATCTCTCGGAAGGGGTATTTACTGTATTTACCTTTCTTCATTTTTTGGAATATTTGGAAGGCTAGGAACCGTTTATGTTTTGAAGATCAGGAGCCAAATTTGAACAGATTGTTATTTATCATATATGATGATTTTTTGACCTTTAAGCCTCCCCTGATTCATAAGCACAGAATTAGGAACATTGGGAAGTCTCCTACACTGGTGTATCCTTCGATCTTTTTTGATGGTGCGGCCGCAAAAGATTTGGGGGGGGGCGGGGTTTGTTATCTGGCTGAATGAATTTCACTATCTTTCCTTCAAGCTCAGATGTGGCAGAAGTACCAACACTAGAGCTGAGCTCTTAGCACTTTGGGCTTCACTATGGGTCGCAAAGGATATTGGGTTACCTTACCTACATATCTTTGGCGACTCCTCTGTGATTATAAAGTGGGCTAATATGGAATCCACTCTGGATATGGTGAATCTTGAGGCCTGGTGCCTCAACACTAGGATTCTCATGTCCTCCTTCATGTGGGTGGATCTCAGTCATGTTTATAGGGAACATAACAGGAGGGCAGACATCTTATCAAAGGAGGGACTGCATATGGCACCGAGACATCTCATTCTTACAGAATTTCTTGGAAATGAGATTATTGGGGAAAGCTCATCACGGCTCTTTTAGAATATGCTCCTACTTCTTCAGAACACCTCTCCTAATTTTGTGAGATACTTACAGGTTTTGTTGAGCATCTATTTACTGATTACTTGAGTTACACTCCCTCCTTGGATCAGATTTATGGGTTCCTGTTATGTTCTTTAGGAACATAGATGACTGTACTTGATAGTCTTCCTATGAGAGGGATCTCATTGGTAGTGAGCTCAAAGTGCTTTGAGTAGGAGATACTGTGGAAAATATATTTGTATTTTCATGTATTTTTTGGTATTTACATGTTATTATTGTCTGATAGGACTGTATTGCTGAACTGTCCAGGTATGACTGATATTACCACTGCTGTATTTGTACAGTATATGGCTGATTACTTGAAGATGTAAAAAGTTTCTTTGATTCATTGAATACCAAGGAATGCATTTTTTTCGACTGAAAAAAAAAGAAAAAGTGAAAGCCAAATAGTTTATATTATTTATTATTAGTCTGATCATGTTAGAGTTAAAGGAATTTAATATATTAAAATAAAGCTTATTGTACTTTTGTAATCATTATAAGATAAGACGTGAACGAATTAGATATAATATAATTGTAATTATTTTTTTATTTATAAAAAATATAAAATTATATTTATAATGTTTACATTATACATCAATGGATAATTTTTTGGTTAAAAACGGATTAATACACAGTCAATGCCTTCCCGATTTCATAATAACCTTGCCTACCGCAGGGATAATAAGTACACACTAGGTCTGTTTTTTAGAATGTGCACCTATCGAATGGTGCATTCATTCTTATAAAATGCATCGAACAAGCTTTTAAAATAGGCTTTCATCTCAGTGCATTAAAATCTATAGTGCACATTTTTACCGGTTCAGACATGTCTTTATATACAACTAGTTCTGTCTACGCAGGGATGCATTGTTTTCAAAGTTATAGCGATAATTTAGTCTGTGTGTATTAGAATCATAAATGCACCATCTCGGTTCTTGTATTAACCCCCACACATCGATGCATCTCTTTTATAAAGCGCACCATTTGTACATATTTTTAAAAGTAAATATTGTGGCTCTCATGAATTCCTTTCCTAGTAGTTCACCACAGATGGTTCCCTTGAGATTTCAAAGCACCAAAAGAAATTCATCACATTTTTCAAAAGTGCACCACTATGAAAATTCATGTTTTTAATGAAAAAAATTCACAACATACACCAGGTATGTGTTATGAATATGGTTGCACCACATACATTGTGTCTAATCTTATGACACACACTAAGTCATCTTTTCAAAAAATATTGTCACCTTATAGATTCCTACTTTCACTCATGGTCATGCTAGTTCTAGTGCATTTATAACTATTGTGCACAACATTTGTGTTGCAAACACTTCTATAGAGAGCATTAGTGCTCCCTATTTCGGGACGCACTGGTGTAAGAATTATATAATTTGTTACTCAATTTCAAAAATGATTTTTTTCTATCTTCAGTGCATTCATTATCTAGTAGTGCAACGTGAGCAGTGCACTATAGATACAAAAGAACTACAAGTGGTACATGACTGTGTTTTGGGTGCACTGCTAAGGAAATTTATGTTTTTGGTCATTTAATAAATAAAATGATCATTTAATTACAGTTTTTTTATGTTTTATATATACATGTCTATGTCTATGTATGAGACTAATGGAAATTATATGTGAATCAGAGATGTGAGTGAAGAGAGAAGTAGTAGTAGCAACAAGCAAGAGTAGACTTACACAATGTTGTACGAGTTTGGGAGGCTGGAGAAAGAGAGAGAGTCTTGTACCCTTAGCCCATTATTGATCAGACATGGGACCTCTTTAGGGTTGTTGGCCTCCTAAAGTTCTATCACGCGTCTCCATCACTCAAGGGGAACTCATATTTCTTGTTGCAGTTGATCTATCTTTGGGATCAACGTAAACAAGCCTTTTGGATTGGTCATGATCTCTTGTTCCATCCCACATAGGAGGAAATGTACTTCATCACTAGACTATCCAAGAGAGGGGAGGATTTTATCCATTTCTTTGTTGTCCCAATTGATGTCGCAATGGAGAGTTATCATGCTTACTCTTAGATATATATATCGGTGATAAGGTCATTGAACGTGCTCTTTTTCAATTTTATGGAGGACAATTGTGTATTGCTTATTTTGGTGGAGAGGATGTTAGGTGCCACTCCCTTTTTCTTATGACAATGGTGCACACCACCACTAATGGGAAACGCAATAGTTTCCCTCTATTGTTATGTTTATTCTTTAGTGTGGATACCTAGATGCATTAGGTGTTTTACCATTTTTTGTGGTATTTTTTTTTCTCTAGATTGATGTCGTGCACAGTTTGAGGGGAGGGTCAACTTCCCTTTTTCTTTATACATTTTTATTTTTATTTTTTGAGAGATTTCTAGACATAAGGCCACCAACTTTCCTTTTTCTTCAAACATTGTTTGTTTATTTTATTGCTTAGGGATATGGTCAAGGTGCATATGCACATGTGGGGACAAATATTTTCCAAGAGGGTCCAGCCATAGTTCCCAACGAGTATCACATTAGAGGTGATGGAGTTATTAACTAGCAAGGACTAGCATACATTGTACCTTGTGCCAAATTTGTTTTTGGGGTTGAACTATAGAGGATGTCACAACGTATTTTTCACTTAGGATGAGCCACCAGATGACAAAGGTAATATTAGCGTTATGTTTAAATGAATCTAGTTACAGTTTATTATTTTAATTAATGCAAATAAGATTTATTCTAACATTTTCTGTAATTTGTGTTATTAAATTGCTTAATGAGTTTGTATAACTATTGTTTTGTACTGTATATTTTGCATATATTGGCATTTACGATTAGGAGGGGCCTCCACTAGTTTGGGTTGATGAGGATATGGAGAATCCTTAGTTGCATGTGTTTACTAGACCTAGCTTGCGATGCAGTCTAGATGCTAGATTTCAAGAGGATATGGCAAACAAGTTGTCCATATTGTTGGCTCAATAGGGATTCCAACTTGTACTAGTGCAGGATATCATGTGAGACCCTAATTTGGTAGGGTTATGGAGGATGCTTCTCATGATATAAGGAATTTGACGCAATATACCATCAATGAATCCATCCTTCTAGCTGCTAGAATGGATTATGATTCTACATTTAATGAGGATGATGATCCTCCTCCTTTTCTTACTCCTCCATCGCGTCCTTCTCATCATCAATATGATGGAGCCTTGACATCTCATACACCTCCTCCTCCTCCTTCCCCCTCACCATGAGTACCAGTCAGTATCACCTCCTCCACCCCCAACTAGCCCACCACCATCTTTGGTGCATCCATAGGTTGACTGACTAACCTCTCCTCCTTAGAAATCCAACCATCCGCCTCCTCCTCCTCCTCCTCACCATGAAAAATGACCACTATTTACTCCTCCACACCTAACCAACCCACCATCATCTATGACTTATCCATAGGTCAACCGACCAGCCTCTCCTCCTTAGTAAGTCGACCATCCACCATCTCCAATTCCACCCATCTCCCATCTTCTAGATACAATGGCCATAGTGGGTGAGATATATCCTCAAGGAGATATTGAGTATTCTACTCTCCATGCTATTTTTTTCCTAACAAAAGTATTGATTCCTCGATAACTATTAGTGGAGGTATCGAAGACTCTAGCTCTACTAGAATAGGTAGTGATGCCTCTAGTTCTGGAGGTGGACCATCTAGCTCACTACATTTTTTCATGTTGATTTGTATCTTGATGTTGATGTTTATTTATATGTTTATGGTGATTTGTACGTTAGGTTCTAAGGCTAGATATGATTTCTAGGTGTGCTTGATAGATGTGTATGTTAGATGGTAATTGTTAGATGTGTGTGATGTTTATGTTAGATAATGCAATTTTTTTTAGATGTTATTATTAGATTTGTGTGTTATATGATGTTTAAATCTATTAAATGTATATGTTAGATGATGGTAGGTAATGATTACATGTGTATTCTTGGTGATGTTTGATGTGTGTGTTAGATTATGTTAGATATTTTTTATGTGTATGTATGATCATGCTAATGTTTGATAGGTGATGATAGATATGTGTGTTAGATGATATCTTCCATACATGTGTAATGGTTATGTTAGGTGAAATTTAGGTTTGTTAGGTGGAGATGATGATGATGAAGGCACGTTAAATGTGTTAGGTGATTTTAGATGTAATTACTATATGTTTATCTTAGATAATGTTAGGTGATGTTAGATGTGAATGTTGATGTTTGCTAGATGTGTATGTTAGATGTGTACTATAAAAAAATGCCTCCAATTTTATATTGTGTATAAACATCATGCATATTTATTATGAAAAAATTATCAGAGTTGTTTATCGAAAAACATCAATGATAACTTCTTGCTTATAGTGTAGTTACTATGATATTGTTACAATTAAAGTAACAATTTTGTGAACTTATATTACAATGTAAAATAGAGAAATATTTTACTTCTAATATCTTAATTATATTTAAATTAATTTCATAATACAATGCATTTCATTCCCCTATAACAAATATTTGTTTATATGAATTCCTCGTGAACTTCTAATTTACATTTAATGCATCTTAATGTTACATGTAATTAAAGGAAATCATAATTAATCATGAAAATAGATTGTTATTATCACAACCTTGAAAGATGTTTTAATTAAATCATTATTGATAATAATATCACTTATATAACAATAAAAAGACACAACAAAATGATATTGCAATGAAAAATGAAAATAAATGATGTAAGGTTGACAAAATTGATGATAGACATGATACACATTGACTTATATTTTTACGCTATAATCCCTATAAACGATATAACTGTTACCTATAAAATCTATAACACGTGACAATTAATAAATTTTAATCTCTCATTATAACCCTTACCTATAAAATGTCCAACTCCATGTCAATATCTCTAGTTTAGATGACAATATTGTTAAATTGGTTGCACATATTCATCTCTTATGAAGTTGTGGGTGTTTAAGAATTTAAATCTCTCATTATAACCCTTACCTATAAAATGTCCAAATCCATGTCAATATCTCTAGTTTAGATGACAATAAATTGTTAAATTGGTTGCACATATTCATCTCTTATGAAGTTGTGGGTGTTTAAGCATTTGATTTGTGTATTTTGTGTAGACTTTCTGTAGGCATTTATTTTTATTTTTGTGACATATATTACTTTATTTAAAAATACAAATGTTTATTGTTATTGTAATAATTTTATTTCAAAAACCATATTTAAAATTGGAATTGTATGATCTGCTACTACAAACCTAGATCTACACTATATTATTTACATTAAAAAAATGTCTTCATTATGTTAAACCCCAAAAAAATGTTCCATTCACACTAGATGTGATTAAAACCCCTCAAATGTTTCAATAACACATGTAATAAAATGAAATTATCTAACCTGATTAATTTAAATAGTCATAAAAATATCTTTTACACATTTGAAAAAATAAGTTTTAACTTGTAAAAATTGTCTTCTCTATTTGTACATTATTGTTTTGAAAAATTCCATCATTTATGTTCTAAATTGATGTACTTGTATGAAAATAAAATTTATATTTGTATGAGAAAGGAAGAAGCTCTCTACATTATAAAAAAAAATTATTTGTGTATAGTTCTACAACTTTTTATAAGTAAAAAGTGCATATTCCTAAATATAATTATAATTGTCTATTCCTAAATATAATTAGATATTATACATTGTATATTGTTACAAAATGTTTAATTTTTTTGTGTCACTTCCTCAAGTCATTAACCTTATTACTACTTACTACTTGGAGAGAAACAAAAGAACCATCAAATCAATATGAAAAATGCACTAAAACATCAAATTACAAGCCCATAGAATGTTTTTATCAAATATTTGATCGTCTATCAAACCCCTGTTGCAAAATAACAAGTGCCAATGTATGTTTCTTCCATGTGGAAAACTGTCATCTTTACTCCTCTCTTGAAATAGGGTATCAAATTCTTCATTGGAATTTGTGTCATTGTTTTTCATTTGGAATTGGTATCAAATTGACTTGAAAAATCATATTAATTAAAATTCACTAATGATAAAATTATTTAGATTTAATATTGAAATGAAATTTTTTTCTATTTAATATTAAAAGTCATTTGATTTGGAAATTATATTAATCATAATTCATCATTGATAAAGATGTCATTTGTAAGTGTAGTTAATTTGTAAATGAACTATACGTTTTGAATTAATATTAGAATTTGTCTATTACTTACTAGTTAATAGTACCATAATCAATATAAAATAACTATATCTATATTGTTATATATTCATCTTAAATATTAACACACATTTGATACACACTAACTGATATTTTTTCAATATCTGCATGCCATAATAATGGTATCATAATAATTCTAGTATTTTATACTAAATTCCAATGAGATATGAATACATTCAAGTAAAATAAAATAATTTTCAATCAATCATTCCATACAATTACAAATTACTTGTTAGACAAAAACATTTTGCATCAGATTCATGGTTAACCTATTAAATTGTTTTTTAAACATCTAATACTTAACTTTCCACTTCCACCGTCATAAGATGAAAAATAAACAATATAATTATAGACTTAAAGATAACAATAATAAAATGATACATCAACACCATAAATGATGAAATAAAACAAGTACATATCATTGTCCATTTCCATCACCCTTATTATCTTCCTCACTTGGAATGATAGCACTATTGGTCTCAAAAATATGTCTTGATCCAAGGTCGTGTATTAATATGAACCACCAATACCTATCGAACACATCTAGGAAAAAAACAATTGGTTGCAGTGTTTTGAGAAAACATAAGGCTCCTTAGTTTCATCCCGCATGTTTCTAGAGTTGATACATATCACCCCACTATCGTGATCTTCCTTTGGATTATTCATGATCTAGAGTTGATAAGTCCACTTGAATGATATCTTGTATATTTCCCATGTAACCCAACTCCCCCCTATTATATTTTGAAATTGGCACATATGGGTCCTTTTTTCAACAAAATTTCTGGTGTTTTGCTAAAATTTCGTCGAAGAGAGGTCATCAAACAAATGTCGAACATTTGATGTCGGAAATTCAACTTTCCAACGTTCATCGATTTTTAACAAAATTTCATTGGTATAATGACGAAAATCCAATTTGCGATGAAATTTCGGCAACCTCTCTTTGACAAAATTTGTGACAAAATTTTAGTGAAACGTCGTAATTATAAAAAAAAAATCAATATGTGGTAGTATGATCATGGTGGATAGCATAGCTAGACTATTTGAACTTGACTTCCACTCCACATTCTTATGTCCTGCCCATCATTGTCATCCTTGGTGCAAAACTTATGCCCATATGCCCAGGTAGGTGGGAATAAATGCACCTTTAAAAAAGTGAATAAATAACAGTGTCATATGTCTAATAACCCAACCATTAGTATATAAAATATAAATTTTATAATTCAAAGGTGTATTATAAATTTAAAAATGTACAAAAATAGATTATTACTGGGTTATTGAGCCTGATCCCTATGTTTAATGCATCCTCTTCAGCAGGCGCGTAACGACCAAATGCTCTGTATTTCTCTTTGATTTGGCCAACAACGCAAATGTCAACACATATCATTGGCATTTTTTTTTAAATGGTCAATATAATGCATGCTTATTCTATTAAACTATCTGAATTATTTCTTGTCAATGTCCCATTTCATCCTCTTCTCTTCATACAATGTGACCCCATGGTTGTGTTTCCTCCATATTGTGAAGAATGAATATATTGATGGCATCAATCTCTGAATTTGATGTTGTATTCATGAAATAAAATCGACATAATATAGTACATATGAGATCAAATAGATATTATGAAGCTCATTGTGAATAGTTACTATGTAGAAATGTGACAAAATATAGGTGACTTACTCTTTATCATGCACCTTTTTCGTTCGTTTAGAGTAGCTCCCCTTCCCTTTATTCATCATTGCACTCGCCATCCCAAATCATTGCACCTAGTGTGTGGTTGATTTGATTGATGTACTCACTTGTATAATATAATGACTCATATACTATCTACGCCTATGCCATAGACCCCTTGGGTTTTTCTCTTTGTCAAATAAATCCCTTCATTTTTTTCATGTACCTCTATTATAATAACATACAACAACATTAAAACATCCCAACTAACTCAACCTCATCAACTAGGTGAATTACAAGATGAACCGACAAGTCCATGAAACTCGTTGACAGTTCCTTCTCAATATATACAAACCATCGTAGATCCTAGGCTCTATCAAGCGCCCAGAGGGATCAAATCTCACGAGATGTAAACCTCTCCTCGAATAGCTCCTTGCGTGCAATACCTGAAAAGATTTGACCCCTCTCCACACTTGATAGAGCCTAGGATTTGGATCTAGGCTGGTTTATAAGATACCTTAGCATGTAGTTATTAGATGTTATGTTATATTTTTATGGAATATATCTTAAATAGCAAAATGCCTTTTACTAACTCATAAAAAATACATTTTTTAGTTTAAAAATAAATTAAATATTTAATTTTGAAATGATGTTAAATATTTATAACATTGTTTTATTTTATCTGTTATGTTGTTGTTATGTTATTGATACATTGTACATTATGTTATAATATAGTATGAACCACAAACATTACAATAATAATAATTAATTTCTAAGATAAGAAAAACATCTTAGAGTTTTAAACATATGATTGATTTTAAAAATCTTAAATTATAATTATAATAAAATTTAATTTATAAATTATTTAAATATTTAATTGTTTTTTCAGATGGAAAGATCCACGGGAAACCAGCAATACTTCCCCACATTCGTGGATGGTAGAGGTGGTAAACCGTCGGCCATCCTAGCAGAAGGCCTAACCCCAGAGGACTCAAGGCTCGAACCCGTGACCTCCCCCGAGAAAGTGTGCACACGTCTTACCAATTGAGCTAACCCTTAGGGCTAAATATTTAATTGTTATAAAGTATGTTTAGCTATTTTCCTATTAGTAACTTTTCTTTTAAATATGATCTCGTATAGAATTAAAAAAGAAAATTTAAATAATTAACGTACAATACAAAACTGGGCTAAAATAGTTATTTCTCTGTATGATTAATACAAAACTGGGCTAAAAGAGTTATTTCTCTTTATGATTAATACGTTAGATGTTCAATTAGAAATTGTAAGATGCGTGAGCAAGTAACCAATAGATGGTATCCATCCCATCAATCATGAACATCTCTTTATAAGTTCCACGAGAAAGTTCTGTTATTATAAAGTATCTCCAAGTATTTACCTCGGGAGTCCAACGTTTATTTTATCTCCTAGAGCGAGGCGTAAAAGTTTCTATATCTGGCAAGAAGTTTCAATTACGATCTCTACTCAAAGACTTCCTTCCATCTGATCCATTAATACCTTCTTCAAGATGAAGAAAGGGAAGGGACTGCTGAAATCACCTTTCCAGATGAACTAAGGTGTCTACGCATTAATGGCGAGAATGGGAGGAGTTTTGAGGCGCGTGTGCCCAATTCCACTTTCTGCGAATACCATCGTGACAATAACCAGAAAAGGGAGACCCAAAAAAAAAGAAATACTTCCATCTCCATTAATACCATCATCATGACGAAAGATAAAGCTGAATGTACCTTACCAGAAAGGTGTATGCGCTCTTATGGCAAGAAAATTCCACTTTCTACAAAAACCATCGTGACTTCTATCCTTAATTACATGCTTAACTTCAGTTCTGATATTACTACTACTTTTCTGCAGGCTGCAGGAGAAAGCTGAATGCACCTTGTCAGATGAACTAAGGTGTACGGGGTCTAATAGCAGGAATTGGAGGTGTTCTAACCTCCGCGTTGAACAGTCCAGGTACTGCGAATACCATCGTGACAATAACCGAAAAAGGAAGGACCAAGAAGATAGGTATATGAGGCTAAACTTGTCTTCACTTTAGATTCTTAAATGCTAAACTAATTCAGTTCTTATATTACTACTACCTTTCTCTAAGGGCGCAGGACAATGTCTCAGCAATAAATAAAAGATCAAAGAAAGTTGAATGCACCTTGCCAAATGATGAAAGGTGTACACGCTCTAGTTACAGGAAGTGGAGGTGTTCTAATTCCAGATGGAAAGATAATACCAGACAGTGCGAATACCATCGGGACAAAACACGTGAAAATATACAGAAAAACAAGACCAAAACAAATCGGTATATGAGGCTAAACTTGCCTTCAAGTTAGAGGCTAAGATTGGATTCACCTTAGATTCTTAGATGCTAAACTTGAGTTCTTATATTACTACTACATCCTTTCTGCAGGGCGCAGGACAACGTCTCAGAAATAAGTATAGATAGAAGTATATTCAGTAGCTTGTAAATCCTAGGCTCACTTGGAGGTAGCCCGAGAATGGAGGGAAGGCAATATTATTTCTCCACACACTTTACAATATCTTTGTTATATTACACAAACTTTACAACATCTCATACTCGGCAATATTATATTTTACTAACATAATATTGATTACAAATCTCTAAAAACCTTACAACATCTCCTTCATACTTAGACAATATTATTTGCAATATTATTTTTGGCCAACATAACATTATTGACAAACGTTACAACATCTCCTTCATAATCGGCAATATTATTTTTGGCCGACATAATATGGACAAACGTTAGATTCACAAACGTTACAAGATCTCCATCATACTGGGCTGTAGAGCGCCTCTCGGCGCAATAATCTAAGTTATCTCTTGATACCACCATGGCATACGTACCCTTAAAAGGTTAAGATGATCATGTGATTTCAAACTTGACAATTGTTCATTTATAGTGAAGCAATTCCATAGAGTAGACTCATATAAAGAAGGAACCTTCAAACCTAACATAACTTTTCCAAAGAAAAAACATATTTTTTCAAAACCCATGTGACATCACCTTCTTTAAACAACCAAGAGGTGCAAACCTCTCCTCTATTTTTTTGTCTTTGCCAATGGTTCGTTTAGTATTTGAAGATATAATATCTCTCCTTATAGCCAATGTGTCACTTTTTTATGATGATATGTTCCTCCTCAAATATGATGAAACATTTTTTAATATATGCATGGGATCTAGTAAGTGGACAATCTTAATATGCTCCCAATATGGGAACTCATAAAATATCGATTTCCTTTTCATCTCAATGGGAATTTTCTCAGCATAGGTTTCAAATAATTTAGGATAATCAAACATAGATTCCCCATTTGAATCGAACATTTTTGCAATGTCTTTCTCCTTCTCACTGTCATATGCCTTAATATAGTGAGTCAATGTCATTATTTCAGGCCTTTGGGTTCTCTCTAGTTTACCATTGAAAGCATATGTTGATATTCTATAAGGGTGGCATTCTAGGAGGAATACACTCAAGTAGTTGTACACTAAAATTCATTGGTCGTTGGACCACTTAGCCTTTATAGAAGGTACACCACATTTACATCCATGCTACCCTTTTGTTACAAAACCTGTGATGTTATGGTATACAAAGCACATTAGTGTTGAATATCAGTATAATAACACTGAATTAAATATGCCAAAAAATATTGTTACAAATATAAACAAATCAAACAACATTTTTACCATAGCAAACTCCTAATCCCAAATAATCATGTGTGGTGTATGCATAGATTCCATACAAGGTAAAACTCCTCTCTGTTGGGATGGGTCTTGATACATGGTATACTTGTATCCCTTCCCATGATTCCTTCAATTCATTGATTAAAGGTTGTATGTAGATATTGATATTGTTCACTTGTCTTCTATCGGGGACTATAAAAGCCAGCATAAGATGTTAATTCTTCACACACAACCATGGGGGATATTCTTATTAATCACTACTACTGTCCAAATAGAATAATTAGGGTTTTGAAGGGAATATGGGATGACAACATCCATGACTATGATCAACCAAAGGATCTATACTTCATCCCTAAATTTATTGAGCCATGTATCCTATATATTATTCATGGCTATTGAATCTATTAGGATTTGCATAACTCTTGACTCACTTCGGTGAAAGGCATGTCATCCCTACAACATAGATAATTATTTGCAAAGAAAGAACCTTTGAATCCTTATGATTATAAGCATGTGCCTTAATATCTTATAAGGAGGAGAATGTGATTTACCCCTATTTATTGATTTATGGTACCTTTTGTTCCCATATTTTGGAAATATCTCTTTATTTGCATAGTCACATCTATATAGAATACAATCATCGGTCATACATGATATGATATGTACTCAACACCCAACATTTTCCACATTTTTTTGCCTCTTTGCGGCTATTGGGAAAGACATTATCACTCAAAATTACCTTATCTTTGAATAACCTACAGTTAGTGGGAAATATAAATGTACAATGCCATTTAACATTCATAAAATCAACCATTATCAATGTTGATTGTGCGACAAGATTCCTCAAAACATAAGAGACTTGATGGTCAGTTACCTCAAAAATGTTGAGAAACATGCATTTTACATGTCATACTTTGATTTCACGTTGTATAGTAATATTGTTGTCCCCAACTAGGTATAGTTTGACTAGCCAAGTCCAAAGAGAGGGGTTGTGGAAGACAATTTAAGGAATTTGAAGAAGCTATCAGTGATATGAGCATAATCCCTTATTTCATCGTCTTGGAATGCATCTAACATGATTGTGTCCATGGCACTTTTATCTCATAATAATTGATCCATACCAACCTCTATTTCATTTCCTCCATTGCCAACATGTGAAGAAATACTATTACTATAGTTATTCCTAATTGGTGAGTCTAGACATAGTGGGAATATTAATAGGTGGTTGATTCAGCCATGCTTGGTATGCTTCCTCTCTAAGTTGCACTCTTTTTGCATACTTCTCTCAATTCGACATAGTAGTGGGGTGAAAAAAAATATGGTAGATGGGTCACTCATCATCAAAATCTTGATTTCAGAATTATTGAACATTACATTGACGATAGTAGTAATCACAATACAATTGGCTAGTTCCAACATTGTACGAAACAATTATTATAGAAGTATGAGAATTTTTTGCAATAGTAAAATTCCAACCAAAAGCAATTTATAAAACAAAATCTCAAATTGAGCAATACATTTACATTAATCCCATTGAAAATAATAAAAAATTCAATTAATCAATGAATTTTTTCTTACACCCCAAGGATATGTCTAAGGTAGTCCCAAAGCAAGGTTTCTTTGATGAGCCGTAGGTCATATACAAAAGTTATAGTTTATTGACAATGTGTCACTATGATACAAATTACATATTGCATGCACAACAACAAATTTTGACGCTTTCCTTTTCATAAAGTAATATTGGCCAATCGTGTGTACTTCAAATGAACAATTTGCAAAAAATAAAAAGCACATAGAACTATTTATGAACCATGCAATGTACCCATGAGTGCATGGACTACCAGTGATATACAACAAGTCCTTCCTACTAAAGTTTCCATTAACATAACCATCCATGCACATACTATACATGGAAATGATATGTTTTTATTTAACAATATTTAAGTAATTGGACCGACAATAAACAAGGATGCAAAATGGCATAAGTGTTATTGAATGTTTGGGAGGAATGACTACATGTAAAATGATAAACAACCAAATATTTGCAACATCTATCTTAGACTTGGAAATTATAAATTATTACCAGAAATTTAGGAGAATTCAGTTTCAACATCAAGAATAGGAAGAGAAGATGACAAAGCACCATAGGAAGTGTGGTTGTAACAAGTTGGTATTTACTTTTAAAATAGACAGAAAAAGAAAAGGCATCACTTCCCTCCAATAATTGGACCTACCTTGGTGTGTTCTTGGACATTTTCGCTCTCAACTCATACAACGTTTTGGATCTCTCAGTAGAGATGTTTTGGGTGGTATCGATATCATACTTTGGATCACTAGAACTTACAGTTGACTGAAGAGAAGTAGAGGGGTTGGTCAATTTAGGATGAAACATAGTTTTTTTGGCTTCCAATGTTTCCAGAAATGAGCATATGGAAGTGTTCCTACATATGTTTTTTATATCACCTATTGGATTTTTTACTGTAGGAGGGGGTATTTGACTGTAAGCATTGGGTAGTCGATCATTAGTATATTGGGTGAGTGTGACACGCTAAGGGTTCTTCTTCAACCCTTGACATTTTGAATAACTACATATTATTGGGGTGTCATAAATGAGATACAACTCACAATCATATCACCATTAATGACCTAGGATTGTGGCTAGAAGATGGAATGTTACATTGGTGGAATAAAGCAGTTGTCCATTTTCATCTACCAACTACTTGCAATATTTTTCTCATGATAAGAGCTTTCGATGTTTTTCAACTAATGAAATAATTTGTGCATTTAAAATCATTCATGAATTGGGATCCTGCAAAGTTGAATACATTGTTATTCATATTCACATGGATAAATAACATGAATTCAATATAAATAAAATTTGAACTCACTGGAGATGGAAAGGGAAAACTTGATGAACTTTGAACAATATGGACTGATCTAAAATTTGGAAAATTGGCCATTTGATATTATAACCTTTTCTCCCCACGTTCGAGCCAAATCAACAATCAATACATGTATGTAGTCCTAAATTAAATTTTGAGAACCATATCATAATTTAACTTTCAATATAGTTTCAAAACCATTTTATGAATAAGGTGATTTTAAGCAATATATATATACTATGAAGTATTGTATTAGATGTGTTTGAATTCTAAAAGAACATTTGACATGAATATCTCATTTTAAGTACAAACATACATTTATAGGGATTTTTAATTATTATGGTGTACACCATAATAATACAACCACATTGTTGTGTCCTAAGTAATAGTACACACTGATGCATCTAAACCACGTATGCACAGTGATATAACATCCGTGAAACTAAATATCTTATATAATTAATAGTGGATAGTTATCTATGCAATTTTCAATATTGTTGATGTCGGTGTGCTTAGTATATATAAGCACACCAAGGTAGACATATTTTTTATACACACCAACATGTGATAATTATTTTTTATTTTTCTATTGTATGATAACACAATGGGTCATAAAAAANATATATATATATATATATATATATATATATATATATGGTATGTTGTTTATTATGTCGCATAGGTACATTTGTTTAAATATTGTGAATCGATATCTGGAAAAAAAATCACACAAGTGTTTTCCTCATAAACTAAAAAGAAGCAATAATTTATTTTTCAAAAAATAATTCTCAAAAGTGTTTTGAGAGAAAACTAATCAATATTCATTATTTTTCCTAAATTTCGAGGGGAGAGTTTTAGAAGAGAGAATTACAAGGGAGGATTTTTGATCAACTAGATTATTCCGGAGATAGAAATTTGTAAGGTATGGTGAATCACACAAAACCTTGCATAGTAGAAATTTAAAGTATGTAAATTATTACTATTGATTACAATGCATTAGTTATTTATTTTATTATTTATATTTTAAATAAATTCAATATATATTCAATGTTGGAACCCTTGTTTTCGTGTTTCTTCTTTTCATTTTATGTGGCTACAAAATTTTACATTAGGGTTTAACTTCCTCTATTGTTTCACAAGTAGGATTTTTCTTTTTAGGCATTTTAAATTTAATGGTTTTATGATTTTATATATAAAGTGTTGGGTGTGATGGGACCACTTCTTGTATTGGATCCAAAACCCTATTGGACCTATCATTTTTATTTATTTATCTATTTTTCCAAAAATACTTTCGTAGTTTTAGGTGTGGTTATTTTGAACTCTAACGCATCGATGTTGTTGTAGTAAAGGAAAAACATTTCTTTACCAATGGATTAGATTAAATATATCACATCGATGAAGGCATTCATCAAATTTTTTATTTATTTATTAGTGGTGTGTTCAATATGACACACCAATGCATTCAAGTGTGAGACGCACAAGGGAGTTTGTATTATTAAAGCGCACCAAAATAGTAGACTATTTTTTTATTAGGAAGCTATGTAATTCATTTGTATAATATATTTAATAGTTTCTCTCTTTAATGTTCCACGTTGTTTATTAGAGGAAAATACATGATAAGATTTTAATGAACAATAATTTTAGTCAACATGATGGGAGCACATCCAAAGTTGCCAAGAAGGTAGGTTTTTTGTAATTTATGTATTAAATTAATATGTTTGAGTTATATGTAAATTTAACTAATATATATTGGTTAATGTGTGACATTTATAGTGAAAAAATGAGGAAGCTCATTAAGATTCTTTGCAATCTAAGAGAAAAAGAGCGTAAAACCTTGATGAAAAAGTTGCAAAGGGATGAATCAGGAATCAAAAAGTAACAAATATGAATTTTTTCTTGAATTTCAGTAATATTGTACTTAATAATATTCACTAATATGTTTCAAACAATCTAATTTACATATGTTGAATGTTATGCATAGATAGACTGCAACATAAGGGAATGTCATCATAAGAAAAAACAAATTATGGAAAATGTAAATGATGATGAATTGGTCCTTAACTAATCTAGAGTGGTGTTGGAAGTTATTGAAAGGGTTTTTTTTAATAAAACTATGAGGAATCTAATGGAAAGAACATACAAACATATTTTCCACTTACAATATAGAAATCAATCCAATAATTCCAAGAATAAGGCTAGATATAAACTACAGGAGGTGTTTCCAGAGCAATGGTCAATGAGACCTATCAAACTTGAAATAGAAAAAACATACAAGAACAAAAAATAATCATTCAAAAAGTAATATTCCTAAACATGGTTTTATAGAATATGTATATGCTACTATAAAGCATTCCTTTATTAATATTAATTCTGTTATATTTATTTTTCATCTCAGTATAAAAAATAATTTAATGTCATTTTAAATTTTTAGGAATATTATGAAATTACCAAAGGATGAATGAGGTGATATCTGAAATATGCCCATAAGGATGTCCAACAAAGTGTACATGGAGATGGTCAAGGAAATGGACATAATTGCATTGCGGGAGGATCCAACAAAAAACGTGCTTCAAATGTATGGATTTTTCTATTATGTACATATAATTAATTAATTTATCATTTATAAACATTAAATTTCAATTGTTTTGTTGCAAAAAATAAAAGAAAATCAAACCCATTCAACACATAAGATAAGATGACAAGGAAAAAAGGAGTTAGTAGCAAAGTTTGTGAGTAGTATTGGTTGTGATCTTTATATTTTTATTTTTTTCACACCATCCATCCTTGGATTTCTTCAAACAGGTGTTAACATACAAAGAAGAGTCATCATAAGAATTAATTGACATTGAGTTAAATATGGGCCGTGAGAATATGTTGGCATACCAGAAATTAATTGTGGAATTTGTAAGTATCTATGGTGTTTCACTTTCTAATTATTGGAACAATTGTTTATATTAAATATATGGTTTGTTATAGGGTATAAAACTTGCAGGAAACAAAGCGTGGAGTCAATAAAATAAAAGAGTTATTGAGAGAAGGAATGATATTTGGTTTTGAAAGAATCTATATCATTTAGGACTCAATTATTTTTATGGAAATTTTCTTTTCAATTTACGTGCAATTTACATTCATGTATATTATCTATTTTAGTTTTCATTATTCCCAACAATTTAGATACGTTGATTACACTTTATTGTTATGTTTGTATATGGAAGCTAAAGAAGAGGAAAATATTCGAGGAAATAAAAAAAACATACGACAAAATAATCTAAGTCATGTAAGTGGCTCAAGCACTTAAAAAATTTCTAGGATGATCAATATAGTTGGATGTTAATGCAAGTTGTTGTAATATTTGAAATAATTTTCTGTAAAAATAAAACATTTTGACTATGTATTGGACATAGTGTCTCAATCAAAAGACAACGAGCTACCAATAAGTGTAACAATTACATGCACTGTGTTGACATTTTGATTATTGTAGACTTTATGTTGTCTCATTTTATATGAAAAAGGGTATCTTATTCATATATAATAAAATAAGGTTTCTTATTCTATTGCATTGTCCAATGTTGTGAAATGTTATATTGTTGATTAAATATATTAATGATTAAATATTACAATAGATGTGAAACTTTGAAAAGTTATGACATAACAAATTAATCCTAACATCATACCCAAATGCTATAATTAAAATTAAAATTATATGAATACTATTATACAAAATATTTCAATTTATGATGACTAATGGAATAAAATAAAAAATAAAATGAAAATATAGAAATTTCAGTGCAATGTCACTAGTCACTGTTACTGCAAAAAGAACATATTCTAGTAGAGGTTGTAGTGGAACCCCCCAAAAAACACGCCCCTTCTCCATTTATAACAAAGGAAGGTGGGCAGAGGTTTAGCGGATTTTTTTTATCGGTGTGCCTAAACCACTATGGTGCACCAATGCATCTTTGGTTTAGGTGCACCAGTTCTTGTTTTTTGGTAATGATGCATTGGTGCTTTGTGACCTGTGTGCACCGACGTGATTTTAGCCCAAAAATAACATCGGTTCTTTACTTTTATAATGTTGCACTAGTGATCCTCTTTTGATAAGGCTCACCCTTGTTGGTTCTCCTCATTGGTGAAGGTGCACCGGTGTTGGTTATCCTCTTTGGTGAAGGTGTAGTGCTGATATTTTTAATGTGTCCGCACATTGGTGCTCCATGAACCATGTGCACCAATATTCTTTTGTAAAAAAAACATCAGTCACTCCACTTTTGAAATGGCACACCAATGCCCTCTTAGTTTAAGGTGTGTTGGTGTCAGTGCTCCTCTTTAGTTAAGGAGCACTGGCGTTGGTGTTCCTTTCATAGTATAGGCACACATGTGCTTCTTTAATAGTATAAGTGCATAGGTTCGTTTGATAAATAAAAGCATCAAACATTAAGTCATATTTTTTAACTTACAAAAAAAAGCAGGAATTTTAAACATTTCAAAGCGAGAAAAATGTCTTAAAAGAGGAAAGAAAGAGGTTTTGTTTCATTTACTCATTTCACATGGTTCTACAAGAGAGAAGAGGAAGGGGAAAATTAAGAGAAATATTATTGTATCCAAGCAACCAATCCCCCCCCCTCATTGTTTCAATTATTCATGTTATCTATTTAATTTATATTATTTTCCATTTTTCACTATTGTTCATAATTTCTTATTTAGTTTTGGTTGGTTTGATTGTTTTCTATTTATTTTTCAGGTTGATGATGGATTTATTTTAGGGTTTTCAATATATGGGATTTCCATGATTATTGAAAGAAGCCGGTTTTTTAAACTTTTGAAAGAAGAAAGAAAATGTATTAAGAAGAGGAGAAAAAAGAGGGTTTGTTTCATTTATTCATTTCACATGGTTCTACTAGAGAGGAGTGGAAGAGGAAGAGTATTGAAGCCAAGAAACCATTTTCCCCTCTTTGTAGTTTTATTTCTTCCCATTGTCTATTTTATTTATATTATTTTACATTTTTCACTATTGCCCCTAATATCTTATTTGATTCCATTGTTCGTGTTTGTTGGTTTGATGGTTTTTCCTCCATTTTGTAGGTTTATGGTGGATTAATTTTAACATTTTTCTTCAAACTATATGATAGAAAATGAAGGGCAAGCTTAGAAAATAAAATGATACATTTTTGTGCAACATTGGTGCATATCCATAGGAGTTTATCCTCCTTTTATTTGTTGGTTAACAAGGTTTATGTTTGCATGGAACACTATTTTTTTTCACAGAATTATATTTTTAGTTCACAATACTTATATTCTGTGTGAACGCATCAGTGCTTATCTCTAGTGAAGGCACATTAGTGCATATTTGGTATAAGTGCAACGATGCTTATTTTTGTTGAAGCTGCACAAATGCTAGTATTTGTTAAAGGAACATCGATGCTTCTCTTTAGTGAAGGTGCATCTGTGCTCATTTGATATAAATTCAACTATGGTTATATTTTAAGGTGTGTGAACACTGGTACTCTTGTTTGGTATGAGAGCATTGATCTCCACATTAGCCATATTATTTCTAGTGGATGAGTGATTTTGGAAAGTTCTCATCAAACAATTTTCATGTAACAATTGAGTGGTTTTTCAATTACAAGAGATCCAATCATTAAGTGGTAAATTGAGTGGTTTGACTCTCACCATGGTTTTGTATGGGTGTTTTCATCACCATTACTATAAATTGTAATGCTTAACATTTAAATATTAATTTTTGTACATTTTCATAATATTATTTTTATTTTTATTGATAATGTCTTTTTTCATATGCTTTTAATTATATTTTTTTATTACAAACAATCAAAACTATAATTTCTGTTGAATATTCAACAAGTATTTCATTTTTAATTATACATAAAAGATTCAATAATAAACAAGGGTAAGGACTAATACTTGGAATATTTAAAATAAAAGTTATTATATCACTAAATTTTAATAATCTTATATGTATTAAATCACCTTTCTTTATTTTCACATTCACAAGGTCTATGTACACACCATATTGTGTTTTATCATCAGTGCTCCTCTTTCATATGGACGTGGTGATGCTCATTTATGGTTAAGGTGCAAAGGTTCTCATATTTGGTATGAGTGCCTCGGTGCTTCTTTACTATAGGCGCACCAGTGCTCCATAACTATAAATTATAATGTTTAACATTTCAATATTAATTATTATACATTTTTATAATATTATTTTTATGTTTGTTGATAATGTCTTATTTCATAAGATTTTAACTATAAAATTGTTGAGTTTTGTGCAAATATGTCAAGCTTTGATCTGTAATCATTTTTCAGTGCATAGATATTGAATACCTGAATCAATAGAAAATTCAATCACATAAAACATTCAAACATAACATAGGATGTACCCTGGGGGAAACCCTCAAAACTATGAGGATGAAAATCCCCAGAAAATATTCAGAGTATAATTATGATAGACAATAGAGAATGTCTTTTACAATAGCAGATTGCTTTCAGCACCCCAAGTGTAAAATAAGATAATACTGAGCAATAGAGAATAGAGATCAACTAGATGAACTTTCCAATCAATCCAACATATTAATAACTAGAAAGAATTAATGCCATGCAATATGTAGCGAATCACTACATTGGAAATTTGACTCCCACACAAACTATAGAAAATTTCCTTCTTGGATAATTGATGTGCACCTCGGCTTCTTCTATCTTTCATAATCAATGCGTAATACATTTCATCTTTGACGTTAAATTATGCTTAACTAACTTCATAATAACCCATCTTCTAACTAATTGCATGACCACTTAGTTAGGATGTTAACTTAAGTGTCATCATGAAATTTCCTTAACTCAAGTGTCATGCAAACACTTAATTAACTAAAGTGTTGTATTTTAGTTTAACTAAAGTGTCATCCTATAGTTTAACTAAAGTGTTATCAATTAAAAACACTTTAGTTAACTATTCCTTATTTTTTAGCACTTTAGTTAAATTTATTCTTGCTAAAATCATGCTAATTTCTTTACTGAAGGGAACATTATAAGTTCTCCTTTAATTAATGGACACATACATTGTTTCTTTAACTGAAACTTAATAATATTTAATTGAGGCATACATTGTTACGTTAACTAAAGATTTAACAATATTTAACTGAGGCATATATTGTTACTTTAACTAAATATTTAACAATTCGAGTTCACATTAATCAAATAAAGTCATCTCATGATCAATTCAAATTCTATTTGTTCTCTATCACTAGTACATGTGCATATTTTTCCCACGGAAAATCGTTGCTATTGCAACACTTTTGTGTTGCTATAGTGACGAACATGACCCCATATTTTCATGGAAACATTTTTGTCATTGTAGCCACACGTTGAACCATTTGTCGCTATGGCGATAGGAAAGAGATGCCACTTTGCGTGTGTGGAAGATGCTTACAAATCAACTTACGTCGTTATAGCGATGGATCTTTGTCATTATAGCGATGTTTATCTGTCGCTATAGCAACACACAATCATTTCTAGAGAAACATCTCATCATGCACATACCAACGAATATACTATACAAGTGACGGACTACTTGTCGTTATAGCAACGGTTAGGTGTCGCTATAGTGATGGCCCACCATGCACAAAGCGACGAGTTTTCCATACAAGCAACGATTTTTCATCGTTATAGCAACAGATCATCATTTTCAGGATAATGAATTAACAAGTCCTTTATGTCGCTATAGCGATGCTTTCTAAGTATTTTAAAAAAAAAGACACCACCATAAGCAGCATCTAATCTAAGAATTGGAATTTTGAAGAACTCTACCAAGAGTAAACATGAGCTAATCTAACCAATGTCATTAAAATATGTTCTTATTTCCTCAACTTGTAATGGAGGAGGACATTAATATTCTCCCATGGGAGGTTACGATAGAAGAACTTTAAGATTCTATTAACTCTTTAAAAAAAAAAAGATTCCATTGAATTTATCCTTAGTTTCATTGACCTTATGGGATCAAATATATTATGAGTGGTAAAGGAAGTGCGACAAATAGGTCAATTTTTTTGTTCTTTCGGCACAACATATTGTTCTCATTCCAAATTATGATAAAGCAATTATATTTGGAGTTTATCACATGATTTCACTATGAATTGTATATACAAAGATCATATCCAAAGTCTTGGCAATGAGGCTGAAACGTTTCTTGTCCAATGCCATCTCAACCAAGTAGTTTGTTTTTCTCGGAGGAAGATTCATACATAAAATATTTGGAAGATTGAAAGAGGTACTACACTCCATTAAGAGAAAGAATCAATCACCACTGTAATGAAGAAAAACATCTCTAAATATTATGATCGCACTTGTTGGATTTATTTAAGGTTACTCTTAACTAACATTGGTTTCCATATGATCCAATCTGTCTCCATCACCATGTTAATCAATTGGTCAACCTCCTCCTCCTTCATATATTCTAGGGGATCTATCAAGTTTTCCCACTTCCAAGCTTGTCTCTTCCTATTGGTCACAAAAGGACTTAGTCATTCCATTGCTGCATCAAAAAGAGATTGGAACATTATGAACATTCAAGAGGAAGGCTTACAATATGTTTCACATATTTTTTGCAATGACGACGACTTACTATTTTCTCATGGTTTTAAGTAAGAAAAATAATTTAGTGATATCCTAATACTTAATTTTAGTGCTTATGGGATGAAAATTAATCTATATAAATCCTATATGAGTTTCATCGGATTGTGCAAGGAGTTGATCGTGATACTTCAAATATTTTTCTCCTTTTAAAGTGAAGATCTAGGCTCAGGACTGAAGTACCTTACCTTCATTCTAAATCCACTAGGTTGTAGTACTCAAGATTGGAACTGGATTCTTAGTAAAATTGAACGTCACATTCATTTCTAGCGCCTCTAGTGGATATATTGGGGAGTTCATTTAGCACTTGTCATAGTTATTCTTGAGGAAATTCCCTTTTATTAGCTCCTTTTAGTGCACTACCCAAAAGGAGTGTTGAACAAGATTTGTTGATTATGTTGTGAATTTTTATGGAGAGGCAATCAAGATAAAATAAGCTTTCATTTAGCTCAGTGATATTTACTAACAAACCTAAGGAAGTTAGTGGTTGGGGATTAAAGGATATAACTATATTCAACAAAGTCATAGTGTCCAAGAGCATTTGGAATCTCATCTCAAAAGGCAACATGTGGCAAAGGGTGTTAATACAAAAATATATCGCCTCACTATCACTCATAAACTAGATTTGAATGCCTATTAAAAGGACCAAGAAGAAATAAATCATGAAACCATAAGAATTGAATAGAAAACAATTAGCATGGAAAAGAGGAAAAAGAGAGCAAAAGTGAAAATTTATCACTATAGTACAATAAAATTATGTAAGTTTTTTGGAAAAGAAAATTCATACCTCAATATCCTTCATGTCCAGCATGTCCCAAAAACAATGAGCTACAATAACCATTAAAGTACTGAAAACAATAACAGTAATAACGGTAGAAATATATATCAGATCTCAACCAGTTATAAACTCAACATCAGATATTAGGGAAGACCTCCCTTATCCTTAGGAAAAATGCTTCTAAATGGACTTTAACCTCTTAGCTTTAGGTTACTTGCATGAGACTCAACTAGACCAACATACCTGTGAAAGGATATAACCTAGAACTGGAAAAGACCCTAAAATAGATCATCCAACCCTCACAAATAAAAAACAATAGCAACACAGCAATACGACCAACTTACAATAAAAAAACATCAAATTACTCCAAAAAAGTCATATAAGGTAGCGTTATGGGGCATGGAAGCTAAGGAGGGCTCTTAAGGTCAATGCAAGGGTGGATAGAAATACTAAGTCATCACACTAGTCATCAACAATATGGAAATCAACATTTAAGGGTTGTATAGCTCAATGTTACAATGCAAGGGTCAATCATGATTCACCACGAGGATAAACATCACATACAAGTAAACATGCAATTCAACGTAACTTAACAAGGAAACATGATGTCATAATGGGATGATGCACATCAATTCAACATGAGGGTAGGTTACCCAACCTTCTTAATTGTATGTGGTTATACGTCTCATGTGTCTCATGCAAAGAGTGAAAGCTCATAATCATCATCACTCAATAAGGAAACTCATGTGGTCATCTCATCTTTCTCGGGTTAAGACAACAAGGGGTGGCCAGCCCCTTGAGGATAACCATAGTCCTCAGTATATGTCACACATATTCAAAAATAAGCTATGCAACAAAGCGAACAAACATTTCACATATAAATTTTTAAAATAAAAAATATAGGTATATTAATTTTTTTAATCAGCACAGTACTATCAAACATAGAGCTGCAATAATCATTAAAGTACTGAAAAGAAAAACAGTAATAACATTAGCAATATATATCAGATCTAAGTTGTTAATGAAAGGAAACAATGTTGAAATAACAATAACATGAATATATTAGATCTAAATCAATTATAAATGATATGGTCATCTCATCTTCCTCAAGTTAACTCAGGAAGGGGTGGCCAAACCCTTGAGGATAACCATAGTCCTCGAAAGATGTCTTTCATATTCAAAAATATGAACTAAGAAATAAAATTCACATTATAAACCTCAATTCTAAAATATGACCATGCACCGACTAAATCAAGAAGCTTGTTACAAAAATCTAAAATTTTCATGTATTTACTCAGTCAAATACAAATCCTGATGTATACAGCTACATTTTTTTTTGGTTTTTTTTAGGAATTCCAAGATGGGGAAATCATCTTCATTGTGATGGCCCATTGCAGTTGTTGTTCCCTCTCTTTCTGTTGATTGTGTGGGCATGCTCTCTTGTACCATACTTATGGTACGTCAATTAGCAAGGCGTGGAGGTCGCTGGAGAGGGGCATCATCTGCAAAAACCAAGTCGGTTATATAGATATAAATGTGTAGTTATTATTGAGATACATATTTCATTATTTCCAATATCATTACAATGATCTTTACTAGTTGGATGACTAGATGAGACAACTGGAGTGCTCATTGTTTCTGTCATTTGTTCCTCTTCTAGTTGAGCATGAGCAGGTACATGCTCTGACATTCACGTAAGAAAATTTATTAATACACGTCATCAATTATATATTTAAAATCATATTAAATAATTATTTTTTACAGAATACATACCTGAATTGCTAGGTTTCTCGCCACCACCATGAGGAAGATCCCCACCTTCATGCGGTACATGTTTAGTATAGCCACCTTCGCTGCTTTTGTTACTCTTACCTTGAAAACAAAAAAAGACATTTATTTTTTGATGTAATTATTCATGAATATATTACACAAGTACATTATAATGATGGCCTTATTGATTTTATTTACCTGTGTGTGTCAATGGGGAAATCGGGGTTTGCCCCAAGTTTTTTCGACATTTTATCCCATGTTGAAAACCGTACTTGAAGTCGATCCTCAATCCTTCTTCAGTGGCTACCTCTTAAAAATAATTTACATGCAATGCACAACACCATGAAAATTGCTTGTGAAATCAATTATTTGTTCGCTACATTTTAAAAAAAAAATGATTACAAATAATCATCATTTGATTCTTACAATTTGTGCTCTTAGTTTCTGATATCCACCCTGTCACAGCTTGTGTTTCCCATGTTTTTCTACTCTTTCCTTTGTCACTTTAGAGGTGTCGGGGAGCCTATGAAAGGTTTGAAATATGTTAAATATCGCAACTTAAATATATTTAAAAGTAAAAGAATGAGCATTTTTCATTGAAAATATGATATGTGCCATACCTTCTTGAAATGAGTGGACAAGCCTTTCCTTGTTTTCTCAATGCCTTCTCCTTTGCATCATCCATGAGCTCCTTCCACTCCTATGGAACCATCGGAGGACGCTCATACTTAGGGTTAATTTGAAAATTGTCCCTATAATTTTCCCTGGAATATTTCAAATTTAAGCCAGTTGCTGTGGTGACACATTTTTTGTTGAAGGTGCCACCAAAAAAGCTGACCATGTGGTTCATCATATCATATTTGACCGTGTACAAATGGTGGGCCCAAAAATATCCAATGCCTTCTCATGCAGGTTCTTATAAAAAACAATATTTATTGCAAAAACAAAATGATCAATAATTAAAAATAATTCAAGGTATGTGGCTTTGAATTACATAAAAAATAAATTGAATTAATTAAATAATACCTGCAATCTTCAATAACTTGATTGGAACATAGTCATGGTCCACCAAGAAGGTAACGAGCAATGATCCCCTTCTAACCACACGTACTACTCTAGGATAACAACTTTCACATTCAATTCTATTGTCCTCTCTAACATTATGTGAAGTAGTAGTGAGTGAAGGGCCCTACTGCTCTTCAACATTCGGTGAGTTCGTAGCATCCAAAGGGAATTGTTGGCCAAGAGAATCAAATAGCCTCACTAGTATGGCATATTGATGATGTGTTGAACCATCACTACTACCAATACCGGCCTCTACATCCTGTACTTGATGCACGAGTGTTATATCCAAAAAGTACCACAAAAATAAAATCTTAATTGATTAGATGATATCAAAAATACATAACTAAAATAACATAAATGAATATATTTCATAGTTCGTAAAATATTTCAAAGATGCCACTTACCCCATAATGTTCTACTGTTTGTTTCAAGTCGTCAATTCTTTCTTTGATTTCTTTTGTCATGGGTCTAATTACAATCAGTCTAAGAAGTTCTTGGTTGGAATTTTTCAAATCATTCTTCACAGTTTCCATTGGTTCAGCTGAATAACCTCAACGACCACCTCGTCATCTTCATGTGGTGTGATCTACAAACATCAATCAATAAAAGTAGTTAATTTATTTTTATCATTACAAAAATTCATGTCAAAAAAATAACATGCATATAATAAGAAAAATAATTTCTTTAATCATGTTTAGGTACTATTACGCTATCATTTACTTGATGTGACACCATTGGTGACTTCCCATGGTCATCCTTGCACAATACAAGAAGCAAGACATATAATATTGAAAAGTAAAAATTGAACCATGGCTAATAAACATTATTAATGAAGAAAAAATTTAGTGTAAATATGATAGTCATGTTTACCTAACCAGAATATGCAGGTGTGTTCTGAGTACCCCCCTACCACAATACAATAAGCATGATATAATCTTGAAATATTGAGCTCATAAGCATAAAAAGGTCAAATGTTAACAATTGTAATATAATGATGAATTTTGGTTATTATTACATTGATGCTATTAGGTACTATTATGCTAACATTTACCCAATGCAACACCATTGGTGACTTCCCACGGTCATCCTACCACAACACAAGAAGCAAGCCATATTCATATTGAAAAGTAAAAAATGAACGATGTCTAATAAATGTGATTAATGAAGAAAACATTTAGTGTTAGTATGATAGTCAAGTTTACTTGATCATAAGCTGCAAGTGTGTTCTGAGTACCCCCCTGCCACAATATAGTAAGCATGATATAATCTTGAAATATTGAGCTCATAAGCACAAAAAAGGTCAAATGTTAATAATTGCAATATAATCATGAATTGTGGTTACTATTGCATTGATGTTTACCAAATCATATCTACTTACTTATGGAATATGGCCACGATCACCCTGCCACAATATAAGAATCAAGAAATATTAATAATGAAAAGTACATATAATTAAAATTGTTGCAAGAGAAAAATAATAAGCCATCAATCAAAGGTTGATTTAAATGGTGTATAAGATCATTACCCCCATAATAGAAATCCTTGCATTTATTCGATTCAAATTGTAATTGATCAACAACCCTTCACCTGCAACTAATGATTTTGTTGCACAAAAAAATACATGATTTCCTTCACACCTCTCAGATATGCAATTGGGTATCTTATGTGTTGTTCCTAGTCATGTACTATTTATAAACCCTACAATATTTTTGGAAGATTTTGGCCTTCCATCAATATACATAGTAGCTCCTTTGTTGAGATTGTTGTCAAGTGGCTTTATATAATTTGTTGCACCTCCGTATCTCTACATACTTCACGTATATCGGACCAAAAACAAACAGTAATTGTATTTGTATCATGTTCCAACATACTCCACCAATTCAGTTTCAGTGCCAAATTTGACCATTATGCCATCCATGGAAAATAGCCCAAATCCATGTAAAGACAATGAAGCAATGCGATAAATCCTCCCGTTGAGGAATAAATCCTTGTCCAATTGGGGTAGCTACTATTAATTCTTGCACATGATCTAGGAACTAGGAATCAAAATCATCAAAGAATTATTAACAAATACTCATGAATTGGAAATAACTGGGAACAAAAATAGGTTTCCTCTCTGTATATTTTATAAACAATAAAATGGTTACAATATCCATGTAGAGCAATGGCT
>LPNX010305229.1:1355397-1374544 GCA_001517045.1 Pseudotsuga menziesii | reverse complement strand
ACCCCCCCTTAAGCTATACTCAGGAAGAGTTAGAAAACATAGATGCATAAAATGCTAGGGCCCTGGAAACAAAGGCCATAGATCACCCTGTACAATAAAGTAACTGCTTAATATAACCAAGGAAACAGGGAAAACCTCATGGCAAAAATACCCCCCCTCAAACTAAGCAGTAAATCAAGAATTGGTTCTTCGATGCAGCAGCATCCTGAGACTGTGCATGTGAACCTATGAATCCAAACTAAATGAATATGTCTAGAGGAATCTTCCACTTTGGAAGAAAAACAATGCACTCAACTAAATCAGAAATATAAGTAGCTGCACGGTGAAAACTGGACCCATGTAGAGCAACTGAAATCATCTGAAGAGAGAGCAAAGGTTCTTGAGGATTCGAACCATGTGTGGAACACTCAATAAACTGATATGTTGCATATTTGAACAGAAAACCATGAGTGGTAAAATCAGCCCCAAATCTTAGGAGCAAGTGTCCAAGCGGATGCATAATGTCTTCCTCTTTACTAGTTCTGTGAGGAGATGAGCTTGTGACCAAAGGTAGAGAATCCCCGGGACTGTGGAGAGCGAATGCTTGAGCTCCATAATCTGATATAGCTTCAGAAATATCTAATGATTCACAAAATAAAATATCCGCAACCTCATAAGAGGAAACTAACACCAAATCCCCAGCAGCAAAATTGAAGAAGAACTGCGATACTTGATTTTTCACACCGGAATCGGTGAGAGCAGCTACAAGCATGGCTGAAAGCTCTTGGATTTTAAAATATGAACAAAATAATATCATATCAGAATGTAAATTAGATATAAATAAGTTCACAACAGATCCAAAACTATGAAATGAAATCAAATCCCCAGCAGTAGTTTTGTAGGAGACTTGCGATACTTGTTTCTTCACACCATTGATGAGAACAGCTACAAGCAGTATTGAAGGTTTATGAACCTGAAATTTTGAACCAAGAAATATCATATTAGATCCAAATAATATAATATTAGATCCAATAAGTTTCATATCAGATCCAAAATTATGGTCAGCCGAGACGGTAGATGCACAGTTTTCTTCTTCTTCAAAATTCTGAATTTTGGTGCATGCAATCCTGCAAGAATTTGCTGGAAGATCTAGATCATGGGGAGCGAATGTGTCACTCTTATAATCTAATATTTCTTCCAAAATATCCAATTTTTTACATATTTTCACACCAGCAGCAACATTAGAGGGAGAAAAATCAAATTTCTCTTCACTTTCGGAAGCAATTACTGGTAAATTTATCACAGAATTCAAAGGAAAATCACCGATGAATGTTTGCATGGAAGTGCAGCATTATTTTTCTTCAATATCAGAGATTTGAATGTATTCTTATGTTTCAGAAATATGAGAAGATGAGATATCATAGATCTCATGAACTTTCGGAGCATCAGGAGAAGGAGTCACTTCATGGAGACTTTCTTCAATTCGAATTGAATGTGTAGAAGATTCTGCTTCATCTTCATATTGAACAACTTCATCAGAGAGAGTAGAGGCTGAGAATTTTGAGTGAAGAACTCTTGTGGTGCTGGATTTGATCTCCAAAGTACTATTATGATCCTCATTGTGCTTGCCAAAGGTTCTGTCCAATATTGGCCAGAAATTCTTTGGGTATTTAGCAGAATCAGCAAGGTAGTACAAGCTATCATCAAGGGCCAGACATATTTCTCCAAAAGCTCTGTCACCGTCATTTAGCCAGTCATTCTCATTCTCATAAGGCTCTCTTCCAACTCCAATAGACACCTCATAGAGACCTCGTCTCTTCAGAGATGCAGTCATCTTCAACTTCCATTCCGAATAGCTTGTGAATGGGGTGAGAAGAGGGATTGATGAGTCCATTTGAAGTTGTACCTGTTAAGACCTGCAAATCAAAACAAAAAGGGCACTGTAAGGTCGAACAGCCTGTACATTTAGGCTTCTATCACACCCAGCATAGTCAATCAAGCAAGCTTGATCAACAAGTTCTTTACTTGGGGTATTAAGTGGTAAGCCTTGGCTTCTGGTGCAGTGCTGGAATTTTGAGCTATTGCTCACTTCTCATGGAGAAATCTGTCAAAAATCTTGTTTTTGAGAGATTGATCTTCATCCCGCCGTATTCTCTTATACCATATTAATTCTTGCACATGATCTAGGAACTAGGAATCAAAATCATCAAAGAATTATTAACAAATACTCATGAATTGGAAATAACTGGGAACAAAAATAGGTTTCCTCTCTGTATATTTTATAAACAATAAAATGGTTACAATATCCATGCAGAGCAATGGATTAACTCCATGAAGAATTCGAATACCTAAGGGACAATTCGAATTCAATGAGTGAGTCTAGCTTAACTGACTCTTTGCCATGCAATCTCACTCAGTTAACCACTTGACCAAAACCCTAATTGACTCACCAAACCCTAACTGAAGTTGGAGTGCAATAAATGACTTAATCTCAAAAGAAGGAGATCAAACACATGTCATAGCAAACCAACCATCAAGTGCTAGTACTGCATGACTCCAATGAACCCTGATGAGGTTAACTGAAGCTGAACTGACCATCAGAAGTTGGTGGAGGCGCCTTGTTGACTCCAGTTCATTAAATAATAATAAATAATCATTAAATAATATATTGAATGAATGGAGGCGCCTTAACTGACTGTAACTGAATGGTTGAACTGAAAGTAACCACCAGTTAGCAATTAGGTGCATTAATGTCACACAGATCACCCCTGGAGTGCTCCAGTTAACCTCCTTGACTGTAGGAGAAGGCTAAGTTAGCCTCCTTGATTGTAGGTAGGCGTGGGAGTGACTGGGATGATGGTAATTAATGCTCCACTGATGTCAATTAAACTTAGGATAGTGGTTTAACTAGGCCAATTTGACCGAAAGAGTGTGTATGATGGTAAATGTCTCCAACAGCTACTTGGGTAGCCATCATTTGACAATATTTATATACCTCAAGGGAAACTCAATGTCACATATTCTGATATTATCATATTCACATGATCCTCCTTCAGAAAGAAAAAGTTCCATGCGTCTACGAAATTTTCTCCCTACCTTTTCACCTCTAGTTGATATTGACCTATTATACCTTGTAATAGATGTCTCACTTTCAAACTCTTTTAGTCTATCTTCCTGACTCGAGCAAGATAGATTCGACAAGTACCTATTTGGTGTTACCTACAAATATTTAGAGTTAGTTCTATTATTATTTGGAAGTACGAGAACTTTTTTCTAATTGTCATATAAATGTACAAATATGTATTATGTGGATATTGTGAATATGGATGAGACTTTCTACAGACAAGCTTTTTCTTATTGAAAAAATGAAAAATGGATGCACACTATTTCAAAGGAAAGTGCTCAATGGTGCTATACTTGGAAGATTTATTTCTTTCCATGGGATAAAACCAGATTTGGAGGGCACCCCGCATGGTCTTTTTATTATCAAGTACTTTATTGTACAAATTAAATTTGGTATTTTATCTCCAAGTTAAAAAAAAATTCTCCACTCTTTTATCTCACTCTCCTCTAAAAATAGAGGATGAAGCAAGGAGGATGCAACATATATGCTTTGTTATAAGACATTGTTGAAGTATTGGTACAAATTGATTCCAAATTTGTTCCTCCTCTCTATGTAATCCTATGGTAGTTTCCCTTTTCCATATTTGTTTCCAAATGAATGAAAGAGCTAGGTCTATTGCATTTTATAGACAATGAATGTCTTCTGAGTTAAGGGTATTAATAAAAGGACTAAGTAATTGGCCTTGTCGACACATCCAACCTAAGGGTATCCCCCCAATATATTGTGCCCATGTCTAATTGTATTTATGCTTGGCCCTTCAAGTGCTATGTTTTGTGATTTTGTGAAGAGCATATCGTAAAACCCAACATGCATTTATACTCACCCCCTCTTTGACGGCCTCACCACCACAGATACTAATCATGGTTATTTGAAATGATATATCTCACTTGGGTATACTATTTTTCATCTCTTTCAACTTTACCACTCCAATGGTCATTGTGTTAAATTTGGTCCTTCATATGATTTACTGAATTCCATGTACAATATCAATATTATAACTGATGAAACAAAACAATAACAATGTATAGGAAAATAATAACATTACTAATCAATACAAAATAATAGTAACAATACTAATCTAGAATTATTTTGGATTAGCCTTATACTTAGATATTTTTAGGTTATGATCTTGTCACCTAGATGAGCAAATGACATACCTTGATAGAGAGCTTATGAGGGTTATAGTAGTAAGGGTGCATACCTCATATTCTTAGTCAACATGAAGAGAAAATTCAATCATTTATCCAACACTTCTTAATCCGGAAAATACACCTTCACAACCCATCCCTAGGTGACGTAACTTAGCAAAAATGTTACTAATAGGTCACAGGGTACCAATTGTTAAACGGTCTTACAAAAAAAACCATAAAATAAAAGTTGACTTAGAATAGGTTACCAACAGTTAAATGGTCTTACAAAATAAAAAACATAAAATAAAATTCATGATACTAAAGGTACACTTAATAAGAGTGGTAGGACCAAGTAGAATATAAAGGGCCATAAGTCAACCAAAGAGGGTCACAAGAAGAAGCTAAGGCAACCCTCATACCCATAATACCAAGGTGTACCATAAAGGTGGATAATCGACCCCTTGTACACATGAGACCAACTTAATTCAAGGTGTTCCATTTTATTGTTGGTTTGAATTACTATATGTTTAGTTTGAATTTGAGATTTTAATTGTGCAAGCTATTCATAATTGGTGTTTCCAACATATTTTTCTTCAGCAATTAAAACTAGAACATCTCATTAACATGGAAAATAGATACACTCATCCCTCTGCATGGATTCATGTGGAACACTTCTCAATTTCTATTTTTCCTCAGTGAATGATGAAAATTTCTTTAAGGCATACCCATTAACAAATGAAGAGATGGGATGATATCATAACTTTTTATAATAAAACACAGATTCCCTCATAATAATTCTCACTTTGGTTCATGAACACACTTATGTCCCATGAGTTTTAAGCATAAATTATATGCCGCATAACCCATAACACTAACCCTAACCTCAACCCATAAATAAATCCCAAATACAACCTAAACACTAACCCCTATTTTAAACTCCATCCATATAGTAAAATCAATGATACAAGCTTGTGAAAAAGGTGGATACTCTGTGTGCATAAGTATATTAATAAAATATATTTATGGACCTATGTTGTTATACTCTAGGGTTTTTTCTATGACTGTAAAATATCCTTCCCTCATATTCTTCAATCTTGCCCCATATTTTGTGTTGCCGTTGGTCTCCAAATAAACATAACCATTTGCAACAAATCTCAGAACTATAAGCCTGAAAACATTTCGCTCATTACAAAATCCATGGACACTCTACACATGTCTATGCCCATGAATAGAAAAAAAATGACCAGGGGAAAGGAAAGAGGTCTAAGGAAAAGAAATCCAAATCCATTTAAAATTCCAACCATAGATCTCCTTACCCATGACTTGATTTTGTGTCATTACAATATTACCTCCACTTACAAGCAAGCATTTTTCATATAAATTACTGTATTAGGAAAACAACAAGTGAACTAGATGATAATGACAACATAAGGAATTTCATTGCATATAGTTCATCTCATAGAATTTGGTCATTCAAGAGAATGTGGAAAAGGAAGGCATCAAAGTCTCCTAACCTACAAATTTGTTGGTCGCATCAAAATATTTCCTCCACTAATAAGAAAGAATTGTTTAGACATGGCATACATGCAACTTATGATTCCTACAACACCTACAAACACTAAAATAATACCTTCATGATCAATACTCTAACTAAAAAAATACTCTAATTGGTTTGATGCTTATGATACTACTTCAAGAAGTTTAATACTTGAGAATATATGAAAAGGTGGGAATACAACCCTTTTACCCACAAGGAAAAGTGGGAAGATGGTATTTCTAAGAATATGCCAATAACAATGTTTGATGAATTTGTGTAGCATATTCCATGTAGGAGAGACTAAAATCAACACTTCAATACAATACTATTTCAATGTCTCAAAAGTAGTCTCACAAGCATCAAACCAATTAGACTAGTCTTTAGTTAGTGTTAAGTCAGGAACTTGTTTCTTCAAATTTTATGTTTGATTGTCATTTTTATTTTAGCTTGCATATTTGCTTGAGTTTACTCTTTTACTTACTGTGGAAATTTTTAGATTTTTAGTGAAGTTTTCAATTTTTACTTTCAGATTTGTATTTAGTTTTGTTCTTTTAAGCTTTTGAAGGGTTCTAAAGGTCAATATATTGAATAATGGATTCACAAATCATATCATGAGTATAGTTTGTTATTTCAACTATATTCAAAATGGAAAAAATGACTAAATAGAGCCAAAATGATTTCAAATTATTCTGGTAGCGCAACTGCCAAAAATTAACACTGTGGCGCTACAAGAAAATCGTATTTTGCCAGAATGGTAATTTTTCAGTCCGATTTTTTGGGGATTTCGCTCCTAAAATGTTAAATAAATCATTGGTCACGTTTGATATATGTTTTGCCAAGTTTTTTTCCATGTAAACATGCGTTAGTCTCATGTGGGGGAGATTCTGGCAACCGTTCTAGCAACTGGATGCAAATTTATGGCAAATCATGATAGTGAGCGAAATAAGGCAAGATTTTCGGGGAAGATGTTCTAAATTAAATATTATGGAGCTGGTGGAGATGCTGGAACTAAGATATCTGCCAAAAAACTGGAGTTTGCTGTTATAGAGCAGAGTTGGGGTTTTCACAGTTACATAGGAAATTAGGGATTTCTCTTCCTGCCACTTGGAAGTAAATTGGAGATCCGAAGGCACCTGTTCACTCAAGTTGGACAATTTGACAACTCAGGCAACAGTTTTAAGCAGCTACAGCAGCGCATAAAAAGGGTATTCCGCGATAATTGGTTAATGTCTGCCTAGTTTGGGGCTTTCTCTTTGAAGTCGTTTCTATCAAAATTAGTTAAGGGAAGCATTAAATTATGTCTCTAAAAGGGATTCCTGTTGAAGAGATAGCCATTTAAGACATTCTGAGATGCTCTGCTAAGTGGAAGATTGAAAAATAGCTTTATATTGAACCATTCTTTTGCCGAAGTCTGAAAGAGGATGGGGTAAATAACTGTGCATTTTATGGTGCTTAAATTTCACAAAAGAGTCTGCTACTTATACACAGTGAGATGAAGGAGCTGAACAACTAAGATAACATGAATACCTAGCTCCATTTTTTATGCTAAGACTATAGGAAGCATAAAGAGAATAGATTGGAGATTGTTCTGTTTTATATATATATCTTCTCATCCAACGGACAAGCAGTCTTCAGTTAATCTGAGAAGCTAGTAGTTGAGATCATTTATGCCAAAAAATCTTACTGTGCAGAGATTGTTTATCAGTGATACTAGCAGGATTTGAGGGATTAATTTTGGTATTAATACACAGGGGTTAGTATATATGCTGGAGATGGTAAGCTTTTTGAATAAACAAATTGAATGATATATAAAGCTTCATAATCAGTTGCAGTGCAAAGAATCTGTTGGTAAACACTTGTGGAGATATATAACAGTAAAGCAACATCCAGTTTACAGTGAAATGCATAGATCACTGATAATTCTAATCAATTTTTCCTGTTTTGGGTTATTGAAGTAAAATGCCGACCACGAGCTAAGGGAGAGGAATTTTTGATAACCAAAAGAGGTTTTTTTTCATAAGATACCCATATACAAAAATTTCTCTCAGTTTTGTAACATCTGTCAAGTTTTGAAAGATTCAGTTTAATCTTTGCAGCCTATTTTTCAGGGATTTTAAATATTTAATATTTTCCTGTTTTAGTGTTCATTTTGTGGGGAAGATTATGATTGATTGGAGGTGAATTTTTAAAAAACCAGAGAGGTTTTTGTGCAAAACGGACCTATTTACAAAAACCTCTCTCAGTTTTTACACAGGTGTCACCAATTGAGAAATATGGAAGCTTCTTTGACACCTATTTTTCAGAAATTCGCCATATTTGCCAGGAATCCGATTTGCTATTTTTAGTCAATTAGTTGAGTTAGTTAGTTAATGTAACTGCTGGGTAGTTTCAATTTCGACATAATGAAGGGGAGATGGAACTACTTCTTTGTAATTATAAAAGAGGGACAAAGGGACTGAAGAAGGGTTCGATTTTGGGAGAACTTCAGGAGGTCTGTCAGACTTATTTGTGAGTTAAGTATCATAGCTCTTATATGCATTTGATGACAAACTATGAAATATATGACACTTTTTACCTTTCAGTATATGTCTTAGCTTAATTTTGAGTTTGTTTAACTGCTGGACTGATATATTCATTGCTAGTTCATGGTTTCTTTACTTGTGATGCTTGTCAGTTTTGAAAGGACTTTAAGACTATATGCTGATTGATACTTGTTGATTATGTTATGCATATTTGTCCTTATTTTTTTATGATTCAGTTCTTATTTAAATCATGAGTGTATTCCCTGTTTTTACCAAATTCACAACCAAGCAAACATTCCAGAAAACCTAAAACCTACTTTACTTTATTGAGTTTTATTTGAGATTGTGTTGGCTTGTTTCTTTAGCCTTGGAAACAATTTCTGACACAAACAGTTAGAATAACTAATCATGTATATTAATACCTAGTGTTAGAACAATAATCCAACTTATTAATTCCTAATTACACTACTTAGTCAATTTTATTGCTTTTTAAGCATTAATATACTGTGTGGTGGACTATGGGGCTTAGTTGGACAAAATTCCAAGTAAAATTGGGGCTTTCACACCCACATGAGCACTCCAGATTGGTCAACCAGACACATGTGCACCCTCATATTTTTTTGTGCACTCCCATTCATTGAATGTGGATATCTAGGTTGACTTGGAGCGCTAGAGTGGGATCTTGGCCAATTTTGGCTTGATTTGGTGCATTAAATGCTGCATTGAGACTCTAAACCACCCATATTTCCACACCCACATTGTACAAGGTGTAATAATTGACCCACAACACTTTAGTCATGTCCACCTAGCAATTCGTGGTTGTTTGGGATGATTTGGGGCTTGATTGGCCCACCTAGGGGGGTTTGATGCCATTTTAGCAAATTTGGATTGTATGCTCACAATTGGCTTCCAAATCATCATGAAACTCCTATGTTGTAATATATACCTAATAATAACATGTTTCATGCTTAGACAATCCAAAAATTATCTTGTTCCAGTTCACATTGTGTGTGTAATTTTCCTCTCAATTAATGGTTTTTTGCCAGTTTTGCACCAAATTTGATTTGTGAGCTTCACTAACGCTCCTAGATTCTCCTTTGGTTCGAATTTATCACATGGTATCAAATACTATTGGATATTTTTGAGTTTCAGATCAATTCAGAGTGATTTGAGCTGCATTTTTAGTGGAGTTCCAGATAAAATCGATTTGTGTTTTTGCAGAACATTCATCAATTTATTCATCATCGACACGGGAAGAAATGGAGGCTACCCACATCATGCTAACACCCTTAAATTTATTTTATTTGAAGGCATATATGGTTATTCGGTTGAGATCTAAAGGGATTTACAGAGTTACCATGGGCACTGAGGTGGAACCAAATTCTGCAGTCGATAAAGCCAAGTACTTCAACAGATTGGATGAGGCATTTGGATTGTTGTGTCTAATAATATCGAGAGAGATATTCTTCCACATTGATAGTTTGAAAACACCCAATGAGGTATGGCTAAAACTGGAGACATTGTTTGGGAAAAATGATGAACTACGTGGTCACCATCTTGAGAATGAGCTTATCAGCTTGAGCCCAGCGCACTATGACACAATCCATGACTTCTTCACCAAGTTTAATTCACTTGTGTTTCAGTTGAAGCAGTGTGGAATTATAAAGAAAGAGGACCAATTGATCTTGTCTATACTTTCGAAGTTGGGGCCAGAGTTCTCAGTTTTTGTGAGTACATTCCACTTCAGCAAGTTAACACTTCGAAACTGGAAAATGGCCAGTCTATCCAACTTCATGGAGTCACTCACTTAGGAGCAAGACAAGATTTTTCAAATGGGAACCATAAAGAGCAAGGACCAAGAATTAGCAGTGGGAGTTTCGAATTCCTCAAATGTAAATCCCAAGTCCAAAAATTCAAAGCTTCCAGAGAAGAAGAAAAACCCAAATCTAGTGATGCAAGTTCAAATCCTTCCAAGGAGAAGGACAAGAAGGGAAAATAAAATACCAAATGCACCTATTTTCATAAGGGATGGAATCCAGAGAGATGATGCATGAAAAATTCCATTGACACCATGGCGCAGCTGCTGGAGAGGAACAACATTCCAGTCCCTGATAGCACAAGGAAGAAGAATGGCACATCCAGTTCAAATGAAAGAAAGGAGAAATGTCATGGTTTGGTGGCAGGTACTTCTAACTCTTCATCTTTTATCATTTATTCCAGGGATTCCATGAATATGGTGGCTAAGAGAGAGCTCTTCTCCTCCATTATTTCGAATTATGTCCCAACAGTTCGAATGGGGGATGACTCAGAAATCCATACCAATGGGAATTGGTAGGATTGACTTAGAGCATGGCTACTTTAGTGAAGTATTGTATGTACCAGACCTTGTAGCAAATTTGTTGTCGGTCTATCAGATGACCCATACATGAGAAGCAAAGAGAGTGACCTTCACTCCAGACATGGTAGAGATTGTAGAGATCTCAACATACCAAGTCATTGCAATTGGGTATGCAGATCACCGTGAGAGGATGCACAAGTTCTCTAAATCCCTCCCCACTTCCAATAACCAAGCACTTCTCTCACATGCCAATGAGATTTCGAAGATATGGCATGAGAGGTTTGGTCACATGAACTACAAGTACTTGTAGCAACTACACATAGATGAGATGGTGGAAGGGCTTCCACAAATTATATCATCAAATGGAGCATGCATTGGGTGCATAGTTGGGAAGCATCCCGAGCAAGCATCCCGAGCAAAGCTATGAGAAGGGGAAAGCAAGGAGAGAAACCCAAGCACTTGGTTTAGTGCATTCATACTTGATTGATCCATTTCCCACTCCATCATATGGTGGATCAAGGTATGTGCTTGCATTCATATATGATTACTTTGTATTTTGTTGGGTGTACTTCCTCAAATTGAAGTCTGAGGTGTTTGAACACTTAAGATTTGGAAGGAATTGGTAGAAAATCAGAGTGGGAATAAGATTAAGGTCCTTAGGACTGATAATGTGAAGGAGTATGTGAACAAGAACCTACAACAAATTTTTGAGGATAGTGGCATCCAAATGCAACACTCAACTCCCTACACACCACAGCAAAATGTTGTGGTTGAGAGGAAGAATAGGTCACTCAAGGAGATGGCCACTTTCATGGTAGAAGAAAGGGATCTAATTCCCAAGATATGGGATGAATCAATTAGTTGTTCTGATCACATACAAAACATATCCTTTCACAAATCAGTAAAAGTAATGACACCTTACGAGGCATGGTTTGGTCAAAATCCAAATGTCTCGAATTTCAGAATTTTCGAGACTAGAGCATGGGCTAGAATCCCCTCTGAAAAGAGGAAAGAATTGCAACCACAAAGAAAGGAGTGAATTATGGTTGGGTATGGTGAATAAACAAAAGGTTACAAAATCTTTGACACCTCCACTTTCAATACATTTTTTGAGAGAAGTGTGAAATTTGAAGAAGAGTCACTTCCTGATTTCAAGCTTGCACCGGGGGAATGCTCCTCTCCTCAACCATTCGAAGATGTAAGTGATGATACATGCTCTATTTTTTATGATATTTTTGATATAAATGTTTTTGAATATGTTTTTTTTGAATATTACTTACCATCAAGGCCCAAGTGGGATGGAAAAATCATTCAAGCTGCTGGGGAATCGACAGGCAATCCCCATGAGCCTAGGAAGACTAGATCACAAACTAGTCATGCATCCTTTGCAAGTGATAGTGATATTTATGAGAACTATTATATGATGATTGGGTCTGATCCTCAGACATATCAGAAATCCTGTAATGACCCAATATGGATATCAACAATGGAAGAATAATTTTAGTCCCTCCAAGAGAACAAGACATGGGAATTGGTTCCCCTTCCTCCCAAGAGGAAGCTTGTTCAATGCAAATGGGTTTTCTAGACCAAAATTTCTGCTGATGGTTCTGATATGAAAAATAAGGCATTATTAGTTTCTAAGGGATATTCTCAAGTCCATGGTGTTGATTACATAGAGAACTTTGCACCGGTTGCAAAGATGGATTCAATTAGACTAGTTCTAGTGCTGGTAGCTAGTAAAGGTTGGGAAGTTCACCACATGGATGTTAAGAGTGATTTCTTACATGGTGAGATACATGAAGAAATATATATGCAGCACCCTAAAGGTTTCCAATAGGATCCTTCATTGGTATGTAGGTTGAAGAAATCTTTGTATGGACTCAAACAAGCCCCCAGGGCTTGGTATGCAAAAATGGATGTTTTTTTGCTCTCAATTGGTTTCACTAGATGCAAATCAGACCCTCATGTGTATTTGCAGCAACATAATGGTATTTTTAAGGTAATATCTATTTATGTTGATGATCTCCTCATTACAGGTAGATGCACCAATTTAATTGGCCAAATCAATTCATTTTTGTATAGTGAAATTGCCATGACCGACCTACGATTGCTAAGGCAATTTTTGGGCTTGGAAATTGAGAAAAATGAAAGGGGCATCAATTTGAGTCAATGATAGTATGCTTTAGACCTGATAAATAATTTTAACATGGTTTAGTGTAAGGAAGACAAGTCTTCTTACACTCTATAGGCAACTAGTGGGCATCTTACTCTATCTCACTCACACAAGACCTTATTTGTATTATGCTGTAAGTGTTGTAGCAAGACATGTGCACTAGACACATGAGCTCCATTGGAGATAAGAAAAAATAATCCTTCAGTATGTCTAGGGAACCAAGAATTTCGGGGTGCACTACACAGCTAGTTCCTCACTTCAACTAGCTAGATTTTCTGATTCAGATTAGGCTGGAGATCCCACTGACAGGAAGTCAAATTCAGGTTTTCTTTTTATGTTTGTTGAAGGTCCCATTTTTTGGTCAAGTAAGAAACATCATACTATTTCACTCTCATCAGCGGAGGCCAAGTATATGGCAGTATTCAATGTTGCTACATAGTGTGTTTGGTTGCAAGGAATTCTCTGGGAATTTGGTGTCACAATTGATTCTCCAACCAACATTTGGGTGGACAATCAAAGTTCCATAAAAATATCCACTGATCTAGTTCAGAGACAAAGGAAAAAACATATTTAGATACACATGCATTACATTCGGGGCTTAGTGCATGACAGGGTGATCTCACTGTAGTATTTCCCATCCACCGAGCAAACTGCTGATATTTTTACCAAGGCTTTCACAGAGAATACCTTCACCTACCTGAGATCTTTGCATGGGGTTAGTGAAGGATGGTAATTTTCTGTTATTTATTCCAGGTATATCCCTGTGTCCATTCTTGAGGGAAGGTTTTGTCACATGGTGTTTTCCTTCTTTTCCTAGGTTCATATGGACAAATAAATTGTAATTTCTGAATTATGTATTTGAGGTGACTTGAGCCAAATTGTTATCAAGGCCTCCATTATTTTGTGAGCTGTACTTAGTTGTTGGATTAAGGGAGGGTGTTAGAGCATTAATCCAACTTATTAGTTCCTAATTACACTACTTAGTCAATTTTATTGCTTTTTAATCATTAATATACTATGTGGTGGACTAAGGGGCTTAGTTGGACAAAATGCCAAGTCAAATTGGGTCTTTCACACCCACATGAGCACTCCATATCAATAAACCAGCAAAATGTGTGCCCTCATCATTTCTTTTGTGCTCCCATTCATTGAATGTGGATAGCTAGGTTGACTTGGAGCGCTAGAGTGGCATCTTAGCCAATTTTGGCTTGATTTGGTGCATTAAATGCTCTATTGAGACTCTAAACCACCCATATTTACACACCCACACTGTCCAAGGTGTAATCATTGAACCACGTCACTTCATCCACATCTAGTCATCAATTCGTGGCTGTTTGGGATGATTTTAGGCTTGATTGGCCCACCTAGGGGGGTTTGATGCCATTCTGGCAATTTTGGCTTGTATGCTCACAATTGGCTTGCAAATCCTCACGAAACTCCTATGTTGTAATATATACCTGATAATAACATGTTTCATGGTTAGACAGTCCAAAAATTATCTTGTTCTAGTTCACATTGTGTGTGTAATTTGCCTTTCAATTGATGGTTTTTTTCCAGCTTTGCACCAAATTTGATTTGTGAGCTTCACTAAAGCTCCTAGATTTTCCTGTGGTTTGAATTTCTCACACCTAGAATTTTGTATAGGTTGTATTTGATGGTCAATTCTCTAATGCTTCAATGGAATGGTTTCAATAGGGCATGCATGAAGAGAATAGGGAAATCATAAGAGAACAGGGAAGGCATGAAGAGAAATCGATATGCAATTGAAACGGTGACTGGTGCTTATGCCCTAAAATTTGTGGAGGAATTATTCCCTAAAATTCTTTAAGGAACTATGCTCTAATGATTTTTGGAGGAATTATGCCCAAAATCTACATAAAATGAGTCATTTTGAATAATAAAAGTCATGATACTAAAGGTACACAAAATAAGAGTGGTAGGACCAAGTAGAATATAAAATACCATAAATCAACCAAATGGGGGCACAATAAGAAGCTAATGAAACCTCCATAGCCATAAGACCATGGTGTACCATAAAGGTGGATAACCAACCCATTTTACACATAGAACCAACAAGACCAAGGACTTTAATATTTTCTCTCTCTCAAGGTACATTGTTTCATATATTTTTATCATCATTGTATAAGGAGAATATCCAAACTGGATGATGTGATCCAAATGAATAATAGTGTAGCAATAACAATTGAGTAAAATTTACAACATTGTGCTAGATGCGAAGCAGTAAGATAATTTAAACATAATTGTCATCTCTTTAAACTTTAGCACTCTTCCATGATCCTTGTGCTAAAGTTGGTCCTTGAGATGCACAGTAACAATAGTAAAAAATAAAATTCAAGACTAGTAAAATAATCATAAATTAGTATCAAAATATACTGGTTTAGACCTTCCCGATACTCAGACACATTTAGGATCAAACCTTGTCTTTCAAGAAATTACAATTAACGAAGGAACAAGCTCATACCTTGAGAGAGAGTGTGTTTAAGGTAAGCATAGATCTTAGAAGGCTATAACAAAAGAGTCCAGGAAGATGGTTGCATACAACAATTGAAGGATAACTTAATTCAAGGTCTCGCATTTTATTGTTCGTTTGAATCGTTATATGCTTAGTTTCAATTTGAGAGTTTAATTGTGCAAGTTGTTCATAATTGTTGTTGCCAATAGAGTTTTCTCCAGCAATTAAAACTGGAACAACTCATTAACATGGAAAATAGATACACTCATCCCTCTGCATTAATTCATGTGGAACAATTCTCAATTTATATTTTTCCTCTATGAATGATGAAAATTTCTTTGAGGCATACCCATTAACAAACGAAGAGATGGGATGATGTCATAACTTTTTGTAAAAAAACTCAAATTCCCTCATAATAGTTCTCACTTTGGTTCATGAACACACTTATGTCCCATGAGTTTTAAGCATAAATTATATGGCCCATAACCCATAACACTAAAACTAACCTAAACCCCTAAATAAATCCCAAATCCAACCTAAACACTAACCCCTATTTTAAATTCCATCCCTATAGTAAAATCAATGATACAACCTTGTGTAAAAGGTGGATACTCTGTGTGCATGAGTATATTAATATAATATATTTATGGACCTATGTTGTTATACTCTAGGGTTTTTTCTATGACTGTAAAAATATCCTTCCCTCATATTCTTCCATCTTGTCCCATATTTCTTGTTGTCGTTGGTCTCCAAATAAACATAACCATTTGCAACAATTCTCAGAACTACAAGCCTTGAAAACGTTTCAGTCATTATAAAATCTATGGACACTCTACACATGTCTATGCCCGTCAATAGAAAAATACTGGCCATGGGCAAGAGATCTGAGGAAATGAAATCTAAATCCATTTAAAATTCCAACCATAGATCTCCTAACCCGTGACTTGATTTTGTGGCATTACAATATTACCTCCACTTAGAATCAAGCATTTTTCACAGAAATCGTTGTATTAGCAAAACAACAAGTGAACTAGATGATAATGAAAACATAAGAAATTTCATTGCATCTAGTTCATCACATAGAATTTGGTCATTTGAAGAGAATGTGGTCATTGCATATAGTTCATCTCACAAGCATCAAACCAACTAAACTATTCTTTAGTTAAAATAAATGTTCATATAAATTAATACCTGGAAGTTTGTACAAGTTGTATTCAATGGCCCATTCTCTAATGCTTCAATAGAAGGGTTTCAACAGGGCAGGCATGAAGAGAATAGGGAAAGCATAAGAGAATGGGGCAGGCATTAAGATAAATCTATTTGCAATTGAAACTGTGACTAGCACTTATGCCCTAAAATTTCTGGAGGAAATACTCCCTAAAATTTGATAAGAAATTATGCCCTAAAATTTATGGAGGATTTACACCCAAAATATACAGAAAACGAGTCGTTTTGAACAATTATTTGTAGCCATCAGATGAAAATAATAGATAGTAACATTGAAAACTCACCATGTTCTATAGGTTACTTTTGGCCCTCTCTAGCAACACATTAGGAACAAACTATTACATGGCTCTCATCTACAATTGCAACGAACACAACATTCTTTGGGAAGGGGTAACAAGATGGGGTTCTCACCATAATGGCAACATTGTTCAAGCACAGGAAACAATCGAGGTTCTCACCACCATGACGTCCATGACCGCTACACTATTCCAGCATGGAAAACAGGTCAAGGTTCTTAACAGAATGAAAACATTGTTCGAGTACAAGCAATGCTCTGACTACACTACAACAAATCCTGGAGTTAGCGTCCCATTTAGCGTCCCTTTTTAGTGTAATTTTTTTTTACATTGAGTGGTCAAACTAGACGCTAAATGGGACGCATCATGGACAAAACTTAAAGCGTCTCAAAAAACGTCTTTTTTTGCTTCCTAAATAGCATCCTTTATGACGTCCAAAATAACATCTATTTTTTTGCTTCCAGAATAGCGTCCAAATTTTCTTCCAAAACAATGTTGAGGTTTGCTTCCTAAATAACGACATATTTTGCTTCCTAGCAAGTGTATGCTTTTGCTTCTTAAATTGCATCCCTGTTAGCGTCATATTTGCATCCTTAATAGCACCATGTTAGCATCCAAAGTAGCATCCAATATTTCATCCATTTTTGCTACCACTTTAGCATCCCATTTTGCACCATGTTTTATTTCCAAATATGTGCCAATTTTCGCTTCCAAATTTGCATCAATTTTTGCTTCCTTTTTTGCATCGTGTTTTGCTACCAAAATGACGCCAAATATTTCTTCTATTGTTGCACCATATTTTTCTTCCTATGTGGCGCCATGTTTTGCATCCAAAGTAACATCTTATTTTTCTACCATATCAACACCATGTTTGGCTTCATCATTAGCGCCACGAGTTGCATCATTTTTAATGCCTAGTTTTGCATCTTATTTTGCTACCATATCAATGCCATGTTTGGCTTCATCCTTAGCACCACGTGTTGCATCATCTTTAATGCCTAGTTTTGCATCTCTCATTTTTTGGTCACTAATTTAGTCGTTTTTAGTAATTTTATATAGAAATTTTGGTCATTTTGTTTGGTCACTTATCTCTTATTTCTGGTTATTAATTTAGCTGTTTTTAACCAATATTATAATATCATTAGGGTATGGATGAATCGAACCACCAACCTCCTGCTTGTAAGGAAGGCACTCTTCCATTGAGCTAGCACCCTTTAAGAATTTGGGAACCTAACTTACAGAGTTCTCTATAATGGTGTAGAGCCCCTACTGGGTCTCCTTTAGGATTCATTTACAATCAAGAATTTAACTATATATATATATATATATATATATATATACACATATACAGTTTGATAATCAAAATGCTGTTTGATCTATTCTAACAATTTACTGTTTTAATTGTGCAGGTAGCAAGAATGATCACAACATATAAACCTTTAATAAACAGAATTTGCCATCTAAACTTTTAATATTTAAATAAACAGAATTGCCATATAAACTGCTGGAAAATACCTGTAGATAGCTAGTAGATCCACCGTTGTTGATGTCCTTTCTTGCCGTTTCTCCTTGCTTTTCCCTGCAGCCAAAAGTCCTTCCCAAGCTCTGAAACTCAACCAGCCCAAACTAGTTTTGCCACCCTGCCAACTGGCGAGGTCTCGCCGACCACCCAGCTCCAAAGGTACCCCTTTGGACCCCCGAGCCCAAACTGAGTACAAGGCCCCCAGCTGTTGTATCCCTTCAAAATCTCCAACAAGAAATCCTTCTTTGCAGCTTTCTCTCCCAAATTCTCCAAAAACTAAGCATAAGAATCCCCATTCTCCTCCCTCTTTTCTCCCTTTTATCTCCATGTTCTCCAACCTCCCCCATTACTACCCCTATCTTTATTATCAATTCTATCCAACCCCCATCCACCTTCCATCTACCATTTGAGCCCTCAATTTGGACTTGGGTTAATTTGAATTAATTTAAGTTGACTTGGACAAATTTAAATATTAAATTAATTTTGCAAGGTGTTGGTTGGCCACATCCCAACCATAACTTTTAATTCAATTGACTTTAATCCTTTTATTTAATATTTATTTATTACCTTATCCAAATTAATTTTAATTAATCTTAATGATCATTAATGGAAATATTTACCCCTTCATTAGTCAAACCTTAATTATAGTTAGACTTAATTAACATAACTCATAATTAATTAACACTTATAAACAAGTTAATATTAGCCTTAGTAGGACTAATTAATTGACATTCACACGCAATTGACATTTATTTTAATAATAATATTATTAAGAGACTTTAATCATTATGAACATTTATTTAGAACTTACAATCAAGTTAATAGA
>LPNX010305229.1:1253640-1344749 GCA_001517045.1 Pseudotsuga menziesii | reverse complement strand
TCGCATACCATTTTATCATTAGAAGTCCATGTCCCCGAGGTCCTCCCACCTCGTAGGATCCAGCTATCACTTAGCTGTTTCAACCTGTAAGTTAGTCCTCGCCATACAATACAGGATATCGTGCATAATCCTCAATATGTACACATATATCTCATCATAACATGACAACAATAAACTCATTCATTCGCCATGCACCTAGCATAACATTCATTATTTCAACATATATCTGTAACGGTATCCACGTACCCATCATTCAGTAATTTCCATATATTTGACATAATTAACACATGATACATATCTAAACATGACTACTGACCATAATACTATCATCACACACACACACATATATATATCGGCAAAATAATAGAACCATATGTCCACAGTGTCGTCAATCCGACGAGGTCTCATAATCAAACAAATACAACATATAATAGTAGTTCAGGTAGAAATGTCAAAACGGGGTGTTCATCCTTAGCACCACGTGTTGCATCATCTTTAATGCCTAGTTTTGCATCTCTCATTTTTTGGTCACTAATTTAGTCGTTTTTAGTAATTTTATATAGAAATTTTGGTCATTTTGTTTGGTCACTTATCTCTTATTTCTGGTTATTAATTTAGCTGTTTTTAACCAATATTATAATATCATTAGGGTATGGATGAATCGAACCACCAACCTCCTGCTTGTAAGGAAGGCACTCTTCCATTGAGCTAGCACCCTTTAAGAATTTGGGAACCTAACTTACAGAGTTGTCTATAATGGTAAAAAGGATCAATACACAACTTTGAGTATCTAATGGTCGGCAAAGGAAAACCTTGTTGTAGAGCACACCATCATGACATGGAGGGCATTTTAATTTTTGGGTTTAATAATCCCTAGTTTGACACATGTATCCATTTATTACAAAGCTCTCCATGTGGAGTTGCCTTGTTGGTTACTTGTATGATCACATGTTTTCATTACTATCGGAAACCAATGATCCCCTTTCTTTACTAGAAAGATTCCAACAATACAACTAGCTCCTATATCTGTTCAATGATCTACTAAAATTAGAAAACAATTTGATTACATGGAAATACACTAAAACTTATATAACCTATTGTGTAACCTATCATTGACATTCGACCTTTTAGATATTTATCATGAGGAACTTATCCTTTTAGATATTTAGGCTTTCTAGAGGCTCGATTTACAAGTTTTCCTAGGATAAAATGCTCATGCATCAAGTTTAAACTTAAATTTTAGTGGTAGCATAATTGTTCCAACTGAAATTTTGAGAGTTGAAACATTAGTTTCAAGTTAAAAAATAGATCTTGTTGAAATTGCATAGCACATGGAAACTGTCCTAGTTTGATATCTAACATACCTATTTAGGAAATTTTTATCAAAACTACAATCAGATTTTACTAGAAACCAAAACACATCAAACTGAAGAAAGTAGTAGCGAGTACATAGATTCGAAACTCAAAGCACATAATTTTTAAATAGTATTGAAAAAAGAAATTTCACTGACATATTCAAACTCTTCTCTTCACCCACTAATCAAATAATGAAATGAATAAAACCTATACCCCTGCCTTCTCCTTTATAGACTAGGAGGTACAAATGAATCTGGACATAGGCCCTACAACACCTTAACTGGAAAAAAAACCTAAACACTAGATCTGTTACTGGCCTTGGGACTAATTCCCTCAACTCGCATGAAAGAACTATTCCTAGGTAGGTGCGCCCACTAGAGGAGAGTGAAAGTGTGAATGCATGCATCTCTCTCTTCTAGGGATCTATACCCCATCTATCTTGGAATGAATGCAAATGTAAAGTGGCCTAATTGTGCATGCAACTACTAACTAAAAAAAACTTAGAAATATGACCGAACTGCTTAATATAAAAAGTATCTAGATTCTAAACTAGAACTACATAGAGGATATCACATTCATGCCTTCTCTATATTTCTCCTCCATGAATACTCCTACACCCTTATTATGATTGCACAGAACTACTAAAGGAGGGCATACTACTACTGTTGTCATTAAGTTTGTTGTATAGATTGTTGTATGAAATCCCCGCTTAAGTACCTACACCATAATCCTTCTTTGCATGCATCCAAATCTTCTATGCTTAATGCTGCCATTAAATGACATTCTACTGAACACTTTTTGAGGTACTAACATGTCTTGCTTTAATGAGTGTTTAAGTAGCATAAGTACAACCAAAATTCATAGGTCATAAAGCTATGCAAAAAATAAAATATTAAAGATCAACTAACATCATAGATTTAAGTTATTGTAAAAGAGAACAACTCAGTCACAAAGCTTCTCTAGAGCTTCATGCAAAGAAGTAAGATTGTAAAAAGACGTAAAGTACGTTTTAAGTTATGGTTCATAAATGAAGAAATTCTGAGATTTTACTGTTTGCTGGTTTATGTCAACATTTCGTGGGTTTCACATATAGCCGGTTTTGCATAGGCTGTAGGTTACTTATGATTTTTTTTTTTTTTGAACAATTAAACACACAGTAAAAACACTAACATGCTAAAAAACACATTTAACAATCACACCATAAAATGATAGACTCGGAAATTTTTGGCCGAATCAAGCCCTGGAAAAACCCCCATGGGGAAAACCAGTAAGAGAGAGAGAGAGTTTTTATTATGCTTCAGGATAAAAATCAGACATTAATTTTTACAGTAAAAAATCCAACTTATCTCAACCCAGAAATTTGACCAGCAGACTGTCACGGTTTCCAAGCTTTTGCTGCCTCGATTTCTATGCAAACCTCCTCAGTAAATGTGTCAAAAATATCAGCAAATTCCAGCCATCGAAAACTGTGCCAAACTAATCAGAATCCGTACTATACGGACAGCAATTAATGCTGCTGTACGGCCTCAAATTTTGTGCCCAAACTGTCCTAAAAAATCATGCAGAAATCGTACTGTACAGTCTGTAATAAATGCACTGTACAGCTCCTCGAAAAATGTGCCTGCAATAAATGAGGCCGTACCCTTCTCGATTTCTGTGCACAATAAATGCTGGCCATACTTCTCTGTCTCAAAATGTGTGCCTGCAATAAATGTTTCGTACCTTCACCTTGAAACTTGTGCCAACAATTTATCTCCTCGATTTTCGTGCCCACTGAAAATATCTTCTAGTTCTATTTTGGAATTCGTGCCCTTCTCTCTTCTTCTCAACTCTCTTCTCTTCTTCTCAACTCTCTTCTCTTCTTCTCCTCTCAAAATGAAAAGTGAAGTGATTTTTCCTCCCTCAACCCTTTTTGTCTAAACCCTAAGTGGGAATCTAATCCAACGGTGGAGAAATATCCAATCCAATGGCTAAGATTCAATGAGATAAAAAATCACATTTATTTAAATCACTTAAATAAATTTACTCACCCACTTAAATTTATCAAAAAGTGACTTTAACTTTATAAAGTCTCATTAAGTAGCTTTTAATGTGAGGGTCACCTTTTTCCCTTTTCTAAGTGACTTAGGCAAAAAGTCACTTAGGGAACAAATTCCTAGGTACAAAAACTAACACTCCCTCTTACCAAGGAAGGTGTTCTGCACCACTTCCAACTTATCTCTGAAGAAGACAAACTTCCCCCTCCCCAAAGACTTCATCAGAATGTCTGCTACTTGCTCATCAGTGGATATATACTGTAGCTCAACTGCCCCTCTCTGAACATAATCACGGATGAAATGGTACCTGATCTCAATGTGCTTCGACCTGTCATGAAACACTGGATTCTCAGAGAGGTGAATGCAACTTTGATTGTCACAATATATCACCATAGGCCTAAGCTGCTGATCAAATAAATCTACCAATAACTTGCGAAGCCACAGTGCTTCACAAGTAGCCTGACTGGCTACCATATACTCAGCCTCAGCAGAACTCAGTGCAATGGACTTCTGTTTCCGACTGAACCACGACACTACTACCGAGCCCAAACTGAAACAACAACTGGGAGTGCTCTTCCAATCCCTCACACAACCTGCCCAATCTGAATCTGTGAACCCAACCAAGCTGACTCCACCCGAACCCCTGTAGTCCAGACCATAATCCACCGTACCTGCAAGATATCTCAGTATGTGCTTTGCGGCAGTCCAGTGCACACTCCTAGGCTCAACCATGAAATGACTAAGAGTGTTGACCACAAAACACAAGTCTGGCCTGGTATTGACCAGATACATCAATGACCCAATGAGCTGACGATATAAAGTGGGATCCACCAACTTACCCTCGGAAGCATGAAGTTGCTTCCAGTTGGTGATCATAGGCATACACATCGGCCTGCAGTCCTCCATCCGAAATATCTTCAGAATATCAACTACATACTTCCCCTGTCCAAGGAAAATATGTCCAGGCTCCTGCCAAACCTCCATCCCTAGATAGTACTCCAGCAGTCCAATGTCTGTCATCTCGTACTCTGATGCTAGATCTCTCTTGCAATGTGCAATGAGAGACTCATCACCTGTGATAAATAGATCATCAACATATAGCAGAAGAATGAGCGGATCTCCTCCAACCACAATGAAGTATAGTTTGGGATCAACCTCACTCTTCTGGAATCCCATTGATGTCAAGTAAGTATCAATCCTGGAGTACCAAGCTCTAGGAGCTTGCTTCAGTCTGTACAAGGATTTCCTCAGCCTGCACACATGAGAATCTCTCCCATGGATCTCAAATCCCTGTGGCTGCTCTAAATATACCTCCTCCTGTAGAAGACCATTAAGAAATGCAGTCTTCACATCCATCTGGTGGATCTTCCAACCCATCTCTGCTGCTATAGATATAACTGCCCTGATAGAAGAATACCGAGCAACTGGAGCAAATGTCTCATCATAGTCAACTCCCTCAACCTGTGAGAACCCCCACGCCACAAACCAAGCCTTGTACTTCTCCACACTGCCATCCGCAGCATGCTTTATCTTGTAAAGCCACTTGGAAGTCACAACTGACTTCCCCTCAGATCTCGGCACTATCTCCCAAGCATCATTATTCATGATGGAATGGTACTCTTCCATCATGGCATCTCTCCATACCTGATGCTGGGAAGCCTCCTCAAATGTGGATGGATCAGAGTCATGAAGACTCGCAACAAGGGCCATATCATCCCTGTCTGGAACCACACCATACCTGTCTAGCTCCACCACTGTCCTGATCTGCTCCTAGGGCCTACCAAATGCCTCTGCCTCCTTCAAGGTCTCCTGAAACCACTTAGGCTTCCTCTTCCTTGAAGACTGCTCCTCCCAAACTGGTCTTGGGCTCTCCTCATCTGAGGAAGTCCCAGTATCTGAAGGTCCAACACCTCGAGGACCAGTACTTGATGAACCTGTGGCTGACGAACCTATGATATGAGGACTCAACCCTGAACCTGTCCTTGAAACTGTCCCTGAAGTGCTAGCCACCTGAATCACTAAACCTGTAGAAGCTGTGCCTGTACCCTGTGATCCAGTTACTCCAGAAACCTGTGGACCTGATAGTTGCATCGAAGAATCCTGTACCAACTGAGTGTGGGAGCTGGTGTCTCCCCCTACTCTAACTCCCTAGACTTCCTGAAGGATCTCTCCTCATCAAACTTCACTTCCCGCAGAACAACAAATCTCCTCGAGCTAGGTAAGTAAAGCCGATAGTCCTTCGAAGTCTCGTCATATCCCACAAATATGCCTCTCTCTGCGGTGGGATCAAACTTTGTCCTCTTCTCAGAAGGGATGTGAGAGTAAGTCAACGAGCCAAATATGCGAAAGTGGCCCACCTCAGGCTTCTTGCCTGAATACATCTCCTCAGGAGTCTTACTCCCCACTGCCCTGTGAGGACTCCTGTTTTGCAGATAAACTGCAGTGCTACATGCCTCTGCCCATAGAAAGAAAGGTAACCCCTGATCATGAAGCATCGCTATGGCTGCCCCCACAATCAACCTGTTCTTTCTCTCTTCTACTCCATTCTGCTCAGGAGTGTAAGGAACTGTCAAATTTCTCTGAATGCCCTCCTATCTGTAGAATGCATTGAACTCCTTGGAGGTATACTCACCCCCATTTTTCGATCTCAACATCCAGATCTTCCTCCCTGTCTGCTTCTCCACAAGGGCTTTGAACCCTTGGAAGACTCTCAACACAAGTGAGGACTTCTTGCTCCTCAAGAAGTAGATCCAGGTCTTCCTGGAGTTGTCATCAATGAAGCTAATGTAGTACTCAAAACCTGTCAAAGACAATGATGACATAGGACCACATATGTCAGAATGGATAAGATCTAGCACCCTTGCAGCTCTTGTGTCACTGCTCGGAAAAGCAGTCTTGGTGTACTTTCCCAAAGCACACCCCCTGCACACATCACTCTGCTCAATGCTGAACTCCGGTAATCCTGTAACCATGCTCCTCAACAATCTGAGAGCTGGGTGATGTAGGTGGGCCATCCTCCAATGCCAAAGCTCACATAGCTCACTGCTGTTGCTGTGTGCTAGAGCGCACTGTGGCTGAAACAAGAGCTTGTACAACTTTCCACATCTGACTCCAATGTCCATGGCACTAGACATACCTGTAGCCCTGGGATACACCTGCACTCTCCCATCTGAAAAGCACACCACAAGACCCCTATCCTCAATGGTGGAAACTGACACAAGGTTCTTCTTCAGCCCAGGGACATACAACACATCCCTCAGAGTCATGAGACTCATCGACTCCCTCTGAAATGTAATGGTCCCTCGACCAATAGCTCTAACAATGGTGTTGTCTCCAAGGACAACCTCCACATCTCTACTTGTTTGAGATAGCTCCGAGAACATCTCTCGAGCTCCAGTCATGTGGCTCGAGGCTCCACTGTCAATATACCAAGTAGTAGAGGTGGATGGACTCCCCTGATGACCTGCCAACAATGAATGCTCACTATCCATATCCATGTCTGTGCTGGTGGCTAAAGAGACTCTCTCTCTCTCCATCTATCCAGTACATAGGTAAAAATCCCTCTGAAATGCATCACCAAACTCATCAACCTCTGCTGAGGCTGCAGTCTGTTGTCCCTATCCCTTCTTCTTCTTCTTCTTGCTTGGACACTGTGAAGCATAGTGCCCAAACACCTGACATGCATAACACTTGATTTTACTCAAGTATTTCTTCTGCCCACTCTGCTGCTGTTGCTGGTGCTGCTTGGCCCCACCCTTCTTGGGACCCTTCTTCTTCTTGCCCTTAGCTGCCAAAGCCACATTCTCGTCATCAACCCCACTGTGAGATGTACTGCCCTGTACAAGACCTCTCCTAGTCTCCTCCTGCACAAAGTCATCCCAAAGTCTGTCCCAGGTAGGTAGGTTCTCTCTGCCCACTATGGCTTGCACAAATGCACCCCAGGGCTTTGAAGCCCCATTCACTACTGTGCGTACTAGCTCTGTAGGTTCTACCACCTCCCCAACCACTGCAAGTTCATCCCGAACTACAGAAATCCTAGTAAGATATGCTGTGACTCCCTCACCCCCATTCATCTTTATACTTTTGAGTTTCTCTTTGAGAACCATCTTTCTGTTCTCATTGGAACTCTCATACAAACTAAGCAAGGCCGACCACATCAAGTTTGCCCTAGTCTTGCCTGAAATGTGAGGGATTATGTGGTCTTTAACTGCATCTAGAATGAACCTCCTAGCTTTACAGTCCTGCTTGTTGAAAGCTGATAGAGCTGCTGCATCTGTTGATGCGGGAATGACAATCGGGTCAGCTGTAGTGTTCCTAACTACATCCGGCCATAACTCATTCTCCTCCAGTATTAGTAAAATTCTGGCCTTCCACGGCATAAAATTTCCTGTCCCATCCAGCCTATCCTCCAGTCTAAGTCCTGTAGCCATCTCTACACCAACCCAACAAAGTGCTGCTCACTGACAGAAGGTAAAATACTAAAAATTTCTGAGTTCTGAAAATTTCTGTGTGTCTGCAAACTATCACTATTTTCTGCCCCCAAGCTCTGATACCATGAAGAAATTCTTAGATTTTACTGTTTGCTGGTTTATGTCAACATTTCGTGGGTTTCACATACAGCCGGTTTTGCATAGGCTGTAGGTTACTTATGAATTTTTTTTTTTTTTTTTGAACAATTAAACACACAGTAAAAACACTAATAGGCTAAAAACAAATTTAACAATCACACCATAAAATGATAGACTTAGAAATTTTTGGCCAAATCAAGCCCTGGAAAAACCCCCATGGGGAAAACCAGTAAGAGAGAGAGAGAGTTTTTATTATGCTTCAGGATAAAAATCAGACATTAATTTTTACAGTAAAAAATCCAACTTATCTCAACCCAGAAATTTGACTAGCAGACTATCACAGTTTCCAAGATTTTGCTGCCTCGATTTCTGTGCAAACCTCCTCAGTACATGTGCCAAAAATATCAGCAAATTCCAGCCATCGAAAAATGTGCCAAACTACTCAGAATCCGTACTATACGGACATCAATTAATGCTGCTGTACAGCCTCAAATTTTGTGCCCAAACTGTCCTCGAAAATCATGCAGAAACCGTACTATACGGTCTGCAATAAATGCATCGTACATCTCCTCGAAAAATGTTCCTACAATAAATGAGGCCGTATCCTTCTCGATTTTTGTGCACAATAAATGCTGTCGTACTTCTCTGTCTCAAAATGTGTGCCTGCAATAAATGTGTCGTACCTTCACCTTGAAACTTGTGCCAACAATTTATCTCCTCGATTTTCGTGCCCACTGAAAATCTCTTCCAGTTCTGTTTTGGAATTCGTTCCCTTCTCTCTTCTTCTCAGCTCTCTTCTCTTCTTCTCCTCTCAAAATGAAAAGTGAAGTGATTTTGCCTCCCTCAACCCTTTTTGCCTAAACCTTAAGTGGGAATCTAATCCAACGGTGGAGAAAGATCCAATCCAATGGCTAAGATTCAATGAGAGTAAAAATCACATTTATTTAAATCACTTAAATAAATTTACTCACCCACTTAAATTTATCAAAAAGTGACTTTAACTTTATAAAGTATCATTAAGTAGTTTTTAATGTGAGGGTCACCTTTTTCCCTTTTCTAAGTGACTTAGGCAAAAAGTCACTTAGGGAACAAATTCCTAGGTACAAAAACTAACAATAAATTCCAGCAAACAAATAATAGATGAAATAAATATTTGATAAATTCTTGATATAGGACTTGGTAGAATTGTAGAAGAAGATGATCCCCAAATTTTCTATCGAAACCAAACTTAATAAAAGGTGGACTCAAATATAAAAATATAAATGTCTCAAAAGGGTATAATCTTTTTACAATGCAAGGGTTTCCTTCAATATGAGGAACGATGTGTGCTTCATTCTATATATACCTCACCTGACTAAAAGAATATTTCGTAACAAGGGCTTCAAATATGGAAATCATAGTTGTTATGAGAAACAAGCTGACGTTGAACATGCTTTTGGAGGTGTCAGTTTGTTAAGAATGTTTGCAACAAAAGTCAAAGTATTTTTGCAAGTATGTTCACTTCTCATCCTTGCTAGTGGGCTTATTCTTTGTGGAGATCCTTGTTGCCGCAAAATATATGGCTTGAATTCCCAGTAGGTAGTGAGGATGATTATGTTTGAAGATCCAACTAGAGAAGGATTCATGAAATTAACAAGATCTCAATTTTGTTCCCAAATGGAATGTTTAAACATGCATAGGATGCCATAAAATAGCATTCCCAAGCCATTTTTCCTCCAGATAGAAACAACCGAGCCCACAAGAATCATATTTCTATCCAAGCTTCCCATAGAGATCACAACGCTTCCCAGTAGAGACACTCCGTTATGCTCAGCAGAGACAACTTCATCCCACTCCAAATTAGGACCAAGAGGATGACTCAACAAAATGGGTCATACAAACTGCCATAAAGCATAATTATGGACCAAGACACTTGAAATGTTGTTTCAAATATGAATAAGATGATTCTGAAATTATTTCTTCTACTACATGTCCAATTTATGAAAAGAACCATTGAGTTAAAGTGTTTTGTATGCACCCTAAAATAAAAGTACACAAAGTTCATTGTTAACTCAACATTGGCACGTCTATGGGAATGGGTAGAAACTCAAGTCCAATTGGTTATGTAATCCTTCTACAACAACCACATATCCTAGATCTATGATTGGGAAGTGAAATCAAAATATATAAACTCATGTTGCAAAACATTTTGACCATTTTATCATAGCTATATGTATTTTCTCTTTCAAGCATAGAGAATAATTCCATTTTCTTATTTCATGTTGATGAATACTAGAAGAGAAGTTAAAATTGTGGATTGCACTTAGTTCATAAGGTCACAGCTCAGGTTCATTAGGTCACAGCCAGCACTGACACATGGTCACCCTAGTAGTGACACTCAGTTATTCCTAGAAGAGACACAATCATAGGCTAGTAGTGACACACAATCATACTATCAAACACAGTAAATTATGCCCATGAGTGATACACAATCACACTAGCAGAGACAATCAGTTATGCCCAACAGAGACACATTCATTCCAAGCAGTCACACATAGTCAGCTGCTCTTTCAACCCTTGTGCAATCAGCAGGATCTCTAATTTTTTTCATACCTTTGGTATTTTATCAAGGAAAGCACGTATCTAATATTACACGCCTAACACCCAAATTGGTTCTTATTTATGTTTCCTTGGGATTGATTGTAGCTGGAGACAATCTGCTTTACTCTTGGGGTATCTATTATATGCCTGTTTCAACCTATTCTCTTATTTGTTCAAGTCAATTGGCCTTTAATGTTGTATTTGCATTCATCTTTAATTAACAGGCAAAATATTACCCCATTTATCCGGAATTTTCTTGTTTTGTTTTCTTTGAGTGCAATAATTCTTGGGATTCATTCAGACAGTGATAGCCTGAGGGAGTGAATACTTCCAAGTACATAATAGGCTTCATTTGCACTGTTGCAGCTTCTACAATGTATGGACTGATTCTTCCATCGATGCAGCTTGTATTCAATAGGGTTTTAAAGAAGGAGACTTTTGCAGTAGTTCTGGAGATACAAATTTTCACATCCATAGTTTCCACTGTGGTGTGCATAATTGGATTGTTTGTTGGTGGGGAGTTCAGAGATATGAACGAAGAGGATGAGAGTTTCACAATAGGGATAGTTTCCTACTGCATGACATTGATATGGTTTAGAATAGGATGGCTGGTTTTTGTTGTGGGTGTAGTGGGTTTGATATTTTTGGTGTCTTCCTTATTTTCAAATTTCATTAGCACTCTGGCCCTCCCTATTTTGCTCATATTATCAGTGGGTTTCTTCCATGACAGAATGGATGCTCTGAAAATTATTTCGATGTTGTTAAGCATATGGGGATTTGTTTCCTATGTATTCAATGGGTGCACATCAAGAGATAGTTGAGAAGACTAAGATAATAGCAAAATATCTACAGTCAAGAAGTGTGGTGTTCTGAATTCGGTGAAATAAGGAGAATATTGTCCAAGTACAAGGTATAGGTGCATTCTTAAGAAAAATAAAGTAATTATCAATTTTTCTAACTCTGATTCTTCATCAAGTTAAGAAAGGTAGTCAAGGTATGTAAATATAGTATTGTATTTGAATATTGTCACTTAATATCAAATTCTGAGACTCACTAACTACAGGGAAATACTGTCATAAGTCTACCCTAGTCAATTTGTTTGGCATATACCAATTAATACTATGATGTAAGTATGCAACAAAGATTATACTAGTAGAATTCTGATTTGATAACATAAACACAAAGACACATGGTTGTCATTCAAAAAACAGTGTCACTCCACATAGACATCAGGGTAAGATCTAAGATACATTTCTGAAGACAAAAGTCTAATCATTTTCGTAAAGATTTATGTATTCAAAGACTGAGAAGAAGCAGCTTTCAAAAGATAAGACACAAGATATTTTGGGTACAATAACAGACTGTAGCATAATGTGGAAAACATAGTCGACAATTGAAGTTCAAATTATGTTTTGCAGTAGTATACAAGTAAATTTTTCTCTAACCATGGATCAGATCCTATGGTATGCAAATCTAGTAATTCTTATTTTGGTTTGATATGGATAAGGTTTATTTCCTATATGAAGGCTCTACTTTAATGATTAGTGGATGGGTTTTAGACTATCACCATGACCTCTATTATCTGTCTATCAACTGAGAATGAGGACTGAGACTCTAACTTTCAATAGGCCAAAGTTTGATAGTCCTAAAGACTGTGTATCTGCTGCTCAAAAAGATGAATTAGAACTGTTATAGTTCAGATTTGTGGGTCACAATATCCTTGTGAATCTGAAGGATACAAGGGTGTTTAAATGAGCTTAAAAAGACATCTTGACGATGATCTTGGCAAGTGGTAACTTGAACCACGTCATGGCGATGATCTTGCAGCTGGTAACTTGAACCTTGATAATGAAGAAGCCCTCACACACATACAAATGAAGTCATCAATCATCACTTGGAGTTTGAAGCACTTGCTGATCACATGTTGGATTTGGTTGACCCCTCACAAGCAGCTAGTCTGCAGTATAAAAAACACACTTTTGATACATTTTTAAGAAGGAAAGTGTAGCTACAGAAAACTCTTACTATTATAGTTGGCAGCAACCAAGAGCCTAGAGTTTGAGGATTTTGTTTGGGATGAAAGGTAGCTATTTTAGTGATGAATAAACCAAGGATACTTGGGAGTGGGAGCAGGAGCAAGAGCGAGAAGTGAAATTTTTAGAATCTTCCGGTTTGGAAGCGTTTCGGGAGCATTTTTTATATAATATATATTTTTAATATATTTTGATGCATATATGCCAAAATATGCTTGTAGAATGTTGAATTAGTCATGGAAAGAATAAAAACATGAAATAAACCATAACATGATAAATCATAATACCATATAACATCATTCATCAACCATCAATGATTCAATCAGTTATCATATACTATTGAATTCGTCAAACATAATTTGCAAGTGTGGAAACATAGATTTAGCTCATTAGATATTTGACAATATGTTTGAAAGAAATTTGGTCTCATGGAACACAATGATTGATGGGTATGGAATGCATGGTTCTGGTAAGGATGCCTTTTCTGTTTTTTGCCAAATGCAACAGATGGGACTTAAACTAGATCATATCACTTTTACATTCCTTTTGTTTGCATGTAGTCAATCATGCGGGCTTGGTGGATTTGTGCAGGAAATGCTTTAATTCCTTAAGTCAATATTATGGCATTACCCATAGGATGGAGCACTATGCATGCCTGGTTGATATTCTTGGTCGTGCTGGAAATCTTGATGAGGCTCAAAATTTTATTAAGATGATGCCCATAGAGCCTGATTCTAGTGTTTGGAATGCCTAAATTGGTGCCTACAAAATTCATTGCTACATAGAACTAGGAGAATGGGCATCAGAACGACTTTTTGATTCAGGTTCCAAGAATGCAAGAAACTTTGTATTGTTCTCAAACCTCTATGCTGCAGCTGGAAGTTGGGATGATGTATCCAAAGTAAGAACGATGCTGAAACATAGGGGGTTAAAAAATATTCTAGGGTGTAGTTGTATTGAGATCAATAAGATGGTCCACTCATTTGTTGCAGCAGACAGATCAGATCCACAGTCTAAAAAAATATACATGGTTTTAGAGAGCTTGGCCAAGCATATGAAGGTGGAAGGGTATGTGCCTGACACAAGTTTTGTCCTACATGATGTGTCAGAGGAGGAAAAGAAATCCCTTGTTTTAAGCCATAGTGAGAAGCTAGCCATTACTTTTGGGATTATTAACACAAGTCCTGAAATGCCCATCCAAATCACCAAGAATCTCTGATTTTGTGGTAACTGCCACATTGCTACGAAGTTCATCTCAAAGATATTCAGGTGAGAAATAATTCTGCGAGATACAAAATGTTTTCATTATTTCGGGGATGGACTGTGTTCTTGTGGGGATTACTGGTGATGCTAACTAAAATGAGAGAAATGTGAGCTTCACCTTGCATGATGTCTAGATGAGACACAATTCACCATCAACCTTAGATTTTGCTTTTGCACGGGCTGACTGATGTTGTATATGTAGAATCGAGTTCAATATTGATGTAGAAAATGTGCATCAAGAAGCCTTCTTACTTTAGTATTTAAAAAATACAGGGTCTAATATTTCTCTAAAACATAGATGCTGATGAGCAAGAGATGTTAAAACAATGATAAAATTCATTTTAGTGATAGTCACTCATTCTTTGGAGTAGACAGATTACACCCTCAAGTAGCGAAAATTTTGTAGTATTCAAGAGCTTTATTGGCCAAACGGGAAGCAGAGAAGTGCCCGATACAAATTTTACCCTACATCAGGAATCCTTCTTACTTTAGTATTTAAAAAATACAAGGTCTAAGATTGCTCTAAAACATCACTGCTGATGAGTAAGAGATGTTAAAACAATGATAAAATTCATTTTAGTGATAGTCACTCATTCTTTGGAGTAGACAGATTACACCCCCAAGTAAAGAAAAATTTGCAGTATTCAAGAGCTTTACTGGCCAAACGAGAAGCAGAGAAGTGCCTGATACAAATTTTACCCTGCATATCTAGGCATAGAAAGAAATACTTAAACTCAGAGAATCATGTTGCTCATTTTTTTGGCTTAATAAAACATACCTCTACATCTACACAGGTCATGAACAACTTCGATATGCATACTGAATGCATTGCAGTGGTATTTAGTTCTGAAGTTGTCAGCTAGAGAAATTTCCATGGATGATAATCATTTCAATGGTGGATTGTGATATATTGGGTAATTAATGAGAACAAACTACGATCTTCCATCAAAAGAAACTTCTACAATGAATTATATATAGCAACTAGTAAGTAGATGTGTTACATAGGTCCATTGTCCATAACATCAAGTTATCAACCTTACAACTTCAAGCTTTAGAGTTCAGCTTCAACTTCAAACTTCAAACTTGAATTGCCATGTTATGCATTTCTATTTATTATGTAGTCTACATTTTTTATTTACATGTTTTCTCTTGAATATTTAGGTTGGAGCAAGTGAGTTGTGCCTTTGGGATGTACATTTCTCAATTGTGTTAGAGAAGATTATAAGTTGTGGAAAATTCTTAAGGTTAACTACAAGTTAACAAGGATATCAATATGGTCGCTTGACAAAAAGACATTCTTAATAATTGTACATATTGTACTCTTGATGCACTAGGGACATGCTTTCTAAAAGGGTGATATTATGGCTTTCTGAAGGGATTTACATGATTGAACCATTCAATATTATAGGATTATTTTCTATGTCCCGATCTTGTATTTTGTTATGATCAAATGACTATAAACATGACATATTGTCCTCAGAGAATGGATGGTGTACGTAGTTAACATTTTTCTCTAAATCTTTTTGTCAATGCCAAATTGAAGAATGTATTTGAAGTGAGTTGAGTACTAACTTCTTCCTCCAAATCTGTTTGATACCTAAAAATTTTGTTGCAAGTCGAATCTATCAAGTTACTAAAAATTAACCAATTTATCTTCAGTCCTCAAGTGACAATATAAGATAGAGCCACCATGTTAGTGCCAGAATTGAATTGATATGGCTTTCACAATTAATGTTCTTATTTGTCTTTCATTACTTGTTTAAATTGTGGATTAAATTAAACTTTGGATGTTATTTAAACGTATTCCCCAATTTTGTGATGTTCTTGTATTCGCTTTGATGTAGTCTAAGTAAGTGTGATTTAAATAGGATTGACAATGCATGAATGTTATAAGTGGACTGGTCGATATAGCATCTCTTAAAATCCAGGTATCCCTTAAGTTTTACTAAATATGATTACTTGGTATCATGTTAGACATTTTGTTTGAAGCGCACACAACATTAAGGGGATGCTTGAGGCATTTGTGGGAAACACCTACTTGTTGGGAGGTATCCTCTGTGCATGAAACACATGCAGTGGGGACATCACTGAAGCAGAAGATAACATAAAGAATGTTCTTGTTCCAGATGCAAATCATTATTAAAGCATACCTGAGTATGGATTCTGAAATATATCGACGAGAATAATGAATAAACCGGTACCCAGGAAAACAAAAGCCACAAATGCAAATCCACGAATGCTTTAATAATGATATTCCCTCACATAAAACTTAAGCAAATATATATCGATGAGAATAATGAATAAACTGGTACCCAGGAAAACAAAATCCATGAATTGTATCAGAAATTTAATGGGAAAAATAATGGATGAATATGAAAACTCACTTGACAGTGGCAGTAGATGAGAGGAAAATATCCCTTTGCAGGTTAAAAACTCCAAAACCTTGAAACCAAATACAGATGTCTGCCCCAGTCTTTAGACCTCCAAAACTAGCTGTTATCTTGTATACCTCGTGCATTGTATCGATATCCCAACACCTAATGCAATCATTAGAACCTCCCACAAAAATTTTCTTTGCATCCAAACTCCAAACAACGCTCAAATTTTTTTCCTTTTAACTCTTCTAAATGGCCTATAATATTCCATGCCTTCCTCATGAACAACATAAATGCGAACAACACCATCATCACAACCAATTGCCACTCGTTGCACCACAAGTTCTTCTTCTTCACTATCAGATCCACGAGCAGTGTTGTTTATTCCATCTTCATCACCACCATCATTATGCTAGTTAGATTCAATCCGAGGATCTCTTTCTCTTTGTAAGGGCTCAGCTGCCATTTGCCAGATAGATCCTCTAATGGCCTCTACAACCGTCTTCTGCTATAAAGAACCAAGGTCCCATTATGAAATGGATCCATCCAAATTAGCTGAGAATAAACGATTATATGGACAGGAACTTGAGATTAACTAACACCAAAAAAGGACAAAATTACAGAACCGTCTCTACCTAGAATTGCCAGTTCATAGTGCCATCCTACGGAGCTAGGGGAAGCATTCCATATTTCAATGGAAGCATCCTCATGGGAAACTACAACTTGAGATTGGTCAACACTCGTTACAAGTGCTACAATAGCCATCAGCTTCCAATCCACGGACCTGAGTCTGTGAACTTGGAACATCTCTGCAGCTTCAACAAAATACTACCAAAACCAATTAAAATATACACCACAAAAGCAAACTTGGGTCTGCAAACGATTCAGAAGTGTGCCCACCTTCTATAAAACCCTCATTAAAACCTTCACATCCAAAAACCCTACAAGGAAAATTTTAAAGGTGAGTGGGTTGCCTCAACATCCAATACAGTTTGTCTCCAATAACAATAACGAACGAAGCAGAGGCCAGAGGCATTTGAGCTTCAAATCGCTAAAAACCACAGAGTTTTAAGCAATTTTGGGCCAATAAACTTCAATGTGTCCACAAAGAGTATGGGAAAAGTTTACAGACAAGATTAAGGATTTGTATGGATACAACACCGGGTTACGAAGTTGAAGAGTTTGGAGTGACAGGAACGAATCGTCGCCATGGTTAATGAGAAAATAGTTTGTCAAGGTGGTGGCCATGGCAGATTCAAATAAATGATTACTACCATAGAGCTTCTTATAGGTTTTAAGGCCAGGCCCTTTAAACCCAAAAAATACGATAGAAAAATAGATTTAGGGCTCGTAGCTTGATGATCCCTGTAGAAAGAATGATATAAGGGATGGAAATGATCAAAGAGAAGGAATAGAATGCACAAAAGAGAAGGAATTGAATTCACGAGCAAATACTAAAATCTCTGCATGTGTAAAAGTGGGGAAAATGAAACACTGAATTTTTCACGAAATGAACAAAATTATAAGGAATAGAATGCGTGAAAGAGAAGCAATAGAATCTGCGAGCAAATACTAAAATCTCTGCATGTGTAACGTATGAGATAAATACTAGCATACCCCCAAAGCGAGGAAATGAAACATTGAATTTTTCACGAAATGAACCAAATTATGATTCAGTAAGTTGATTCATGCAATAGAATACAAATCATGGCATAGAATACAAATGATAATGTGTAAATTTGTATGCATTTGGTTTACTTTGAATATATATATATATATATATATATATATATAGTTTGAAATCGAAAGAATATATCTTATACTATTATTTTGTAATAAATATATCATTTAAAGAGAAATTGAACAATTGGCTTTCACCAATTAAGAAAATAAGTTTTTTCCTTTACCTTTCAAGAGTTGTACACAAATATCGTTGTCATATGAAATGCTAATATTACTTCTTAGGAGGAAAAGGACAACATTATGTGAAATTACCGAATTAACATAAATTGTATGGTAAGTAGAGCAAGTGAAACATTTTTAAAAGGACAAAAATGAGAAGCAAATCTGGTATCTATCTTCTATTTCAAGATGGAAGTGGCTGCCGTGCGATCCTTCATTGTGGGAGGCATCACCTCAATAAAAAACATTTTCTTTTAGAGAGATCCCACTAACATTACACAAATCTAAACCAAGGGCCATAAGGTTTGAAGTGAGCACAGATGGAAGAAATGAGAAGAGGAAGCCATGGGTGAGTGCAATGGATCCCTCACTTGGGATTAATGAGACAAGACTTGTTATGCATTGGAATGGGTGAAGATGTCAGATGTAGCACATGCCCAATTTATCACCAAACAACATTTTAACTTCAAACATTTGCAATCTAAATTGAAATTTCTAAGGCAACCATCTTCTTTTTGTGGGGTCCTTATTTTACACTATAATTCCCTTGTCTAACTTGATTGCATCATTGGCAAGTTGATCTGCAACTGAATTGTTGAGATACGTGAGGTGCATAAGTTTCACTTCGTCAAGGCTTTGAAGGTTCCAATTAATACACTCATACTTCTTACATTGTATATTCCCTTTCTTATTTTTTTTCCCCTTTATATGCTTTATGAAAAGAAATAAGTTTCTAAAAATTATAATCTATTGTAGTTGAAGACTCTTCACAATTTTTTTACATAGAAGGAAGGTGTACATTTCAGCCTAGTTACTTGTCGCCACACCTATACCCATGAAAATTCCATTTCTTCCTTTTCATCAGTATCCAAAAAAACCCTGCATTTGCCAACCCTTAGCATTACTTATATTATATTATATTAACATAAATTCTAATTATAAAAAAAATAGAATCATATTTACAAAACACTCCCAAAGTGGGGAAATGAAACATACCTTTTGTTCATTTTAGACATATTGAAGTTCTTTTTGGTGTTTCATTTCCCCGTCTTTGAGGGTATGCTAGTACTATATATTTTCATTTCATCAAATAATGTTGGCATGCCCAGCTTTTTGCTTCACTTCGCTTTTCTTTGATCTCTGCATGTATTTTTCACAGAGACACGCATGCAGGCAATGACTCTTATTGGTTTTATTTGATGTGTGGCCCGTGTTCAAACCGCCTATGGTGGATTTCCCTCCTCGTGCACTTTCATTCTCATACTGTTGACTAAGAATACAAAGCTCTTTTAAAATTTCAAACTTCTGAAAAAGGGTCAAATAGCAATGGCATTTCATGAATATGTTTCTAAACTCCACTACAAACAAAGGAGGTTAAACGATTAACATAATAATACAAATAAGCAAGATCAATGAATAACATTGTACGAAAAATAAACCAAATCCAAATGAAACATTCATTCAGATGTGCTATTTCTAAGTCCACCTCTTCCTCGACCAAGTTCAGAGACTAATTATATAGTGAAATACAACAGACAAAAACATAAATCATCACAAAAAAATTACTGCTCATAAATCGACAATGTTATTGTTTTTCAAATCCCTACTTCCGTTAAATATATGGGGTTACTTTTTCTTTTCCCTTTGTTTTCCATGGAAACCCACACTCAACCATGAAGTGGAAAACCCTTCAAAACTCCATGTGACTATGGTGAGATTTTTACATGTTGTTGGATAGATCATTTTTACATCCAACATTTAGGATGGCCCTATCACATGGTTTACTAGTCTATCGTGCGACTACAGTGCTAGCTGCGAGGTTTCTCAGATTCCTTGATTCAAGGAAGAATTGTTTTTTAACAAATAAGGTATAGAAATGCATGAGGGAATCGGTGGATATATTGTAAAAAGGGACAACGAGGTGCAACATTATTTTTCCAAGTTGGGTTACATTGGATATTCATTATTGATTTTTCAAATCCTTGCTTATCTTAAATATATGGGATTACTCTTCCTTTTCCCTTTGCTTCTCAACAACCAAGTTTTCGTATACCAAGCATACTCTAAAATTGGGTAAGGAAATGCAAAAGAGAATCAGAGTGGATATATTGTAGAATGGGATGATGAAAGGAGCAACATTCTTTTTTGAAGTTGGGTTGTATTGGATATTATCTCACAAATATTGGTGCTCTTGCTTTTAGGATGCAAGTTATGATATTGTTGTTATTCTTTCAAGATCGTAGAGTCCCTTGTTGTGACCCACAGGTCAAAATTACATGGGTGTGTGTTATTTTGTGGGAGGACTAAAGGCACCAAAAAGTGCAGTCACAACACTTCTTTCACCATTGCACAAAGATAAGGGAAACTATTATTGTTGTTAAATGTACAATATCTGTTAAGTTTTCTTATTCCTTAGATTATATTCTAAAACAATTTAAGATGGTAGGATCACTAAAATAATAACAAGTACAGTCACACAAGAGAAAAAAATATTTATCTTGGGAAACCTTTACAGGGGAGAAATCCCAACAAAACTTCCTCATTATAGAACTCAACCAAAACAATGTAAAACCCAAGACAACTGCTTCTCTTCTTTCTAGCGCACTTATTCTTCTCTCTCTTGCAAACTTGCTTGAGTGGATGGCACTGATTGTGAAGCACCAAATAGATTCAGTTAAACTCCTAACTAATGGTCAAGCTATTAGTTAATCAGTTCACATTTAGTTAAAGGAGTTAACACTTGGTGAATTAATGGAGGGCGCATATCTTTGAATTAATGGTGTAGTTCTTGTAGCATATTTTGCATTAGGTTGAATCATACACTTGCAAAAGGGGCACCTTATATTTGGTGGTTGTATGTTAGCAAGTCACGTGTAAATTCCCTTCAAATCTGAGAGCTCGATCAGTCAAAACAGTGTAGTTTTAACATGTGCATGCTAATGTGATAAAATTAGAGAAAGATAGTGATTAAGGCTAGGTAATATTGGAAATTACACAACAATTAGGGAGCACATGTATGGAGAAAAGATGATATTTGTTATAGTCAACATGCAGGGTGCCTTTGCTTAGTCAAACTAACTGTGCTATTTTAGGATCAAAATCAGACAGTTCAAGTGCAGTTGTGTTTCAGTGCTATGCAAAGAAAGAGAGGGAACACTCCTAATTTAGTCTCAAAGCTGTACACCTTTAGTTAACTGAACAAACATTTAAGGATTAGCTACAGTAGTAGTTGCAGGCTTATTTAAGAAAGCAAAGAACTAGTTAACTGGTTTTCCTACTTTTAGTTAAGGTGATTAGTATTTGAAAGGAATGCATGCTAGGTTTGAACTGTAGTTAGGAATTAGCTACAGTGGCAGTTAAGGGACTAATCAAATGAGTTCTCATGAACAGTTGCCACTTGATTTTTCATGTGGTTCAAGACTAAAAGACATAAATCTGAGTTTTCTACAGTAGCCTGCATTATGAGCTTGTGAAAGTGATTTTGAGTAAAATATATTTGGTGATTTATTTTTCTGAATGGTGAACAATCTCTTCAATAAGCTGGGCACATTATTTGCTATATGTCATAGCACATAGTATGAGTAGAATTAATTCTACTCCAACTATGGACCTGTTAACACAAAATTTGCCCCAATGTGTATTTGCTAATGAGGTGTTCATTTAGATTGATGAGATTTAAGAGTTTATCAGTGTGCATATGTCCATACTTTGCTAATGAGGTACCATCTCTTACAAGGAGGTTGCTCTTGAATGTTCTGATGAAGTTGATCCAAATACATAGTCTATTTGGTAGTAAATACAATAGTAAGGAAATAGTAACAAACCTCTAACAGAAAACATGAAGAGACATTACAACAAATATAATGTTACCACTGTTATGCAAGCCTGTCATGACATACAAGAATTTATGTATAGATTTTATTGGTTCATCTTCAGTACATGAGGCACCGCCATACAAATAATGATGATAACAAGGACATAATGAGTGGTAACATCATCTTAATTGACAATTCATGTTGTTGGCTTGTTTATCAAATCAAGGCAGATTCAGGATGATTTCAATCATCATTTCCAGAACGCTCGGTGGAGACATCAGTGAAGCAATGTTGGGAATGATTTGATGATAATTGTGGTCCTTGAAGCAATATATAGGTAATTCATATCCACGGGGTCTTCTTTTTTGGATTCAAACCCTATTTGGGATAGAGATTCAATTCCACAGAAGAGCTTGTCCCAGAATTTTCTACTATGTCGAATTATCAAGATGGTTTGGCCAGAGCTTTGAAAATGAAATATGAAGGACATAAAAGCTATTATAATTCAGGGAGTACATTTAGATCCTAGTATTTTGACTTATGCAAATTCATGTTCTTTGTAGGACTCTTCACTTGATCATGACATAAAATCACAGGAATAAAACACTTCAATAGATTCCTTGGTCACTGAAGCTTCTGATTCTCTAGAATCTAAGGTTACAACCATAGTGGCCACATGACATTACAACACATAGAAACCTAAAGTTTCAATGAAACAATGGTGAGAAACACACCCATTGATGTTAAGGAATGCCAAGTGATTCCTACTGTCCTGAAGATGGTTGATTTTAATAAGAAAGGTCGTCTAGAGCTATGCTGCATGCGATCACCCCCCACCCCCTCGCTCCCATTCCTAAAGCAAGCTACCAGTTTTGGGAGCACGCTCCCGAGGCGCTCCCTTCCTTTCCGATACCAAAATCTCCTATACTAGCTTGATCGTTTGATGACAATGTTATGGTACCTCCCTTCTTTGCCAAAAAATCCTACGAAGGTTTTTATGGTTGATCAATTGATGATAATGTTATAAGTAGTAACTACTAGATGATTGATGTTACATGGTTTAATCCATGCATTCTATAGCTAATTAAATATACTAAATGTTTTTTATATATAAATCCATCAAAATATATTAAAATATATACTATACAAAAAATGCTCCCAAAACGGGAGCTTTTGAAAATTTCACTTTTCGCTCCCCTCCCGCTCCTTGCTCCCAACAACATAGTTCTAGAGGAATGGGTGTCTAGTAGATCCGTTGAAAGTAAATGTCCAACTAATTATCAAAAAGAGTTTAATAAGCAATTTGAAGAAACCTCGAGGTTACTTTTTCTCATTTGAATCACAAATAAAGACAGTAGTAAATATCTTCGCCTCAAGTTTTCCTCAAAGATTAGTCTGGTTACACAGTCTTTTATAGTGCACTCAGCAGGGTAACTCAATCAAATATAGGGTGTAATTTATGTAGTATATGTCTAATAAGTAATATGCAAGGCCTAGTCTCTCTAGTGGATCTCTAGGGCTTCAATTTGCAGTTCTTGTAGCATATTTTTCCTTAGTTTGAATCATACACTTGCAAAAGGGGCACCTTGTAGTTGGTGGTTGTATGTCAACAAGTCATGTTCAAATCCCCTTCAAATCTGGGAGCTTGATCAATCAAAATAGTGTAGTTTTAATGTGTTCATGATAATGTGATCAAATTAGAGAAAGATAGTGATTAAGGCTAGGTAATATTGGCACTTACACAATAGTTAGGGAGCACATGCATGGAGAAAAGATGATGTTTGTTATAGTCAACATGTAGGGTGCCTTTACATGCCATGATTATAATCATTTACGTGCCACTATGATAAATCAAGATCCAAAAGTACTATCACATGAATCATGATCACTGACATTGAAATTGATATATCTGACATTATGTCGTAAGTTTTTCGAACACAATTCCTAGCTCTAAACCTTGTGCAATTCCTAGCGCGGTTCCTTTTGAATTTTTTGGCATTATTCCAGGAGCTATACCTAGATCTATACCTAGCACTATGCTGGATGTTTTCTAGGCACATTTTCTAGCTCTATACTTGGTGCTATGTTGGATGTTTTTCTTGCCGAAATTCATGGCACAATTCCTGTCGCTAACCTTGGATTAATATATGGTGCTATGCTATTCAAGACATTTTTTTGGAGGCTATTTTTAGCGTTATATGGGATTTTTTTGGACACTAATTGGGACATTAACTTGGATGCTAATTGGGATGCTAATTGTGATGCTAATTGGGATGCTAATTGGGATGCTAATTAGCATCCAAAATAGCGTCAACTTTTAAAAATGGACGCTAATTGGGATGCTAATTGGGATGCTAATTGGGAGACTAATTGGGACGCTAATTTGGATGCTTATTGGGACGTTAATTGGGATGCTAATTAGCATCCAAAATAGCGCCAACTTTTAAAAATGGACGCAAATAATGCCATTAAACACGCCATCCCATGGAAAAGCGTCCACTTTATCCAAAAAATGATGAAAAATACACTAAAAGTGATAGTGGATGCTAAAAAGGAAGCTAAAAGAGATGCTAATCATAGGGTTTTGTTGTAGTGATAGGTTCTCACCACCATAATGGCCATGACTGCAACACTATTAGAGAAGGGGAAACGAAAAAGGTTATAATCACCAGCATGGAAATATTGTTTGAGCGTAGACAACAAGATGACTAGGTTCTCAGCACCATAATTCCATGACCACAACAACGTTCAAGTAGGGGAAACATGTCAAGGTTCTCACGGTCACAAAGAACCATTATTGTAGCATGCAGGTAAGTATTAGTAAGTTTCTTCGTAAATGTTGTTTTCAATTTGTTTTTATTTTTTAGTTTTTTAGTTTTATTTATTATTTTAAATTATTTTATTTTAATTGAATTTTGATTTTGTTTAATTTTGTTTGTTTGATTTTGTTTGTTTGTTTGTTTTTTTTTATAAATATTATAGCCATGTTAGCTCTCCAGGAAACTCCTCTAGGTTGTAGCTCGAGGATGCCTGGTAACTTCAACGTTTCTTCAATGGTTTACTAAATGGATCGAGTCAGATGACCTATAAGACCTCACTCACTCAATAAATGTATAAAACTCAATAAAAAAGATAAGGCTTCTAACTATCAATGTTCAGAGGGTTGATAATAAGGTGAATAAATGGAGAACTCACTATGCTGGAAAATTCATATATAAAGCAATCACATATGAATGGCTAATCATAACAAGGAAAAATACTTGCAATTCAACTCATCAACACATAGATAGGATGATAGCTATCTGGTATTAGATAAAAAGAATAAACCTGAATCAGAAATTCAAGCACAAGTACAGAACAGAAAAGAGATGGAACCTGAACATATAATGGAAAAAGACCTTATATTAAATGATGAATAACATGAGAAGATTGATAACAATAAGGGTCTAAAATTTTCCTAAGTCAAACCCTTGCTTCAACATTAGTCACAGGATTTATAGCCTTTACAAAATTATTTCGGATCCTGAAAAGTTGGATCGAATTTAATAAAAATAGATAACATAACTGTTTTTGCAAAAATTATGTCAAAAACCCTAACTTAAGTGCTAATATATCTAACTCTAATACTTGTTCACTCCTTGAACTCTTTAATAACTACGATGATCACTGAAGTAAAACTAGGCCCTATTATCTGACAGACAACTCACGGTTTGTCAAAAAGTAGGTAGGGTTTGTGACCCATTTCACCTCACTGGCACCTTCAAAATTGGAATAGACCCAAGCCACTGGCACCTTTAATTAATTTTCAACTTCATAACTCATCCCTAAGGTGTTTGGATCAATCAAAATTGGTTATGTGTGGAAGCATGTCTTTCTGCACTGTTCTTTGCTTTTGGTGGCTAAGAAAACAAAATTCTGGGTCTGTAAGCTACCGAAAGTTATGCTTTCGGTGGCTAATAAATAGCTTCTGTGTTTTCCTAAGCCACCGAAAGCTATATTTCTGCAAAATTTTAATTAGTCTTTTAATCACCCTTTTACAGCTTAAATCTTTCCTTCTGGTACTTCTTCAACTTGCATAGGGTTTGGAAAAGCAGCAGCATCATGGGATTCCTCAGGATCCTGAAGGCTTATTGCTGCCTCTGCTAGGGTTTCTAGCTCAAGGTGAGATTGAGAGTTAGGGTTTGAATTTTTTTGCTGTAACCTTGACAGTCTGATCATCTTGTAGAGCCTAGAGTTGTCCTTCATTAATCTCATATTTCTTTTTTGCAGCAGGATATACATCCCTCTCATTTCTAGAAGAGAATTATGCAATTCGGTATTTTTCTTGGTTAATATTGCATCATTTCTTTTGATCTCTCTCTCTAAGACCTCTAGTTCATATATTTTCCCTAACAGTTGATTGATTCTTTGGGACCTAGGTTTGCTAGAGGAAGTCTCTTCCATTAGTTCATCTTGACCCTCCCTTGGTGTAGGCCAGGGAAACTCCTCATGTTCTACTGCAACCTGCTTTGTTAGGTCAACTTCCTGGTCCTCTTCTTCTTCAGAGTCTGAGTAAGGTAGGCTGAGTATATTTTTACCTTGTGCTAGAGCCTCCTCCTCCTTTCCATTGAAATCCAGATTTCTCTTGGCTTTGTTGATCTTAGAAGTTGGAGAGGCTTGATCCACTGCCACTGGAGAGATGGCCCTCCTCCTCCTCTTACCACTTCTAGGAGTGGTGGACTTCTTTGAAGGATACTTTCCTTTGTCTTCTGGCTGCAAGCCTATCTCAAACTCATTCCAAAATAAGAATTATGCCCATGCTATGTTTCTTCTTTGGAGTAGTTCTTGGACAATGAGCTTTATTAGGCCATGATGGGATAGCCTGCCTATAATTTTGGTGGGCTGGGATTTGACCTGATGGGCCATCTTGGTTAGGCTCTTGTGTAGGTAGATAGGTAGGTTGAGTGGGATCCTTCCAGTGAAATGGTTCATCAATTTAAAGTGGTATATCATCACCCTATTATACCTGCCTTCACAAATTATATAAACTAGCATTTCTTTCAACAATTGCTGCCACTTCTCCTCAAGCTATGTTGAAGGGATGCTTTTCTTCCATACTACATTCGTGTGCTCAGTCTTCAAGTAAAACCTGAATACAACATCCTTCATGATGGTGGTTTTGAACCATTTCTCCCCAGTCCTTGGGAGTTTAGCTACTTCTTCTATTAGGGCCTCATCAACCTGGAACTCTTCTCTTCCTATCAATGCCTTTGAGCCATCAAAAGAGAGAGCGAAGGATTCTGCCACTTGCTGGTGGGATCCTTGAATTTTATCACAAAACCTATAACAGCCTGCATCTTTGAAGAATTGGCATACCTCTGGGTGTGACTTGAGATAGCAAATGTCCCCCAATTCCTATCTGAGGGAAGGTCCTCCTCCTTTCTTCATTACTGGACTGCTCTCCTTGTACCTGCAAAAATCAAAATTCAAACCCTATGGAAGGATATTACCATGTTGGATTCAGGAAGGGCTTGGATCAGTGAGGATGTATGCAGGAAAATGTGGAATGGACTGAGGGGCTGATCAATGATTGGTACTTGAGCAGGGGGACAGTAAGTTATGATGAGAACCATGAGATGGCCAGTGCAGTGATCATTTTAACTGGGACTTAACGCTTTGTGGTGGTTCGGCTGCAATCATGGGATGGGTGGGGGGTAGCTTGGGTTTGGGTCTCTTATCCATCACTTCAGTTTCATAACGACCTCTTCTTTACCAGCTCATGATTTATTCACAATCCCAGTATTTTTGGTGGTTAAGTGCTCGATAATGGCACTCCTCATGCTGATGATGGTTGATTTTGATCGATGTACTAATTGTTTTCTTCTTTTGGTGCTTTTGGTGGTTTAGGTAATCTTGGATCCAGTTTTTAGCTGCTGAAAGCTGGGCTTTTTGGTGGCTAATGAACTATTGAGAAGTTTTCCTCAGCCACCGAAAGATTTTATTCAAAATTATATTAAAAAATGGAGTGAATGAGCTTTCGTTGGTTAATGTATTCCTGGATCAAACTGTTAAGCTGTAGAAAGTTGGGTTTTTCGGTGGCTAATGAACTGTTGAGAAGTTCGCCTAAGCCACCGAAAGCTAAACTTTGTTTTTTTATGGAAAAACAGAGCACAAGGCATTCCAAATTTATTAAACACACCAACATATTTCATAATGTTCCTTGAAATCTTGATCACTATGCAATAATAAATTTTGTGAGTTTGACCTAGCAAAGTCTAATTTATTTAGGAGATAACATATGGCTCCTACTTGGGGATGGGAACCTTCCTGTGAGGTATGAAGAACCCCATACCAAATGCCTTTCCTGAAAAATAAGAATTAAACCTATATTCTACTATTCCATTGGGCATGGAGTTTATTTTGCAAAAAACAAAAACAACAAAAAATAATATTTTACAATAATAACGCATTAAAGCCTTAGATGAAATAGAGTTTCAAAAATCGCCCATTGACTGGGCCATCAAACACCTCCTCGCCTTCCATTTTTTGCAGTTTGAAAGTGTTGTTCTATTGCACCTGATCTATCACAAAAGGGCCTATCCATAGAGAGTCAAATTTACCATGCTTTGCCTTGTCTTTCCTGACAGCATCCCATTTGAGAACCCAATATCCGAGCTGAAAATTGTCCACCATTGCCTTCTTGTCAAAAATAATTTTAATCTTCTTTTGATGAGATTCTAACTTCTCCACCACCTGTTCCCTAACTTGCTACAACTCCACCAAATCAAGCATCCTCCTTACCATGTCATTTGGTCCATCCTATTCCTCATGAAGGAATTTTGCATCTGGTAGAATCAGCTGAATGGGAAAAATGGCCTCAGTACCATAAACCAACTTGAAAGGAGAAGTCCCTATGGATTTTTTTTCAATCACTCTGTTAGCCCATAGAGCAAACTTTAGCTTAGAATCCCAGCTCTTCTGATTATTCTCCAATAGTTTTCTGATGATTCTAACTAGGCTTTTATTGGATGACTCAGCAAGGCCATTTCCTTGAGGGTAATAGGAAGTGGAATGCACCAATTGAATTCCCATTGACTCACACATGTTAACCAATTCCCCGGATTTAAAAGCTGGTGTGGTATCAGTGACTAGACTTACTGGGAAACCAAATCTGATAAAGATGTTCTCATATAAAAACTTTATAATGACTTGGTGAGTGGAATTCCTTGTGGGGACTACCTCTATCCACTTGGTGAAATAATCAGTGGCTACTAGGATCCACTTGTGTTGACCACTCGATGAAGGATTTATCTCACCTATGAAATCAAGACCCCATTGTTGGAAAGGACCATTCACTACAATAGGCCTAAGGGGCAAAGATCTGAGCTGTTGCTTTCCTGTGAATCTTTGGCACTTGTCACAGGCTCTTACAAAGGTACACACATCAGAGAAAAGAACAGGCCAATAGTACCCAACCCTCAGAATCTTGTGGGTTTTTGTCTTCCAGTAATGATGGCCCCCACATGTGCTTGAATGAAACTGATGTATGACCTGAACTGACTCTTCTTTATCTAAGCATCTCAGCAAAACACCAGAAGGATCTTTCCAATACAACAACTTATCAATTATACAAAATTTAACAGAATTAAGCTTAAGAGCTCGTTCTTGAGTCAGACTAAGCCCAGGGGGAGCTTCTAAACTTTGCAAGAAATGAATAATACCTGAGTACCAATCACATGAGGACAAGTTCTCAGCCACCTGCTGATTGTGATGGTGCTCTTGAACTATTTCTATTGCTGCTTCTACTGTTGTTTCTGCTGCTACCTCTGTCTGCAGGTTTGTTGAAGTTATACCAATGAAATTAATTCTCAATAGATCACAATTTTATTCAGCCATGAGCTTAGCTATACCTTGGCCTTTCATTAGCTTGGTGGGATTTACTTCTATGTCAAACTCAATAAGCTTGGAAATCCATTTAGCTCTCTTTCCATCAATGTCAGGCTGGGTTAAGACATCCTTCACAGTAGCTAAAGGGACATAGGTAAGAACCTTTGCATGTAGAATGTAAATCCTGAAGAATTTCAATGACTTGATGAGAGAAAAGGCATGTTTCTCAATAGGATCATATTTCAGTTCAGCATCCCTCAATGTCTTGCTAAATAAGGAAATGGGGTGATCGAAGCCTTCACCATCTTTCTGCAATAGAACTGTTGCCACTGTGTCATAGGAAGCAAAGGAGAAAATGTAGAAACCCCTGGTCTAGTCTGGACTGATCAGAGTGGGAGCTTCCATGATAGCCTTCTTGATGGATTCAAAAGAGTTTATTTCTTACTCTATCCGCTTGATTTCATCTTCCTTCCTCAACATAGAGATTATGTGTTTTACCAACTCAAAAAAAAATTGGGACAAACCTCCTGACAAAATTTATCTTACCCAAGAATGACTAAATGTCCTTTTTTGACCTAGGTATGGACAACTTCTGGATTGCTTCAACTCGAACAGGATCAATCCTCACACCTTCTGCTGAGACTATGTGACCTGGGACTTTTCCCTTCCTTAGAGAAAATTGAGACTTCTTTGGGTTCAGGATATCCCAAACTATATACATTTCAAAAACACCTTCCTTAAGTGTTGCAAATGTTATTCATGGTTGTTGGAGTAAATAGTGAGGTCATCAAGGTATATGAGAACAAAATTGTCTTTCAATCCCACAAAAGCTATGTCCATGGCTCTCTAAAAGGTGGCCCTAGCATTCATTAGCCCAAATGGTATCTTGGCATACATGAAAGTACCCCAGGGAGTGGTAAATGCAGTTTTCTCTTGATCATCAGGGTGTATAGAAACTTGATTGTAGCCAAAGAAACCGTCTGGGAATGACATGACACTAGCTCCTGAGACTCTTTGCAACAGATGCTCCATCTTAGGAAAAGGGTAGTTGTCTTTCTTAGAACATTTGTTTAGGTTTCTGAAATCGATGCATAACCGGATCTCCCCATTTTTCTTCCTCACTATCACTAGGTTTGGAATCCATTTGGAATATCTCAGTGGGATAATGATTTTTACATTAAGGAGCTTTTGGATTTCTTTCTCAATCACTGGAAGAAGGAGGGGACTGATAGGTCTTAGATTTTGTTTGAAAGGGATGGTGTCCTTTTCTAGGGGAATCCTATGTTGGATGATAGTTGTGTCATAGGTTTTTAGATCATTGTATTCCCAATCAAATACATCAGCAAACTCTTTCATAAGACTACATAGTTCTGACTTCTGACCAGCAGTTAACTCAGAGGACAAATTTACCAATTTTGGATGACTTTGGCTACCTAGGTTGTGTTCATGGATAGTAGGATCTTTCTCCCTTTTGAAAGGCTTAAAGGGGACATCATTATGATAAAAAATCTCTTCTAGGGGCACCAGACCCCGAGGTATATAATTGTTAGGCAGTTGAACAATATTCTGGTTTCCTATTTTATCTCCTGATTTGAGCCTCTAGGATTCTTCCATATTTAGGTTTTCTTGATCAATATGCATATCAGAAAACACATCTACGACCATTAGGAATTTACTGAGTTAATCATCATTTTCATAAACCTTCCAAAATTTCACATTATCAGGGAGGGATGGCATGTACTTGACCTGGATCTCATAGCTCAGCTTAGGAGGCAAAGGGGGGATGAACATACTTGCAGAGACAGCAAGGGAATAAGCTAGATGGTTCATAGCCCTAGGTATATATGAGAGTTCAAAAAACATGAAAGAGTCCCTGAGTTTCCATACCTCATCTCTATATGCCTTTAGCTTGACATTCTTTGCTTGAAAAGTATTGCTCACCTGTTGTATGATGAGATCTGCATCTCCAAAGATCTTTAGGAACATGATTCCCATTTCCTTGGAACCTTCACTCCCAACAACAATGCCTCATATTCTGCTATGTTGTTAGTAGTCTTGAAATCCAGCTTATAAGACAAACGTATACTCTCCTTTGAAGGAGAAATCAGGACTATACCTGCACCTGCTGAGGCTTGAGTGTTCGCCCCATCAAAAAACATGCTCCAGACAGAGGTGGTTACTTCCTCAGGTGGCTGACAGGTAGGACTTGTAAGCTGCATAGATGTTGGCTGGGAATCATCTATCTGCAGGATGCATGCACCAAAGTCTGTGTCTACTGCATAGATGGGATGATTTATAGAGTTCTTGGCATTACTGATGATGTCGGTGAACTGGTTCTCTCTGTGGATTCTCTTGGTCTCCCCTCCAAACATTGAGATTGTAGCATATGTAAGATCCATATGAAGGGTACCACCTAACCTTTTACTCCATGAGAGAGACAAAAGGAGGCCAAACTTAGGTGGGATGTCAGCCACTACTATGTCCATCACTATGCTTTTTTAAGGCAGCTGGGAGAGGTTTATGACAAGGTATTTGATGAGGCCCAGGAATTTGACCATCTTAGAGTCAAAAGAGAACAAATCATGGTATGTTTTTGTAATGTTGAGGCCAATATCATCCATCACTGCTTTTGGCATTAGGTTATGGGATGCTCCTGAGTCAAGCAAACAGTTGTGAAGGATTTTATCAGGGATCTTCAAATAGATGTAGAAAGGTGGGCAAGACTCATCCATCTTTTCAATCATAGGACCTAGGATTAATGTGGGCTTATCATCTTGCAAGTTCACAAAGTATGATCTATGGGTGTCCTTAGATGAAGAGATTTCATTATGGATGACTTTAAGGTATAAATCATTGGTGCCATTAAATTTCCTAGCGCATCGATGTTATATTTATTATTAAGCATTAGTGTATATATTGCTTTAAATGTTTGGTGAGCATCCGCGCTTATTTGTATTTTAAGGCACCAGTGTGCTTTGTGTTCATTAGCATTGATGCACTTTTCTCAATAAGGTGTGTCGATGAAAAAAATTTCACTAAAGCCTCCAGTTGCCGAGTTTTTTTAGATATAATAAATTTATGTAAGAACTTTTTCCAAAACATCCAATACCATTGGTGTAGGTTGTAGTGGAAGGTTTTTTTGAAAATTTTGACCAATATTGTAACACTAAAAACCTTCGATATAAGGAATTTTCCTTGTAGTGTAGTTAACATCAAAGCAGGCCTCTCAGTGCCACGAATTTAATTGAGACTTCAAACCCTTCCTCCTACCAAAGGATAATTTCCTGCTACACCTACCCCTATCCTTAACTAGGGAGGCCACCACTCAACACATACATGTTCATCTATGATCATATTTTTTTTGCTCAAGCATACCTTCCTCAATGCTTCCCGTCACACACTTGTTGTAAGCTCTCTTGCATCAAGAAGAGCTACTCCCCACTTCACACAATGGAAAGGACTACTCCAACCACCTTACCATTTATAGCTAGTTTAAATCTCTCTTTTTTATATAAGCTCATTAATAAATTTATCTGGAATGACCCTATGTCACCTAACATGCCAGTTAAGTTACCTTCAAATATTCCAAATCTTGAAGGAAAATAAGTGAATGACCCAACCAATAATGTGATATCATTTCACATGTGGTGTTTGTTTCCTTGATTTTGGAAAGTCCTATAATTGTGGTAGAAGAAGATAGGAGAAGAAAATATCAACATAAGAGAAAGAGAGAGAGCATCGAGAAGATGAAGATTGGAAAATGAGATGTAGAATAACAACAACAAATTTTGGTCTTTATCTAGGTTTTTGGGCAATGTAATCATTATGGGTTTTGTGTTGTAACACCACGATAGGTCATACCATGGATGATTATAGTAATCTTGTAGAGCTGTGAATATATATGTTTTGTAAGAGAATTTTATAAGCAATACAAATGAAAGATATTGCCCCCCTTGAATTTTTTGTGTATAGAATGTCTTGTACTCTGTTTACTTTTTAATGTTTGTTTCATGTTTATATTTTATGTATGCTTCAATATTCTTATCGTATATTTGTTGTGATAAGATTGTGACAAACCTATTTGTGATATGATAGGCGTGGAACTTCACTAAATTATCACTACAATTAACCATCCTCATTCTACATAGGTCTTGGATTTGCTTTGGGTGTGACTATCTCCTTCAGGAGAATGAAAATGATAAAACACTAGACTATAGAGGCACCCTTTGTTGGCCCCTGTGTAAGAACCTAGTCTCTAATTTTTTCCAACAAATCGTTCCATTTTCGGGACATGGTTTCTAATAAAATGTTGTTAACTACATGGATATGCAGGTGTCAACAAGTCATATTCAAAATTAGTGGGACAATAAATTTGAGGACTTCATAATACATGAAGTTGAACTACAAGGGTGGGTGACATTAAGACTTAGATAATATATCATTTATGGAGGGACACCACTGGATCAATACAAAAAAAAAATGGTTGAATTCCCTATAGCACTAGCATAGTGGCTACAAAGGCTTCCAAAAGTTCCTGAATATCACAATTGACAAAAGAGGCTTGTTTAGTTGACTCGAAAGGACTTGATATAGTTGAACCGTATAGATGCGACTCTAACTAGATGTATCAAATTCTAGGAATAAAATACTCTCACAAGCTATATTGTAGATTTCACAATAGAAAATAACCAATTATTATCTAAAGATGAAGAAAATCTCAAAAGGGGAGTGAGAGGCAAGTTACTGAAGGAAGCTCCACTATGGATTAAGACCTGAATGGTTGAGTTTGGATTTCTATCATTAATATGGATTAGGATGGAGGAGTAAAATCCTCGAGCCAAGAGGGAATGTTGAGGGTGATGTTGCTACATTGCAGAAGGTATAAACTAAGTTCAATGAATGGGAGATCTAGTAATGATGTCAGGGTTGAGCGAGTAGCAACAAGATCATAAATATCTGAACAATGGTGGAAAATGAAGATGAAAAAATCAAAGAAGATATGTGTGCAACTAGAAGAATAATTGTGGAGTGGAGAAAAGAATGAGGAAAGGGAAAGTGAGTTATGCCAGATGAAGTGGAGAGAGGAATTGGTTGGTTCATGTTTGAGAGGAAGAGGAGTAGAGGTATATAAAAACACACTAAGAGGAATCTAGGGAAAACGAATGATTAAGAAGAAATTTTGTGAGATTTAGTTACCAAGAAGCATACTATTGGATCAGTCACCCAAACTAGCTCTGAACGAAGTTGTGGAACAATAAAAATTGTTAGGACTTGCGGAAGATGGCATCACACCATAATGTGAACCCCCCATTTTCGTAGAAGGAGATACTAGAAGTAATGGTAATAGCACACCTTCGACCAACCCATAGGTTACCTTGCATAATTTGATAGCACACTCTCAGTGTTTCATTAATTATTTTCTCTGGTACAGACGTATGATCAATAGTACAAATAGTTTAAAGAATAGTTTGGTAATAAGTGGAACTAGTAACAGTTCTAAGTAGGACAAAGGTAACATCTTAACTCAAATAATACCTCATGTATTTATGTTGATAGGATCTTTGGCTATCAAAATGGATGGAATACAAGCAGGATCTCCTATAAAGTGTCTAGAATTCTAGGAAAAATGAGGAGAAGTTGATGTGGAACAACATTGGTTCCTTTATAAAGCTATATGTGTTGGTAGAGATTGCAACATGGACGTTTCTACAACATTCTATATCCTTACTATAGGTGGGTGAGTGCTAATTGACAGAAATACATGGAACAATTTAATTTTTTCTTGAGATTCTTAATCATTTTCAAAGAGTATAGAGGGGAGGAAGAAAGGAAAGAACCTCTTGAAGTACACAACATGTAGAAGATCCCGTTGCTTGAGCATCCATGGCCTTTAGGCCTCTATTAGTAGCTTTATTTCTAGTTCCTTACCTCTAGCTTTACCTCTATGAACTTGAAAAACTTTGAAAAACTTGAAATATATCTACCAAATATTGAATTCAAAACTAAATTTAACACATAGATTCAAACTCAAAATTGGGGGGAAACTAGAACTGCATCATTTTGAAAATAAAAAGAAAGTGCTTACAATCCAATTGTGGAGTTGAATCCCTTCTCCTTTGCTTTAAACCATCCTTAACAATCCATGCCATTAATCACCAATATCTTGATGTGGAAAAGAATTATTCCAGCCTTCAAATCCTTCAGCATGCCTTTGCTTTCATTTTTTTGTCCTTTACTTGACCTTATATTCCTAGGCTTATATAGCATTGGTATTTGTGCACCCAATCACTAACCATAAATGTGGGTTTAAACTTTTTGATGAATTTTGATTATTTTCTTCAAAAAACCCACTTTACTTAGTTTTTCATGGATTTAACTTGAATTTCCATGATTTTAAGACAACAAATGACATGTATTATTTTTTCTCCATGAGTTCTGGAAACTTGGTTTTGTCCCTTACGTAGTCTTGTTATTGCTAGTAAATTTCCTTTCTTATGAGTTATTGGATTTAGTGCCAAATTTGCTATATTTATGAGTCTTTGACATGTCCCTATAATGCTTGTTTGTTGGGATGAATGGATTGGGTGGTTGTAGCATGTCACTTGATTTATAACCATGTTGATTGATGAAAAGAATGGAAGAATATTTATACTTTATTCAATGCCTACATTTTGTTAAATTCTATGAAGCATAGGCTCATCATCCTACATGAATTCAAATGAGAAGAGGAGGCTGCAGAAGAGAGAGAAGAATTTAGCAATATATTGTTCAATTAATTAGACAAAATTGCACACACATGGAGACAAAATTGGAATAATATGATTATATTCATGAATCAGTAAATTATATGTAATAAATTGGTTGTACATATAGGATAATTTGAATGCTAAATATAGGTATCGAAACTACCAACTTAGACTGAATCTGAAACTAACTCGGTGTGGGAAAATCACCACTAGAGCTCACTAATGAAACTTCAGATAAATAATTCAATTCACAATGAGTTAATTGATGAGGTAGGTGGACAAAAGGTTCCACATCCCCTTAACTTGTAATTTACCAATTCAAAAATTCCCAACAAAGGAAGAATTTGGGGAAATTTGTCTTGACTAGTATTGACTCTAGAGGATTTGAATGTCACAAGAGGGTATCATATTTAGTAGGGATTGATATGGTGCGATTCCCCCTAGGGTGTGAGCAGAAATGGCTCTCCAACACCTATGAGAACCTCCAAACTTGTCAAACATAGTATGGGGACTGTTATTAGACTTAATTTACTATCATTTGGTATGGTTAATATTTATGCAACATAGGTGTAAAACTTCATATTCGAATGCATAAATTCAGTGATATTTGCTTAAGGGAAATGAGATGTAAAAGCTAAAATTTGACTCACAATTTGTGTATATAATGGTTCAGAACAGATCATAACGAATATAGACCATTAAAATCAGAGTAATTTATAACTAACATCATATAATATCATATCCAAGTCGCAACACACATCAGATATATAACTCCATTAAAATGGGAAATCAACAAATATATATGTGGACATTTGCATATATATTTCTGCTGATTTTGAATTACAGAGAGGATGGGAGACATATTACATATCCATAAATCATTCACCCATTCTTGGGCATCAACTGGACTCAATGGGGTGCAACCACCATTTACACAAGTGCGCCATCATATAGAAATATGGAAATATTGAAGTGGGGATTGAGAGAATAGGAGGACATATGGATCATGAGCAGTGGAATCCTCCTATATGAAGTAAAAACACTCCATTAATATACTCATGATATTTAAGTGTGGCCTCTCCCATATCCAAGATGGATTAGAATCTCACTCTCTCGAAATGGCCTCACTAGCAGGGTAAGTGAGCACTCACCATGCAATGGACAAGCTAGTGCTTTCCAAAATGCCAAAGGAAAATTATAAGATGATCAAAATCCATTCTCATTCCACATGATATATTTTTATAACCATTCTAATGTCCTCCAAGGTCTAATTCACTCCCATAGGATTCCTCCAACTCACGTTTGATGTTTAGTAACCTCCATGACACTTGTCCTTTTCCTCAACCCTTCATCTTCCTCCAAATTCAAATTGTTGCCACCAATCCCCAAGTGTTCCCTCTTGGAGGATATTTTTATCCCTGACATGTAATATTTTCATAGGTCTACAATCAGGTCTTACTTTTCATAGAATCTTCCATTATTGTTGTCATAAAACGCATGGAATTTCTCTCCAACTAGCGCCTAGTTTCTTCCTAACCTCTTCCTCTTCTATGGGTAGTTAATCCTCTCCACCCATCCAAATCCTTAGGATAATGATATGTTAATTGACACCTCTTCACCTTAAAATAACGTTTAATTACTCATTATTTGAACTTGGGGTTAAGTCATGACATGTGTAAGGAAGAATCTAGCCACCCAAGGTCTCCATGAACCTCCAAATGTTCTTATGAATAAATGCCACTTTATTTTCTCCATATTTATTATGTGTATTACCCAATTTAATGTTTAAACTAAAAACTAAGTTTCTCTTGTGTCCCATAGCTCCATTATTGCAATATTCAATGCCTCCCCCCTACCTAGGGAGCTAGTAGGTGGGTGAAACATTGTCTACTAGTAGTCTCATTGGGATGGGGACATGACAGTCCTCCCCACCCAATATTTTTTATCCTCAAGCAATGCCAAGTTTGGATGCTGCATTTTTTTTCATATTTCCATTGTACCAAGTATTCTTTTATTGTTCTGCTTCTTAACCTTCTCTCCCTTGTTTTCAAGATTTTTTCTAGAATGAGAACAAGTTCTCCTTCATCATCCAAAGGAGGTAATTTATCTGAAACTTAAATATGCTGACCTATAACCTTATTTAGACATGAAACATGAATAAATTATGAACTTTACTTCCCATTGGAAGCTCCAATTCATAGGCCACTTCTACAACCATTCGAAACACTTTGTAGGGACCATAAAACCTTGGTTTGATTTTTTCTGAACCTTTACCCTTTATGGTGGTTTGTTTGTGGGGCTGAAACCTCACTTTGTTTGAGGAAATTCTATAAGATCTATGTCAAACCAAACTCACATTTTGATATCTTAGCAAACAAACATTGATCATATATAATTTTTAATACCTCGTCTAGATGATGTAAATGGTCCTTCCAAGTTTTACTATAAATAAGAATGTCATCAAAGAAAACTAGTAAAAACTTAGGAATTTTCTTATGGAATATATTGTTCATGCATGATTGGAATGTGGCAGGTTCATTTGTCAAGCCAAAGGGCATGGAAACAAACTCAAAGTGACCATATTGGCATTTGAAAGCAGTCTTTGGTATGTCTCCTTCCCTCATTCGAATTTGATGATAACCAGATATAAGGTCAATCTTTAAGAAGAACTTGGCTCCATGGAGATCATCCATGATCTCATAAATCCTTGGGATGGGATATATATTATTCACTGTCTTTTTATTCAATGCTCTAAAATCAATGCACATCCTCAAAGTTCCATCCTTTTTCTTTACCATAACAACTGAAGAAGCATATGGGTTGGATCTAGGACTTATGAGACCCAACTCCAAGAGTTCTTTAATGACCTCCTCAAGCTAATATTGAATCCTTTTGGGGTGTCTATAGGGATTCATTTCTATAGGTTGTTTTCCTATCTCTAACTCAATTATATGCTCCACCCCTATGTCTGGTGGTCTTCCTGGGGGAAGGTCTCTAAAAACCCTCTCATACTTACTCAATAATTGGTATATATCCTTAGGATGATTGGAAACATTAAAGTGAGTTTTAGGAGATGTAATTAAACATTCAACATCCCATTATATGTCTTATGCCTCAATATAGACCTCATATTGTGAGAGGACACCACTTGAATTGGGTAAGTGTGCATTCCCCTCAACAAGATGGGTTTCCCTTCCGAATTTGAGAACCTTATTTTAGGGACTTGATAGTTCACTGTATGCTCCCCCTAAATAATACAACCATTGTACTCCCAAAACCACATTTTTATCAGACACTTTCACTACATAAAAATTGTCAATGATAGTATGATTTCCTATAGTAACTTGAAGCTTTGGAATCCATTTAGTGCAGTCCATAGAATTGTTACGTGGAATGATGACTGTGAAACCATAAAAAGTTTCATATTGTAACTTTATCCTCTCCACTAAGTCTACATCTATGAAGTTATGAGTGGCTCCTCCATCCACTAGAACCATCACCTTTTGGCCTTGTATGTTACCCTTGAGCCTCAAGGTGTGGAATCTAGGTATACCTGAGAGTGCTACAATTTTTCCTGTCTCAGGAGTTGGTTTTTATTCTCATGTTGTTTCATACCCCTATTCTTGGGCTGCAAGTTGTGCTTCCTTCTCCCCCTTTTCATCATCTTCAGAGAAAACTTCAATGTAAGGTTCCTTTCCTTTGGTACATTTATGTATCAGAACCCAAGGTTGTTGGCATTGAAACATAGCTTCTTTCTTTTAAGTTCTTCTTTTCTTGGTCCTCCTTTATTTTATTTGGTAGAGAAGTCCTTTTTCCATGGCTTCTTACCTTCCTTGAAATTGGAATGGAAATTTGGCTTGGGGGGGTATTTGGTTCTTGGCAATACATTATGCAAATCTCTTGTCAAGTTCATGGCATCCTTCAATGTGGTTGGCTTGTGGGATTTCATGAGCCCTCTCAAAGTTTCTGTCAATCCTTCAATAAATAATAAAACAAAAATAGCCATATATACATCGAAAACCATTACTGAAATATTTTCAAATTCTAACATATATGCTTCAGGAGTTCCTACTTGCTTCAATTGTGCTAGTTCTTTGAAAGGATGTTCGGGGTATTTCCTCTCAAATATCTCCATTAATGCATGAAATAAACCATCATAATATCAAATCTGATCATTTCCCAATGTTCTAATACCATGGAACCACCAATCACTAGCCTCCCCTTCAAGATGTAAAATGGCCATTTTCAATGCATCTTCTTCAACCATAGGATTTAACTGCAAATACACACTTAATTTTTGCAAGCAAGCACCAACAAACATTTGTGAAGAACCATCAAATGAAGGAATAGTTACTTTTACCATTGTGCAATTCAATTCATGATTAAGAATAGGTTCCCTATTCCCATTTTTTCCTTGCTTAAACTGAAGACAGGCTCTAATGAACTCATCAAAAGGTAGGACTTTCCTACATTCATCACTTAGTTGTTGCCAATAATTTGTTGCTTCCCTCAAATCATAATTAGTGTAAGGACCTTATTTGGGCTCTAAAAAATTAGGAATTGTAGGTCCATTATTATTCTTGAACTCATGGGGTTGATTATGAGTTCGAGCCTTCGAAAAAATGGCTTCCCCTTTGGTCTTCTTCTCAACATGCCAGCGAACTACTACTACTCCCGGGTGTTGACTTGCCCCCAAGTTATATAGATAACAATTCAAAACCTTGAATAAAATTTTTGGTAATCACTTAAAGATATGATTTAATGAATGTCTTAAGGTCCTCATTATCTTCCTTTTCATCAATGTCTCCAAATCCTAATTCTTTCCTAATATCCTCGTAACTAGAATTGATTTCTTCACTTTCTTCTCTTCCACTGTTAATGTCTCCAGTCTCAATTTGTAATGGAGGGAGTTCATCATCAAGAAACATGAATAGAGGAATCCAACAGGTGCTATTATCATGCTCTTATACCACTGTAATGTCCTAATTCAAAAATTCCCAACAGAGGCAAAATTTGGGGGAAATTGTCTTGACTAGTCTTGACTCTAGGGGATTCGAATGGCACAAGAGGGTCTCAAATTTGGAAGGGACTGATATGGTGAGTATTAGGACCACTAAATAGAATCTATGATAAATTTATTATTTTTTATAGACATCTGCAACTAGATTTTGGAACATTGGAAAAAATGGTAAAATTACTAGTAATTTATGGTGCAATTCCACCTAGGGTGTGAGCAGAAATGGCTCTCCAAATCCTATGCGACCCTCCCAACTTGTAAAAAAGAATATGGGCAATTTTATTAGACTTAATTTATTATCATTTGGTATGGTTAAGTGTTCTGAGACATAGGTTTAAATATTTATATTTGAATGCATAAATTCAGTGATATTTGCTTAAGGGAAATGACATGTAAAAGCTCAACTTTGACTCACAATTTGTTTATATAATGGTTAATAATAGAGCATAATGAATATATAACATTAAAATAATAGTAATGTATCACTAATAGAATATAATATCAAATCCAATTCTCAACACACATCAGATATACAACTCCATTGAAATGGGAAATCAACACATGGAAACTAGTCACAACAAAGCTTGGAAATGTGGACATTTGCATATATATTTCTGCTTATTTCGACTTATAGAGAGGATGGGAGACATATTACAGAGCCATAAATCATTCACCTATGCTTGGTAATCAACTAGACTCAATGGGAAACTAGTAGGTGGGTGTAACATTGTCAACTAGTAGTCTCATTGGGACGGGGACATGAAATAAATCATGCAAACTGGAGATAGGATGACTGGTAGTGAACTAATTGGTGGTTCTCAGAGCATAAATAAACATAATTGCTTACCTACTAAGTTCCACTGAAGGAGACTACTGGTGTAACTCTAAATGGGTTCCTAAATTATAGGGATTGGTCCTTAGGGCTCCTAAAATCATGTAATTAGGTGCAATAAGTGGAAGATGTCCCCTAGGTGTGTCCCCCATGCACTAGTGGTGTGATGAACACCTACTAATATAGGAAAATACACAATTAGACTATGTTTTCAAAGGGAGGATTAATAATAATCCTAACACCTCCCCTTAATCCTAATTTTGGACAACCTGGGCCTTGGAAACTAAGACCAAAGGTCACACATACAATCTAAATACAAAAAATAGTAATAACTGCTTAATACAACTGAAGAAAATGGGGAAAACTCATGGGAACCCCCCCCCAAAAAAGAAAAATAAGCAGGTAGAATCAGGATCAAGTTTCCATATGTAAGAGAAAAAAATTCTTCTTAAGTAAAACCTTGTGAAAATATTGTTGTAATATGCATCTCTGTGGAGAAATAATGTAGAATGTTGGTTCTTGGGTGCACTAGTATCCTGGGATTGTGCATGTGAACTTTTTACGATGATAGATAGGAGAAGGAATGTTACCTTTGTCTCTTCTTTCTGCAGGAATAGTGATATGATCCACTTTGCTCTTATGTGATCATGGTTGTTGATCAGTCCTTACCATCATGTAGCATCTCACTGGGAGCTTATTGCACCTCTATGAAGGAAGTTAACTTGCTTGACATAGCACAAGGTTCTAATTCTGAAAATGTGATCTTTTTCTCTTCAAGTAAGATGGCTCTCCAGTCATGTTCATAGTTTCCTCAATAACATTGTGTGCCCATTTAGTCTTAGGATTGGGAGTAGGGACTGGATTTTGATCTGGATCACTGTGAAATTCATCTTCAATTTCATGAACTGATTCAACTAAGTCCTATGATTTGGATTCTAAATATGAAACACTAATGGAAGCATTATCATATGTAAAAGGATTAGATAGAATGGTTTTTCCTCCATGTTTGAATGGAAACTGAGACTGTACTAGATCTGAGTATGGCAGAAAGTGTGAGAATTCATATGCCTTGGAGGCATGGTTTGCAATACCCTTCATTATAATCTTCCCAGTTGAGATATATGATATCTCCACTGAGTCAGGACCAAATACCACTCGCTTTAGTGGGACAATATGTGTCATATGGTATACAGATAACAAATTTGCAGCTAAGGATAGAACATAGAGTACAGATTTGGACATTCCATGTTTTAACTTGATAGAACCCTTTCCTCCAGCTTGAATTTGAGTATCATCACCCATGTGAATACTCAGACCATCAGTAGTTTTTAATTAAGATAATGACTCTATGGATGCAACCATATGATTGGAGGCTCCTGAATCAATGAGGAAGGCATGCAATTTTAATTAGCTAGCCTTCAGTGCATGGCATCTCTCATCATGATCTTCAGTCATTTCTCCATAGTTAGTTTTCCTTGCACCTTTAGGGAGGGTAATGTTGTGTTCCTCAATGAGTTTTTCCATTTGATCAATGGTCTTCTTCATACAATACTTCTCTATATGGTTACCTTTCTTAGAGTAAGAGAATTTTCCCTTCTGATGTTTATCCTTCCTAGATCATGAGGCTTCAAGTGTTGGATAAAACTCATATTTTGGTTCAAATTCAGTGTTTCTTTTCTCTTTACCTTTCGGCTTCCTTATTTCTTGTGTTTTCCTTATCTCAGCATCTAAGAGAGATTGATTTGGAGAGGCTCTGAGAGCTGCCATCTGTATCATCTTGTCTTACTCTTGGATTAGAGACTGTAAAGGAATCAAGAGATGGCATTCGCCAACTAGGAGTAGTCAGTATACCAGAGTGAAAAATAGAGACAAACACTAAGAATCCTGAGCCAATTTTTCTTAGTATGGAGAGCACCAATTTCTCATCATTCTTCTCAGTTTCGCATTGCTTGCATTGCATGACCAGTGATTTGAATTTAGTAAAGAATTGTTGAATAGTTTCGAAGCTGTTAGGTTGTAGTGCTATCATCTCATTCTCCACGATATGTCCCCTCAACTCATCATATTTTCCAAACAAGTATTCTATCTTATCACATACTTCTTTTGGAGTTCTGAGTCCCTCAAGGTGGAACAACAACTCCCTAGATATGTGGATGCACATGAAGCTGAAGGATTCATCAAGCCTATTCAGAAACTTAGATTTCTTAATATGTTTTTTGGGTTTGACTTCTCTTCTCATTGGCATCCTATACAAGCCTTTGGTGCAAAAGGAAATCTACATGTATGCTCTCCATTCAAGGTAATTGAAAGGAGTGAGGATCCTAGGAGCGAGAAATGTTGAATTCTCTATTTCACAGCTATATTGATCAGTAAATATTCTCAAATTTATGTTAGCTCAAACACCTTCACTTCGACATGTGCACTTTTTTTGAGTCCATCACACCTAGATAGACTTCTCTAGGTGAATCCATAGGGAGTAATGCAATTATTCCATGAATTGTGTGGAAACTCAACTACTTCTGGTGCAAGCATGGAAGTTTCACAGGTTTGAGGCAGGCATGGACACCCGCTCTAATACCATGTTAAATTATGTGAAGCATAGGATCATCGGCCTGCATGAATTCAAATGAGAAGAGGAGGCTGCAGAAGAGAGAGAGGAATTTAGCAATAGACTATTCAATTAATCAGACAAAATTGCACACACATGGAGACAAAATTGGAATAATATGATTATATTCATAAATCAGTAAATAATATGGAATACACTGATTCTACATATAGGAGAATTCAAATGCTAAATATAGGATTCAAATATACCAACTCATACTGACTCCGGAGCTAACCTGGTGTGGGAAAATCCCCACTAGAGCTCACTAATGCAACTTTGGATAACTCATTTAGTTCACAATCAGTTAATTGATGAGTTAGGTGGAAAAAAGGTGTCACACTCCCTCAAATCATGTAAATTGTCCCTAGGATTACTGGTGGGTATCGAAGCATAACTGTGTTGATGTAGTTGTAACTTCGGAATGTATTCACTTGTATATTTTATATGTTGTATTTCTTTGTACCTCGATGTTCCTATCGGGAGAATCATTAATGTAATCAAGTCATGTAAATTCATAGAGGTTAACCCTCCTTTGTAAGTCGGGGAAATAGTTTCCACAATTCCCGGGTACTAGGGTTATTAGACTCTCCTAGAGAAGTCGGCCTTGGTAAGTAATTATCAAGTCGAAAACTGGTATAAATTAAGAGTGAGCCTCTCTATTTGAGACACACACTCACTCAACTGTAGCGCATGAGTGAGAGAGAAGGAGCTCACGCAAGTGATAGAGAGATCAGTTGTTGGAGATCATCTTTGAGTTTTTGGGTTTTACTTTTTCTATTGGTGCTCATTCTATCTCTGAGGAAGTTGTGGGGTTTTCTCCTTTATGGATTCCCCGAGGAAAAATATTTGTGTCTCTTCTCTCTTGTGATTATTATTGTGCATGTTATTCTCTCATATAAGATCCTAGATCATATTGATTAAATGATAAACATCTAACATGGTATCAGAGCTAACCTGAGAAGAAGACACTATGTAGTTGCAGAAGCTAGTTCTTCTTACTTTTTTGGTCTCTCTCCATAGATCATCGGCAAAAGGAGGCTAGGATAACTCTCCATTGAAGTACATATCTTTCTGTCGAAGCAGAATTTGAGTCCAATCATTTTCAATTTTTTGACCTGTCACTAGTGCAGGAAATTAGGGCTTTTCACAGAAAATGAATTTTTGAGTGATCCCAACATAGTATTTCTCTTCTCCTCAAAATCCAAATTTAGAGACAAAGATTGAAATTTTTTGTTGGGTAAAACTCCAAGAAAGTCAAACCCTAATTTGACCCCGGACCTGAAAACTCTAAAATACTAAATCTAGTAGTTTTGGTGCATTCGCTATATCTCTAGATTGGATAAGGCTCAGGAGCCAAACATTTTATAGGAAAAATATAAATTACTGATGTACCCTATGTAAAAATTTTATCCTCAGATTCACTATATTCTGGGAGATATGATTCTTCCAAATTAGGGTTCCAGCCTCTCCCTGGATTCATCCCTAAACAGGACACCTAGGGAAAATTGCTATATCTCGGGATACAAAGGTCCAAATTAAATTTAGCAAGATTTTCCAAATAGGGAACGGACTTTAATTTCTTTGGTAAAAATTTTAGACCCTGAAGGTAAAACAGTGACACGTGGAAGTCCATACAAGTTCTCTATGTTGAACAGTCCTGAAATACGTCGCCTTGGGAAACCTCTCATAAGTCCCAATTGGTGAAACCAATTCTTCTCAAAACTATGGTATTGGAAAGAGAACATACGAGGATACCTCATTGTGAATTTTTAAACACATAGGAGTAGTAATTTTGGATATATTTCAAAAACAATATCAGGCAATTCTGCAAAAGAAATTGAAGAAAACTAGGACATCAGATATTTTGCAGTTCTGATCACAGTTTTGGGAAAATGAGTATGCTGCTTAGCTCGCCTTCAGGAGGCACATATTTCTATCCAATCAGATATGAAAGATTCCAAGTTTTTAAAATTAGGGTTTCTCTGACAAACCCTAGATCAGCCAGATCTGGAACCAGGACGAACACCTCAAATCGGTAAGATCTAATCTTTTTCTATTTACATTTGAGGTTCTCATTTCAAAATGACCTATCACACCAGCTTGGTGAAAAGCTTGGTGAAGATGAAAACTTTCGATCATGGAAGTATAAGTTTTCACTATTTCTTGAAGAAAATTAATTGGACACCTACATAAGTGGAGAGGTTCCAGTTTCAGAGGGAAATGAGGCTAAAGCCTTACACAAGAAGAACTTGGTCAAGGCCAAGAGGATCATTGTTGATTCAATAAAGGATCACCTTATACCACAAGTGTCATCCCTAAAGACACATAAAAGAGATGTTTGATTCCTTGACCAAGCTATTTGAAGGGAAGAATATAAATCGGAAGATAACTTTGAGAAACTAGTTGAAGAATGTAAAGATCCAGAATGCAAAAACCATATAGTCATACTTTACAAGGGTCTCTCAAATCAAAGAACAACTTGAAGCAGTAGAAGAAGAAGAAGAAGATATTGTCATAACCACCTTGAATGGACTCCCAAGATCATGGGATTCATTCATTCGAGGAATGTGTGCCAGAAGGAAGTGATTACTTTCAACAGACTCTTGGAAGAGTGCACACAAGAAGAAGCTCAACTCGTAATAAGAGAAGAGAATACGGGGGCAACTAAAGATCAAGCTCTCATGATTCAAAGAAGATCCCTCAAGAAATGAGGAATATGAATTCTTGAAGAACCTCTTATCCATCTTAGCATTTGGATAAGAAATGATGTTGTTATGAATGACAAAGATGATGAAGCTGAAAGGAGTCTACCCACGAAACAAATAAAGATAAGTATTCAATTGTCATTTCGTGATATTGTTTGGTTATGCATTTATTTATATTAATTTGATGTGTTATGCATGATAGAAGGTTNAATATGCATGTGATGGGTAAGTAGCTCATGGTGCTATACAACTCTCCATTGCTACTTATCTAGAATGAAACCTCTTTACTGACATATTGGATTAGTGCACATTCTCAATGATGTCATGGTAGATATGGACGACATCTAGAAATTTTCCATGAGATATGGATGAATGTTGTTTTGGCTAAAATAGTTTCATGATTATATCTTTATGCATAAGAATTTTCCATTATGAATATGCCTTATGAAATGTTTCTAACCATACAACTAATGCATTTGACTTATAGGAAAGATCATGTACAATCGCCTACAAGAAAAGAAGGATGAGACTTGTTCCAAAGAACAAGTGACGACAGTTTAAGATATAATCCAAGATGAAGAATAATATGACGATACTTTCAAATAAAGAAAGAGGTATCAGACACAATGCAATTATGTGACATTTTTTAGCGACATCATTGATGTAGAGCCTTCCAGCTATGAAAAAGTACCCAAAAGAAAGGGAAGGAGAGTACTAGTTCAAGAAGAATGATGACCAGAATGTGATGTCAAAGACCTGAAAGGAAGTCTGTAGTACCTTCCATATGGTTATACAAGATCCAACATCCAGTAGATGGCAACGTCGTGAGATACAAGGAAAGATTCATAGCACGATGCTTCTCACAAAAAGAAGGCATAGACTATGAAGAGACATTTGCAGCCACTGGAATTCAAGACACATGATAGCCAAACTCATGTGTGCAAATTAAAGAAGGCCTTGTACGAGCTCAGAAGGAACCCATGTGATAACACATACATGAGGAGCTTGAACATCACCTAGAGTGATGAAGATCTTAACCTTTGCTACAAGGTTGGATATGAAATCCTATAGAGGATGACAATATCACAGATGGGTGCGAGAATAACTTTTGAAAAGGTTCAAGATAGAGGATCTTGGTATCTAGTGACCCTAGATGGATACAAAGAATATTAGTAGCAGAGGAAGATACTTGTAAATCCTGTATAGAATGTTTCAATACACAGAGTATGAAAGAAAGAGGGAGAATGATGCTCCACCTCAGAGGGAGTGACTGAAGAAGATCCTGAGGTTCGACATGGTATGACAGGATGGATGGATTACTGATGGCTCTAGGATTTACTGGGAGTAAATCAGATTCCAACCTTTGCTTCAAGGTTGAAAGCGAAAGACCAGTGATGCTCTTGTTATATGTCGATGACATGTTCCTGACATGTAAAGAGGAACTCATTAAATATGCATGAAGGAGACTTGCTGCCGAGTTCGAAGATGAAAGACGTGGGTATGATGCACTAATTTCTAGGCATGGAGGTGTGGAAGAATGTAGATGGAATCTCCCTGGGACAAGGGAAGTATGCAGTAGAGATCCTGAAGAGGTTTGGTATGATGGACTGCAAGGAAATGGCCACACCTATGGCATTGAACCTAAAGCTATTGAGTGATGCTTCATCAGAGTCAATTGATGCTACGATGTATCATCAGATGAATGGATCATTGATGTACCTGACAAATACAAGACCAGATATTTGCTTTGTTGTGAACACACTGAGCCAGTTCCTGACGGATCTGAGACATGATCACGTGATTGTTGCAAAGCATGTTCTGAGGTACCTGAAGGGTACAGTTGACTATGGGCTCAAGTATGAAGCGAATCAAAAGATTGACCTGGAGGGTTATGTGGATTTGGATTGGGCAGGCAGTGCCATTGATAGGAAGAGAACTTTGAGGTGCTACTTTAGTATGAGATCAAGTGTGATCTCTTGGTTTAGTAGGAAGGAGTCCTGCATGGGGCTGAGAACAGCCGAGGCAAAATATGTTTCCACTTGCTCGGCTATTTGAGAGGTAGTATTTTTATTTTGAAAACTACTATTTGATTTGATTGATCTAACTTGCATTTTTGTATGATGCAAAGAGGAGTAGTGAAGCTCCAATAATTGATCCAAATCGAGATCTCTTGAAAGAGGGAGTTCTGGCATAGTCGGTGAGATAGGTTGTCTGAGCATAAAATCTTGGCAAATCTCATAGGTTGCTCAGACGTAAACGGTCCTGTAGGTTTTCCTCGGATGTAATTAGTCCTGGCGAAGCTCGTAGGTTATCCTTGGACATAATCATCCCTGATGTGATTCTATGCTAGAAATGGCCAGAGTGAATTTTTAGTACTTCATGGAGAAGCTTGGTGTTCTCCAGGTCGAGATTCCTTCCAAGGAGAAGTGATGATTTCGAGAGCCTTTTTGACATGGTGGTAGGATGTGTTCCTCCCATGGTCAGATGTAAGTGCAGATCCCTTCTGACATGGTTGCAGGATGTGTTCCTCCCATGGTCAAATGTAAGTGCATAGCCCTTCTAACATTGTTGTGGGATGTGTTCCTCCCATGGTCGGATGTAAGTTCAGATTCGTTCTGACATGGTGGCAGGTTGGGCCTCCCATGGTCAGATGTAAGTGTAGAGCCTTTCCAACATGGTGGCGGGTTGGGCCTCCCATGGTCAGATATAATTGTTGAGCCTTTCTGACATGGTGACTGGTTGGGCCTCCCATGGTCAGATGTAAGTGTTGAGCCTTTCTGACATGGTGGTAGGCTGGGCCTCCCATGGTTGGATGTAAGCGTTGGGCCTTTTCGACATGGTGGCAGGCTGGGCCTCCCATGGCTGAATGTAAGAATTGAGCCTTTTTGACATGGTAGCAGGCTAGGCCTTCCATGGTTGGATGTAAGCATTGATCCTTTCCAACATGGTGGCAGGTTGGGCCTCCCATGCTCGGATGTAAGCGCTAAGCCTTTCCGACATGGTGGCAGGCTAGTCCTCCCATGGTTAGATGTAAGTGTTGAGAATTTCCAACATGGTGGTAGGTTGGGCCTCCCATGGTCGGATGTAAGTGCTGAGCCTTTCTGACATGGTGGCAGGTTGGGCCTCCCATGGTCAGATGTGAGTGTTGGGCCTTTCTGACATGGTGGTAAGTTGGGCCTCCCATGGTCAGATATAAGTGTTGAGCGGGACTTTCCGACATGGTGGCAGGTTGGGCCTCCCATGGTCGAATATAAGCACTGAAGAAGATGAAGACCTACATGGAGGCTAAGCCTACAACCAGCATGAAAAAGGGTTGGCTCTGTAGAACTTCTTAAGACGAGTAGAATTGAGATATAGCACCATTTTCTCGAGGTAGCGGGAGTAATGATGATGATGATCCAGCTTTGATGATGATCCAACTATGATGATGATATAGCTATGATGATGATCCAACTTTGATAAATGATTAAATGACAAAGACTTGTGCTGATGAATTGTGTCAATAGAATACCTTCCTAGTTAAGAAGGAGTGTTGATGTATTTGTAACTTCGGAATGTATTCACTTGTATATTTTATATGTTGTATTTATTTGTACCCTAATGTTCCTATCGGGAGAATAATTAATGTAATAAAGTTATGTAAATTCATAGAATTTAACCCTCCTTTGTAATTCGGGGCAATAGTCCCCACAGTTTCGGGGTACTAGGGTTATTAGACTCTCCTAGAGAAGTTGGCCCTAGTAAGTAATCGTCAAGTCATAAACTAGTATAAATAGAGAGTGAGCCTCACTATTTGAGACACACACACACTCAACTATAGCGCATGAGTGAGAGATAAGGAGCTTGTACAAGTGAGAGAGAGATCAACTGTCAGAGATCATCTTTGTGTTTTTGGGTTTTACTTTTTCCATTGGTGCTCATTCTATCTCTGAGGAAGTTGTGGGGTTTTCTCCTTTATGGTTTCCCTAAGGAAAACTCTTTGTGTCTCTTGTATCTTGTGATTATTGATGTGCATGTTATTCTCTCATATAATATCCTAGATCATATTGATTAAATGATAAAAATATAAAACTAAATATAACTCCTTACCTAACAAGGTCCACTGAAGGAAACTATTGGTGGCACTCATAGTGGGTTCCTAAATTATAGGGATTGGTTCTTGGGGATTCTAAACTCATGTAATCAGGTGCAGTAAGTGGCAGATGTCCCCTAGGTGTGTCTCCCATTCACTAGTGATGTGATGAAGACCTCCTAAACTAGGAAAATATACAATTAGACTATGTGATCAAAGGAAGGATTAATAATAATCCTAACACATATCTTGTGCTTATGGTATGTATTTTACCTGTGGGATTGGTCCTATGTTTGGGTTTAATTGGAAAAATAAGTTGTATGTTGGATCGTTCACTTTCTTCCCTAAGACGTCATGCATAAACGATACCTATGTCTTCCTTTTCAGTGTTAAGTTTTTAAGACCATCAATACTTAGGTCTTTGTCCTTGTGTTGTTATTCGCTCTATACATGAGTGTTTTGGATTGCCAAATCGGTTTCATGAATAAAAATCCTACGTTCGGGGTCATTCAACCCTTGGGGAATTGCTTGATCACCTCGTCGACTCCCTTGTAAGTTCATGGTCAAACTGAGCATATTAATGTGTGCTCTATGGGGGAATGATTCTTGTGTTAAATCACGGTGTGGGCTCCTTGATCATTCTCTCTTTAAAATCCCTATTATATTTTCCTTAGTCATATTGTTGAAAAAGGGGTAAATGTTTCTTGGAAGATAGAAGTGATAAAGACCATCAATCATTGTTCTGATGCAATCGTGACTATTGATTATGGTGTTGTCGAATCCTGAATTCCGATGTGCCAATGTTGAGAACCAAAATTTGGGAGTGATCGGTGTGATTTCCACTATTGTGGTGTCGCCATTCGACCTCATACGTCCTAACGGCGGGAGGTGGAAGTCAAATGTAAAAGTTGTGATGTTATTATCTCGGTGCTAACTCTCAACTGTCGATGTTGAAAGTCAGAAGTCAACGTCGATAGTCGAGAGGGGTGTTTTGATTTCCTGTTTTGGTGTGTTGACTCTCAATTGCTGACTCCAAAAGTATGAAGTCAGGAGGAAGGTTGGAATTTTGATTCTATGTTGTCGACTATTGACCGTCGATGTCGGCAAAGTCAAGATCAGCAAGTTTGGATCAGAGGTAGATTTAGGCCATTGGATTTACCTGCTGGAGTGAATCCTAGCCATTGGATCTTGATAAGTTATTGTTTAACATTGTTAGTTGTTGATTAATGAGTCACTAAAATGGGTTTACGGCTTGTTTAAGATTGTGTTTTCAAATTACGCTTCCGCATTATTCATGTATTTTAGGGCTCATGTTGAAATGTCCCAAGGTTTGATGTAATTGAGTGATTCTGGTTTTGAATCCTCATGAAATTTTGGAGTCTATATAAAACTCCACGTATGTTTTGGCCACCGACGGGTTGGTATGGCCATGTGGTAAATGGGGTACGTTACAGAGTGGTATCCGAGCGAGGTTTTCAAACCTTAGCCTCTGGATATTGTTTGGGTTTATTCTTTGTATGATTAATGTGTATGGAAATCTGAATAAGTAATGAAGTGCTTGAATTCTGTGGAATAACTTTCTTTTGGAGAATCATGTTCATGTGTTTTGGGCATGAATGTTTGGATCTTGTTCACTATATTGTGTGAACTGAATTACAAATTCTTAATATTACTATAATCATGTAAAAAGTATGAACATTGAAAGCTATGGATGTGTTTCATGTTTGGGTCCTCATTCATTGTAAATGTGTAAATTAAAATATGAAATGATTATTGTTAATGGTACAATGAATTATTGATTGGGAATAACCTAGTGTTAGTTTAGTAGATGAAATTATAAAAGGTACTTAATTACAAGGTATTTAATGCTAATGTTTGGTGTGTTGACTATCAACTGATGACTCTAGAAGTATGAATTCGGGAGGAAGGTTGGAATGTTGATTCTATGGTGCCAACACTTGACCATATATGTCGACAAAGTCAAGATCAGTGAGTTTGGAACGGAGGTGGATTTAGGCCATTGGATTTACCTGCTGGAGTGAATCCTAGACGTTGGATCTTGATAAGCTATTGTTTAACATTGTTAGTTGTTGATTAATGAGTTTTAATATGGGTTTAAGGCTTGTTTAAAATTGTGTTTTCAAATTATGCTTCCGCATTGTTCAAGTATTTTAGGGCTCGCGTTGAAATGTCCCAAGGTTTGATGTAATCGAGTGATTATGATTTTGAATCCTCATGATTCTGGTTGTGAACTGAATTAGGAATTCTTAATATTACTATAATCGTGTCAAAAGTATGAATATTGAAATCTATGGATGCGTTTCATGTTTGGATCCTTGTTCGTTGTAGATGTGTGAATTAAATTATGAAATGATAAGTGTTAATGGTAAAAATGAATTATTGATTGGGAATAACCTAGTGTTAGTTGCTAGCTAGAATTATGAAAGGTACTTAATTTCAAGGTATTTAATGCTAATGTTGTGAATGTTTGATTGTGGAACCTATAGGTTAAATAGTTGGTGTGATTCCAATTTTGTGGTTAAACAAAAGTAGTGGCATCGCAAGCATGGTTGAGATTCCCAAAATATATTCTTTTGCTAAAGAAGTAAGGTTTAGTGACCAAAGGACATAATCCCATGGCCATGAATACAATATGGGTTCAGTGGAAGTGTTCTGAACCTTGAAGTACATTCAAACTAGTAGTGGAAAGATGTTGTAGTGCATGGAGCAGAAAATTCAAATTAATAAACAAGTGGTGCAAAGTTTAATGAAATTGCAAGGAAATGTGCAACAGGTGACTTCTTTGGTAAGAAGGGAGGTAGAAGAATCCATGGGAAAAGAAATTTATGATAGGTATTAGTTGTCCATGGATAAGGATGCAAGCAAAAGAAGGGTGCATTCCTAGCACCATTATGTTGGAAGTAATCATGGGGACATAGATGATGAAACCCAACATGACCATTATCCATCCATATAACAGAAAAGAAAGAAGAATGGTAATTCCCTACAAGGTGAACACAGAAAATTAAAACCTTCCACCTTTGATGGGGAAAAGTCGGGAGAGAGTGAATAAATGTGGTTGTTGCACATGAAAAAATACCCACGTTTTCATGAGTATTCATACAACCAAGAAGCCCGCATTGCCATATTCCATCTATAAGGAAGAGCTTACCAATGGTGGAAGTCGCTAAAGCAGGTGAAGAGGTTGGAAAAAAGGAATATTTCACAGGGAAGATTTCAAAGGTTGCTTAAGCGTGAATATTTGTCCCAGCAATACTACAATAAGAAAATGCAAGAGTTCTTTAACTTAGCTTAGGTGGAGAATATATGGAAGAATATGAGAAAAATTTCTTTGAGTTGTTAAGTTATGTTAGTTTCATCAAGGATGAGAATATTAAAATCCAATGTTTTTCCAATGGACCGTTAGCAGTCTACAAAACCAAAATCTCATACGAAGAAACCTATACCTTGAAATAATATGTTCGGAAGGATAAATGCCTTTATGAAAAGAGCAAGGGTAAGCTTGATGGACACAAAGCTTGGAATCGTAAGTTGAAAGAAAGGCAGGAGGAGAGGAAAAGATTCTAAGCCTTTTGAAGTTACGGTGGAATCTTCCAAGCAACCAGCCCTTAAAGGTGAAATAAAAATGGAAGGTTTAGTGGGGGAGAAACACCCTTTCCAAATAAAATGTTTGAACTGTGGAGAGGAGCAATATGCTAGGGATTTCCCAAGGAAAATAAAGAATCGGGAAGCCACTCTATATAATGTGCAAGAAACCCCTACAGTGGGAGATGTGGGTCGGGTGTATGCAATCTTGAATCCATACCAAGTCAAGCCTCGAGCAATGAGCCTAGGTATTGGGAAAAGAAACAAGGATTCTCGAGATCAGCTCCAAAGGATGGGTAAAGGCCCAATGGACTTTGTGTAGCCTAGAACAAATAATCTAAGAAATACGGATGTGGGAGTAAGATTCCCATCTATTTTTTATATTATATATTTATGGTCAAGTCTAGAAATTTTTTTTAGGTGTTTTTCATGAGGGAACACCGAATGCGGTGCTGAAATTTTGTACATTGTAATAAGTCTGAAATTTTGTTCATGAGCTTTGAACAATGGAACTCCGAGGATGGAGTTAAATCTAAGGGGAAGGGTAATGTAACACCCATGGTTAAGATCCTTGAAGCTATCATGTAGATGATGTAAATGTTGAATGGCATAACAATGTGTATTTCATTTCATGTTAATAATCAAATCTACAACTGGCTTTGGCGGTGGATAAAACCTAAAGAGATGGTGGACAAGTGGATTCACCAATGAGAGGTGTAGGTGAGTGTCTATGGGAGGCTAGATTCATGATTCCATGTATCAACCTTGTAACTTTCCTACAACATGCCATATGTCTTGATTATGCCAACTTCCTTTTTTGGTTTCACTTTCCAATCATTGAATGAGGGTGGGTGAAGAGTCATTCCATGGAATTATGGAAGCATGGGAGGTTGAATGCAAAAAGGGATGGTGTTGTGCATTGACGTACGCCCTTCTTCTTCCACCATTCTCTTCTACGACTGGGGAGGACACACACACCATATGCAGCAAGAGTCTATTGTCTAAGAGGATTGCTCATTCAACAAGGAAGAGAGGAAAATGAACATGAAGAGCAATGGCACGGAGCTTAGCAAAAAGGAAATAATAAGCAGAAGAGAACATGTGATCCTAAATGTGTGAGAATGGAGGAGAGAGGACATCCATGAGGAATGAAATGGTGGTGTTGAGGTGAATTCAGTTCCTCTAAATCCATTCTAGGATGTAGGGGTTGTGGTTTGTCCTTATACTATTTTCTAAGCCGTATTTGACTACTAGGTTGTGGCCAATGAATGTTGAATTGTGCATTAACCATTCTAGTGTATTCCTTCGCACTCAATAGCATAGATTTTTTTTCCTGTGGTGTTGTTCGAAGGAATCCAGGATGGGAATTGTGTTGTTTAGCATGAAATTGGTTACGATATGTGACCTTGATTGCCTATGCCCTATGTTGATTTCCTCTAAGTGTGAGGGTTTCCATATATTAGTTCCTATGTTGGAACAAACCCGGGTAGAGGAAAGAAGTCTCGTGGTGAATTCACATGTCCCAACTCAGGGGTGATTTCTAAGGATGAAATAATATAGGCAAACTAGAGACCTATGGTTGGGTGGAGAGTGGAATCCACGAAGCTAGTTGCTTATAAATGGATTTACATATAATTGTTGATGTTAATATCGATGGTATAATGATTATAAATTTCTTGTTAACCCTGGATTAAATGATGCTTGTGTGAATACTAGATGCCTGTAATAGAATAAATTATTGTGGGTTTTGAAGCTCATGGATGATATAATTTTTTCCTGAGTTGTTAACTACTGTATGGTTGAATAGATGTTCTATGTGTGATTCGTTATACTATGTTATTGCTAGTAAATTTCCTTTCTTATGAGTTATTGGATTTAGTGTCAGGTTTGCTCTATTTATGAGTCGTTTACATGTCCCTATAATTCTTGTGTGTTGGTATGAATGGATTGGGTGGCAGTAGCATGTCACTTTATTTCCAACCTTGTTGACTGATGGGAAGAGGGGAAGAATATTTATACTTTATTCAAGCATTTTCATTCCTATATTTATGGCATGTATTTTTCCTATAGGATTGGTCCTATGTTTGGGTTTAATTAGAGAAAAGAAGTTGTATGTTGGATCGTTCAGGTTCTTCCCTAAGACACCCTACATAAATGATACCTATGTCTTCATGGTTGGAGTTTTGTTTTTAATACTATGAAGCCTTGGGATTTTGTCCCTATTTTTTATCAGCTCTGTACATGAGCCTTTTGGCTTGCCAAATCAGGCTTATTAATAAGAATATTGTTTTCGGGGTCGTTCAACCCGTGGTGAATTTCTTGATCGCCTTGTCGACTCCCTTATACATTCATGATCAATAATAATTTGAATGTGTACTCTATGGGAGAAGGATTCTTGTGTTAAATTGTGGTGGGGAATACTTGGTCATCGTCTGGTTAAAATCCTTGTTATATTTTCCTTAGTCATTTTGTTGAAAAATGGATAAGTGTTTCTTGGAATATCGAAGTGATCGTGATCGGTGATCATCGTTCTGATGCGGTCGTGCCTATTGATTATGGTTTTTCCGACTTCCAAATTTCGACGTGCCAATTTTGGGAACCAGAAGTGGGGAGTGATCACTGTGATTTCTACTATGTTGGTGTCGACTTCCAACTCCGAGGTGCTGATGTTGGGAGGCAGAAGTCTAAGGTAAAAGTTGTGATATTGTTATCTATGTGCCAACTCTCAACTACCGACATTGGAATTCAGAAGTTGATAGTGATGTTTTGATTTCATTTTTCATGTGTCAACTCTCGACCACTGACTCCGAAAGTTGGGAGGAAGGTTGGAATGTTGATTTTGTTGTGCCAAATCTCAACCGTCGATGTTGGATAAGTCAGGATTGGTGGGTTTATATTAAAGGCAAATTTAGGCCATCGAATCTACCTGATGGAGTGAATCCTCGTCGTCTGATCTTGATAAGTTGTTGTTTAACATGGTTAATTGTTAATTAATGAGTTTTAATCTGGGTTTAATGCTTGTTTAAATTTGTGTTTTCAAATTATGCTTTTACATTGTTAAATTTGTTTAGGGATCATCTTGAAATGTCCCATGGTTTTATTTAATCGAGTGATTTTGGTTTTGCATCCTCGTGAAATTTTGGAGTCTGTATAGAGCCCCATATATGTTTTTACCACAGATGGGTTGGTATGGTTGTGTGGTAATGTGGGGTACATTACATGATATTTTCTTCAAATTAGATTCTTAATTGTATCTTTCAGCTCTTTTCTATTTTAATCTAGAGACCAAAAAACAAACCTAAAATTTACTCCTCTTCTTCAAAGTTCTCGCTCCTCTCAAAACCATCATTCCCACCCTAATATTGCATTCATCTCACACTCCCCTTCTCAATCTTTGTTAAGGAAATGTAACTGCAGAAAATATTCTTTTTTGTATTATTATTATTATTTACCCCTTCTGGAGATGTTGTTCCTCTGATTAGTGATGTCATTGATGTATTTGGTCATGTAAAGTCTTGAGGTAAAACCTCTGTTGTAAGTCATGTTAGTAGTACCCACAAAAGTATTGTTAAAATGTATTTTTGAGTCATCCAAGGAAAATTTTCCTCGATAGCAAGGAGAAGTCATATTTATTGGGTTATCAGGCCTCTCAGCTTATTAGTATAAATCAGAGTCACAGGAATCGCGAGTCAAACCGAAATACTCACAAGTTTGATTCGGCTCGCCGACAAAACGATTAGATCCAGCTCGGGGCAAGTTTAACTCGGGCTGAGGATAGTTTGTTTTCAATTTTTCCAAATTAATTGTAGTCGGGTGTGTGGTGGTCATTTTCTAGGGTTTCAAGCTCGATTCTCTCCTCTATCCTCATGATGATAGACACATCTATGCCAGCAGGTATCCTCTCCCCTATCCACGCGATGAGACATTTCATTTTCAAGGGTTTCAAGTTGGGTTCTATCCTCTATGCTGGAAACGACAGTCACCTCTCCTCGGTGACGAGACTCCTCTCCTCCATCCGTGTGACCACAAACGCAGTCAATGGCAATTGATGGTTGTGGGAAGACAACTACCTATTGTGGGCAGACAACTAAGGGTTATCGACCACGAATATATCATAGGGGTGAATGTTAATAAGTTAAATTATGCATGTTAAGGTAGAGTTTTGTTTTATGTTTTAAATTAAATTACATTATTTATTAAATATTAATTAGTTTATTATATGTAAAAATTTAAAATATATGAAATATAATTTTTTTATAATACCTAATTATGTGATATGTTAGTATATAATAAAAAATCATTTATATTTTAATAAAGTTAATATTAACTAATTTAAGGGTATAGTCATCTCATGACAAATTTTGAATTGGAATATAATTGATATATTTTGGGCATTTATTGATATTTTTGGACATCTATTGATATGTTGATGTATATGGATATGGCTATCTTTAATATCTATGAAAAATGTTTTTTTTTAATTCAAAATGTGTACTTATTTAATTTTTATATTTGCCGATTTTTTCCCGTTTTTTTCCGATCCGATTCAAACTTTTCGCTCTTTTTCCTCGCCGATTCCGAGTTTGGTAAGTATGGTATAAATAGGAGAAGCACCTCCCTTATTTGGACAAGCTATGCACTCAAGTAAGTTCGCTTGAGATAGGAGAAACAGTCCATCTGATGTTAAGGAATTTGTATATTCTTATTTATTGGGTCTTACACTGTACTTGGTTGAAGTCTATATCGATGAATTTTTGAGGGTTTTATTCCCCATGAGGGTTTCCCAAGATAAATCTTTATGTTCTCTTTTATGGTGTGTTTGTTGTCCTTTCAGTAATCCTTTTTTTTTACATAACATATTTGAAAAGAAAACTTAACATGGGGTTAGAGCCAACTTGAAGGAAGACATTTTGAAACATCTCATCCTACACTTGAATAAGATAGGGTTCATATTCTGGGCATCTTCCTCCACGAATCAGCTGAAATAGAAGGTCCATTCAACTTGACCTAGGAGGGTGCATATTTATGTCGAAAAAGTTTCCAATTCCAAGGATTTTCTTTTTTTCACCTACCACTACTATCAAGAGAAACTAGGGCATCATATTTTTCAAGGTTCCATCCTCATATTCCAGAAAAGAAAGATACAGTCAATCTCACCTTGGGGAGGCACGTCTTTTCCTCCACTCATCTCTACAATTGATCTCATCTAAAAAATTAGTGCTTTCCAGTAAAAACCTAGGTCATCCTGAATTTTATTCAAGAAATAGTCCTCAAACTGGTAAGTTGTAATGTCCCTTTTTGAAATTTTATTAAATGACCAATTTTTTCACTTTTTTCCCCTATTTCGACCTTTGACTAGTTTTGATGTCTAGGTCTCCAAATGCTCCCAAATATTCACATAAGGTATTTGAATGATATTAAGGTTTAAATATGAATTTTAGGGAATATTTATGACCCTCTAAAGTCTTCTTCAAAATTGTTTAAGATTCTATTCAAGGTAGGAGTTGTGGCTAGTAATTTGGGGTTCTAATTCCCCCACAATGAATACTGAAAATGGCTTACCAAATGGACTCAATGCAAATCGAATTTCTGAATGGAAGGAGGGGAAATGTAAATGAAATAAATATGAAATCATATGCATCACCATTTAACTTTCAATTTCTTCTATAACTCCATTAAATCATATGCAAAAAGACTAGTTTCAACCTTGGGGAAATGATAGGAAAACTTCTCCAAATGCTATGGAACTCAAAAAAATAACTCCAAATGATTATGTAATTAAAATTAAAATAATATAATCCATCAATAAAATTCCATTCATACATAAACCATCATTATTTTACTTATCCATTCGAATCTATCAACATTATATTGGTTCACAACAAGGTAGTGGAGAAATGGCATTATTTCTTCATTGTTTAACATTTATACATGAAATACTTTGGGTATTTTGACCTCAAAGTATTCTGAACTTTAAATACATAAATATCATTCCATTAATCCATAAACCATTAGTATTTTACTTATCCATTTGAATCCATCAACATCAAATTGGTTCACAACAAGTTAGTGGGAAAATGGCACTATTTCTTCGTTGATTGACATTTTTACATGAAATATTTCAGTATTTCGACCTGAGAGTCTTCTGAAATTGAAATACATATCATTTACATCATAAAATAAAATAATGGGGCATTAGAATCTCCCCCAAAGAAATCAATAGCTCATCAAATGTGCCTCAATCCATATAGCAAGAATATGCTGAGAAAACTTGGAATATATGAAAGAACAAACTGATATTGTAGTGTCCACGAGCTGCCCTGTAGATTGAACCTATAACTTATGACTCCATTAAATCTACATAAAATACCTGATTGGCCTCTCCAAACACCAATTTGGATGGGAATCTTTCACCCTCGAAACTGGCTAAAGCAAGAACTAGTCATCCACTAGCTCTCTCAATTCACAAATGCAAATTTCTCAAATGATAAAAAGGAATTATATTGGTTGATTCCTATATTTTATAAACATCCTTATCCTTCTAAGCTTACCAATCCATCCACAAATTCAATCCAATTCGAATTAGGTTGTGTGCTCATGATTTACCATGTGTCATCCCTTTCCTATTCTTCCATCTTCCCCAAATTCGAGTAGGATCCCATTGAGCTTCCCCAAATCACATGAGCACCCTCTTGGATGCTCTATTTCAAAATATCATGTCAGATATTTCATATTTCAGCCTTCAGATCTTTTTTTTTCATAGGTGTCATAGCATCTTCATCATTGTTGGCATAGAGCTAGGGAATCTAGTCCAAGTGTCTCACTAGCTCCAAAATGACTCTTCATCTCCCATGTAAATTACATTTCCTTCCAAATTCGACCTATGATGCATATGTCCAATTTTATGAGCCTTATAACTCATCCAAGTACATTTATGCTTCCCATGGATTCGAAATTGCAAGAGGAGGATGCCATGTGGCACAGAATTTCTAACTTGTGTGGGCCCCATAGTCTCCATGTGTCTCCATGCTCCATTGCCACTTAAATTTTATCTTGTATTTTGTTAATAAGCTCCATTATTAAATATTTATTCCATTCTAATTTCTGAACATCATTTATATATCCCTTATTAAATTTCCAAATGTATCCATCCAACCTAAGGAACTAGTAGGATTGATGGAATTGTCCTGCTATGCATTTATTTGAATGGGGACATTACAGTCCTCCCCACCCAAGATTCCTTGTCCTAAAGAAATTTAAGATTTGGATGCTGAAAAATATTATCCTCTTCCCATGTGGCATATTCACTTGGTAGATCATTCCATTGTACTAAGTAATCTTTGATAGTTTTGCTTCTCAATCTCCTTTCCCTTGTCTTAAAAATGTTTTCCAGAACAAGTGTGAGCTGACCTTCATCATCCAAAGGAGGAAGTATTTATGAAGTGACAATTTTCTGGCCAATATATTTTTTGAGACAATAAACATGAAATACATTATGGATTTTACTCCCTTCCGGAAGTTCCAATTCATATGGTACTTCCCCAATCTTCCGAACTACCTTGTATGGGCCATAGTATCTTGGTTTTAGCTTTTCTGCCCCATTATTTTTTAGAGATGTTTTTTTGTATAGATGAAACCTCAAATATACTAAATCATTAACCTGAAAGGTCCTTTCTTCTCTCTGTCTATCTGCATATTGTTTTTGTTGATTTTGGGCAACCTGCAAATTGTCTTTCAAAAGCTTTAAAATTTCTTGGCTCTCTTCCACCCAATATTTAGCTTTTGGAGCTCTAGTATCACCAAATATCATCTCAAAAAAGTTAAGTGCATCATATCAATATAATTCTTTGAAAGGATACATCCCTATTGACATATGAAAAGTGGTGTTGTAGCCAAACTCACCCAAGTGTATCCATTTTGCCCATGCTTTTTGCTACTCTCCCACATAGCTTCTTAAGTACCCTTCCAACCATTGATTCACCCTCTCTATTTTTCCATCAGTTTTTGGATGATATCTTTTACTTGGATTCAACTGAGTTCCCACCAATCTAAAAAATTCTTTCCAAAAAGAACTCATGAATATACTAACTATATCACTTACAATGCTCTTGGGGAGCCCATGCAATATGAAGATTTCTTTGAAAAAACTATCAGCCACTTTTGTAGCACTAAAATATAATGTAAAAGCAAAGAAATGAGAAAATTTTGTCAATCTATCCACTACTACATATATGCAATCCTTACCCAAAGTTTTGGGCAAACCGGTGATGAAATCCATTGAGATATTGTCCCATTTTTGCTCGAGAATGGGAAATGGTTTCAATAAAGTGTCTGGGAATGTAAGTTCATATTTGTTTTTCTTACATACCTTACATTCATTCACATATTTCTGAACATATTCCTTCAACCCCTTCCAAAAGAATCTTTTCCTCAATCCTATAACTTTTTAAGATTCTCAGATGGCTAGCTAGTGGGGAATCATGTGCTTCTTGCAAAATATTGTACTTGAGCTTTGAAACTTGAACCAAATAAATTATTCCCTTATAATATATCAGCCCATTCAAAATCCTATAGTTATCATCCCCCTTGATCCATCTAATACTATCTTTGGCATATTCAACTAGTAGCATGTTTTTCCAATCCTTGGAAATGTCCATGAGAGAAAAGGAAGGTATTTGAGATAATGCATATACTACAATGTTATTCTTTCCTTTCACATATTCAATATAAAAATTATAATCTCGAATCTTTCTTACCCACTTTTTTTTCCTTTCATTTAGATCCTTTTGGGTGAGGAAGTGCCTTAGTCTATTGTCATCAGTTTTCAACACAAACTTGTTTCCTACCAAGTATTGTCGAAACTTGGACAATGCATGCATGATGGCCAACATTTCTTTGTCATATATGGAGTAAATTTTTTCATGAGGATGCAAATTTCTTCTCTCAAAGGATATAGGGTGTTGGCCTTGCTTTAGGACAACCCCTATTCATCCACCTGAAGCGTCACATTCAACAATAAAAGGCTTAGAAAAATCAGGTAATGAAAGTATGGGACAACTACTCATTACATATTTAATTTTTTGGAAAGAATTTTCAGCCTCTTCATCCCACTTGAAAGCATCCTTCTTAGTCAAATTAGTGAGTGGAGAAGTCAACTTGGAGAACCCTTTCACAAACTTTCCATAATAGGTGCATATTCCAATGAAGCCTCTTAATTCGGTGATGTTTTTTGGTGATGGCCATTCTAAGATAGCCCTGATTTATTCCATGTGTAATTTCACTCCTTCTTACCCAATAATTTTCCCAATATACAATATTTCCTTCATCCCAAATTCACATTTAGACATCTTAGCAAACAAGGACTGTTCTTGCAAAGTTTTCAACACAATCTCTAGATGATGCAAGTGCTCTTCCCAAGTTTTATTGTAAATGAGAATATCATCAAAGAAGACCAAAAAAACCCTTATAATATGCTTGAAAAATATTCTATTCATGGATGCTTGAAATGTGGTTGGAGCATTGGTTAATCCAAATGGCATAACAAGAAACTCAAAGTGACCATAATGACATCGAAAAGCGGTCTTTTGCACATCTTCTTCCTTCATTTGAATTTGGTGATAACCTGATCTAAGGTCAATTTTGGAGAAATATTTGGCTCCAAATAGCTCATCCATGAGATCATCGATACTAGGAATAGGATACCTATTATTTATGGTCTTCTTGTTCAAATCTATACACATCCTCAAGGTCCCATCTTTTTTCTTTACCAACACTACTGAAGAAGCATAAGGGATACAACTTGGTCTATTGAGTCCCAACTCTAAGAGTTCTTGGATGGAATTCTCTATATCATATCTGAATTTATTGGGATGTCTATAATTTGGTATTTGAATGGGTGAAGTAGCCTCCTTCAAAGCAATCTTGTGCTCAACCCCCCTATTAGGTGGTCTACCATGTGGAAGATCTCTAAGAACTTTTTTCATACTTTTTCAATAGTTTATCTATCTCCTTTGGGTGTTCAAAAAACTTTATTTTTGGATTGGGATATGTGATATGACATTCATCAGCCCATTCTATGTCCCCATGCCTCAATATATATCTCATACTATTGCAAGTCACTACTTGATTTGGGTAAGTGTGCTGCCCTCTCACAACCCTTAGTACACCTTTCGAATCTTGAAATTTCATCTCATGAATTTGATAAATTACTGTATGATACCCTATAGAATACATCCATTGCACTCCCAAAACCACATTAGTATAAGAAACATCAACCACATAAAAACTATCAACAAAATTATAGCTACCTACTGTGACTTGCAGCTTTGGAACCCATGTTTTGCACTGCATTGTGTTGTGACTGGGAATGACAACTGTGAAGCCATCAAATGGTTCAATAGGTATATTATTTTCCTACACCATATATGCATAAATTAATTTATGTGTGGCCCCTCCATCTACCAAAACTGAATCTCTTTGTCCAAGTACCACACCCTTGCATCGAATAGTGTGATAGCGAGGCACTGTTGAAAGTACTGTCATTCTTTCTTTGTCCGATGAAGGATGATTTTCTTCTTGTTTTTATTCTTCAGCTGCTGTCTCATATGCCTCATTTTGATATGAATTTTTTCCTTCTTCATCCATACCCCCTTCATACTCATCATTATCAAAAAATAATTCTATGTATTGAGCTTTTCTCTTAGTGCATTTATGCCCCAGTGTCCATGGTTGAAATCATGTGAAGCACAATTTTTTTCTTCGAAGTTCATCCATTTTTAGTCATTATTTATTATTATTTTCAATTGAATCTCTTTGAAAAGGATTCTTATCAGTTGCACTCTTTTCCAAGGTTTCTTTTCAAATTTGATGTTAGCCTTGGGAGGAAATCGTTCTAGGAAGCATATTTTGGAGATCTCTAGTCAAGCTCATTGCATATTTTAATGTAGTGGGATTGTGTGCCTTGACCAAACCTTTTAAGGGTTCAAAAAAACCTTCAGTGAACAGCAATACTAACCTTCCCATAGACACATCAGCCACCTTGACTGGTAATTTTTGAAATTCCATCATATAATCAGTAGGGGTCCCATCTTGCTTCAATTGGGCAAGTTCTTTGAAAGACAACTATGGATTTTTTTGCTCAAATATCTCTAGTACCCTGTCAATAAATTATCCATTTGTTTAACCTGATAATGACAAAATGTTTTCAGGCCATGGAACCACAATTCATTGGCATATCCTTCCAAGTACAAGATGGTCATTTTTAAGGCATCTTCTTCCACCATTGGATTCAGCTAAAAATACACATCTAATTTTTGCACCCAAGTGTTAGCAAAACTTTGAGAGGAACAATCAAAAGTAGGGAGTGGAACTTTACCAATGGCACAATTTAAGTCTTTGTTTTTTTATAGAGACTTATTATCATCCTTCTTTCTGAGTTTGTTTTCAGCAAGAAAGTATTGATCAAATGGTACACTTTTCTTACAATCTTCATCCAATTTATCCCATTCTTTTGCCATTGTAGCAAGTTCAAGTTGAATGTTAGGATATTCTTTAGGTATAATAAATTTAGGTGCAGTAGGCCTTGGTGTGCTCTAAAATTCATGGGGTCTATTATGGGGTCCTGTTCTTGAGAAAATATGCTCACCCATTGTCTTCTTTTCTTCTGGTTGTGAACTACTGCTATCTCCTATTATTCCTTTGCTTCCAAATTGGCTAATTAACAATTTGAATCATTTCATAAGTTGTTGGTTCATGTTCTTGGTTATTTCATCAAAGATAGGTTTCATGAGTTTAATATATTCCTCCTTATTCTTATCATCCTGGAGTCCATACCCCTCGTTAGTCATAGTTTCAGCAAAATGTACTTCTTCTTCTTCTTCTTCTTCAACATAAACACCTTAAACTTTAGGTTCTGAGGGTGGTGGATTATTGATTTGAATCCTTGTTAAGACCATCAGGTTCCAATACCATGCTATGATACCAATTGTAATGTCCATTTTTTAAATTTTATAAAATGACCAATTTTTTCACTTTTTTTTCCTATTTCGACCTTTGACTAGTTTTGATGTCTAGGTCTCCAAATTGGTCCAAATGCTCCAAAATATTCACATAAGGTATATGGATGATATTAAGGTTTGAATATAATTTTCATGGAAGCTTTATGACCCTATAAATTCTTCTGCAACCTTTCTTAATATTATGGTCGAGGTAGGAGTTGTGGCTAGTAATTTGGGGTTCATTTCCCCCACAATGAATAATGAAAATGGCTTCCCAAATGGACTCAAGCGAACTCGAATTTCTGAATAGAATAAGGGGACAGGTGAATTAAATCAATGTGAACTCTTATGCATCACCATTAAACTTTTAATGTCTGCTATAACTCCCTTAAATCAGATGCAAAAATACTAGTTTCAACCTTGGGGGAAATGATAGGCAAACTTCTCCAAATGCTATGGAACTCAACAAAATAACTCCAAACACTTATGTATTGAACATTAAAATGATATAATCCATCAATATCAGTCCATTCATCCATAAACCATCAGTATTTTACTTATCCATTCGAATCTATCAACATTATATTGGTTCACAACAACGTAGTGGGGAAATGGCACTATTTCTTCATTGTTTAACATTTATACATGAAATATTTTGGGTATTTCAACCTGAGAGAATTTTGAAAATTAAATACATAAATAAAATTCCATTCATCCATAAACCATCATTATTTTACTTATCCATTCGAATCCATCAACATAAAATTGGTTCACAACAAGATAGTGGGGAAATGGCACTATTTATTCATTGATTAACATTTTTACATGAAATATTTCAGTATTTCAACCTGAGAGTCTTATGATATTGAAATACAGATCATTTACATCATAATATAAAATAATGGGGCATTAGAATATCCCCCAAATATATTCAATGGCTCACTAGATGCGCCCCAATCCATAGAGCAAGAATATGCTGAGAAAACTTGGAATAGATGAAAGAACAAGTTGATATTGTAATGTCCACGAGATGACTTGTAGCTTGAACCTGTAAATTATGAATCCATTAAAGCTCCATGAAATACCTGATTTTCCTCTCCAAACACCAACTTGGATGGGAATCTTTCACCCTCGAAATTGGCTAAGACAAGAACTAGTCATCCACTAGCTCTCTCAATTCACAAATGCAAATTTCTCAAATGATCAAAATCCCTTATATTGGTTGATTCTTGTATTTTATAAACATATTTAGGCTTATAAGGTTACAAATCCATCCACAATCTCAAGACAATTCTAATTAGGGTGTGTGCTCGTGATTTTCCATGTGTCCTCCCTTTCCTAACCTTCCATCTTCCCCAAATTCGAGTAGGAGCCCATTGAGCTTCCCCAACTCACATGAGCACCCTCTTGTATGCTCTATTTCGACCTGACATGTCATATATGTCATATGTCAGCCTTCATATGTAATTTTTGGCATAGGTGTCATATCATCTTCATCATTATTGTCATAGAGCTAGGGAATCTAGTCCAAGTGTCTCACTAGCTCCAAAATGACTCTTCCTCTACCATGTAAGTTACATTTTATTCTAAATTAAACCTATGATTCATATTGCCAAGTGTATGATCCTTCTAACTCATACAAGAACATTTATTCTTCCCATGGATTCGAAATTGCAAGAGGAGGATGCCATGTGGCACATAATTTCTATCTTGTGTGGGTCCCATAGTCTCCATGTGTCTCCATGCTCCATTTCCACTTCAAATTTCTCTTGTATTTATTTAATAAGCTCCATTATTAAATATTTATTCCATTCTAATGTCTGAACATCATTTATTAGCTCCCTTATTAAAATTCCAAATGTATCCATCCAACCTAGGGAACTAGTAGGATTGATGGAATTGTCTTGCTATGCATTTATTTGAATGGGGACATTACATAAGTATTATCTCCTATATTTCCATTTGAGATTCTCATTCATTAAAGATGACAAATAGTACCAAGCTTGATGAAAATATTAAAGGAGCAGAGAATTTCAAATCATGGAGGTATAGAGTCGTGCTCATTCTTGAAGAACCTTGCCTAGAAGGCTATATCAAAGAAGAATTCAAGGAACCAGAGGGAGATGAGGAAAAATCCAAGCACAAGAAGGATATTATCAAAACCAAGAGGATCATAGCTGACTCTATCAAGGATCATTTGATCCCCCAAGTTTCCTCAAAGAATAATCCAAAAAAATTGTTTGATTCACTAACCAATCTGTTTGAAGGGAAGAACGTCAACAGGAGAATGACCTTGAGAAAGTAAATCAAGGGTGTGAAGATGAAAAAGGAAGAAACCATGTATTCATAATTCTCTAGAGTATCTCATATCAAAGAACAATTAAAATCCATTGGTGACATGGTAGAATAAGTTGAAGTTTTGATGACCACTCTAAATGGTCTTCCAAAAGAATGGGATTCCTTCATCAGAGGAATATGTACTAGAAGAAAGCCAACCAAGTTCATCAAGATATGAGAAGAATGTGTACAAGAAGAAGGAAGGTTATAAAATAGAGAAGAAAATTTCATTGAAGATGAAGATCAAGCTATAGCTGCTCCTACAAAGATAGGGAGAAACAAAAGGAAGGATAAGGGATCTCCAACAAGAAGATCACAAGAACTCAAAAGAGGTAATAATTTTAAGAAGGATTACTCATCTTATGAATGTTACACATGTCATAAGTTAGGACATATCTCCAAACATTTTCCACTTAACAAAAAAAATTTCAATAAGAAGAACTGAAAGTTCCCTGCCCATGCAGCCGAAGAGAATCAATCAAATGAAGAGAAGACCAGAGACAATGAAGACTCTAATGAAGAATATGTCTTGATATCAGCCCTCACATGATCAATCTCTCATGGAAGTGACACTTGGCTCATAGATATTGGTGCTTCCAAACATATGATGGGTCACATACATTCTCTCTCATGCCTCACTCAGAAATAATATACACACAAAGTGCAACTTGGAGATGATTATCAATATCCTATCAAAGGAATGGGAGAAGCCTCTTACAATATGAAATCCGATAAGTCCATGAAAATGAAAGAAGTCTTATATGTTCCAGGTATAAAGAAGAATATCCTTTCTATATAATCTTTAGATAAGAAAGGTTTCAGAGTTTCCTTTGTAGATGGCGAAGTTCTTATGTGGCCAAAAGGAAGAACTATAGATGATGCAGTTGTAATAGGTGTTGAAGAAGGAGGACTCTACAAACTAAAAGGGCATGCAGATTCGGATTTCACAACTAATACCATCAGTCCATGTGAACTATGGCATAGAATACTTTCTCATGTAAACTAAAAGGCATTACAAATTATGAGAAAGGTAGTAATAGGTCTACCAAAAATCCACATCAACCATGAAGGGGTATGAAAAGGATGGGCTCAAGGAAAGAATACCAAGAATCCATTTCCAAGAAATAATAGTAAAGAAAAAGGGATCTTAGATATTGTCAACTCGGATATGTGTGGACCAATGTCAACTACTTCCTTAAGTGGGTATGTCTATTACGTTTCTTTTATTGATGACTAATCACATAAGAATTGGATATATTTCTTGAGAAGGAAAGATGAAGTACTTGAAAAATTCAAAGAGTTCAAAGCTCTTGTGGAGAATCTCTCTAAAAGGAAGATTAATATCTTAAGATCAGATAATGAAGGAGAATTCACTTCAAATGAATTCAATGACTTATGAAAAGAAGAAGGGATTAAGAGGGAGCTTACTACACCCTATAGTCCTCAAAAAAATGGAGTAGAAAAAAGGAAGAATAGATCTATCATGGAAGTAGTTAAAACCATAATCCATGATCAAGATCTACCCATGCATTTATGGGTTGAAGAAGCAAAGATTGCAGTCTATGTTCAGAACAAATTATCCCACAGTGCACTTGGAAACAAAACTCCAGAAGAGATGTTTGTTGGTGAGAAGCCTGAAGTCATCCATATGAATATATTTGTTTGTCATGTTTACTTACATGTTCCCAAAAAGAAAAGATCAAAGTTGGACCCCTCAGGAAAGAAGGGAATATTTTTTGGATATAGTGATCAGTCAAAGGCATACAGAATCTATATTCCAAGTTTCTATCAAATTGAGGTCAACAAATTTGTCACATTTGATGAAGATGCAGCTTTTAGAAAATCCAGAAAGACCCATGTGGATGAAGTTTATGAAGAAGAGCAATAAGCTCCCATAATCATAGAGGCTAGTAAACCACCAGTTAGAGATGATGATGAAGAACCTATACCAGAAGATCATGACATGGCAGAACCTCAAGAGACACCTCATGGGATGATTTCAACAAGGAGAATACTATATTGGGATTGTGATATAATTTAAAAAGTAGAAATATATGGTGCACTAAAAGGAAGCAAGATACCAAGACCCCACTCCAACTATGTAGCATTAATGTGTAACCTTGTGGATAAAGAACCTACATGTTTTAAAGAAGCCTCAAAGAAGAAGGAATGGATGGATGCTATGATGGAAAAATATCAATCTATCTTAAAGAATGATGTTTGGGAAATAGTGTCAATATGAAAGGATAAATCAATGGTCTCTTCAAAATGGATTTTTAAGACAAAGCATTCAGTCGATGGTAGTATTTAAAAGTTCAAAGCAAGATTTGTCGCACGAGGATTCTCTTAGAAGGAAGGGATTGATTATGAAGAGACTTTTGCACCAGTAACCAGATATACCTCAATCAGAACCATTCTTTCTTTGGCTTCCAAGATGAAATGGAAGTTACATCAAATGGATGTAAAGACAACCTTTCTAAAGGGTGTCATAGAAGAGGAAGTGTATATTGAACAAACTCCAAGATTTGAGACACGTGACAAGAAAACACATGTGTGATAACTAAATAAAGAATTGTATGGATTAAAGAAAGAAACTAGAGCATGGTGCGAAAGAATTGATGGCTTCCTAATGAACTTGGGCTTTACCAAAAGTAAAGCAAATTCCAACCTTTACTATAAGTTTGAAGATGACAGGATCATGATATTACTATTATATGTATATGATCTATTTTTGACAAGAAAGGAGAATCTCATCAGTGTATGTAAGAAGAATCTTGTGGTAGAATTTGAAATGAAAGACCTTGGCATGATGCATTACTTCCTAGGTCTCAAAGTATGGCAGTTCCTAGACGAGATTTTCCTAAAACAAGGAAAATATACAATTGAGATCCTAATGAGATTTGGGATGTTGGATTGTAAAGAAATGAACACTCTAATGGTGACAAAATTGAATCTCCTTAATGATGACTCTTCAAAAAGAGTATATGTCACACTATATAGACAGATTATCGCCTCATTGATGTACTTGAAAAACACAAGACTAGATATATGTTTTGTTGTAAACACCTTCAATCAATTTATGGTGGAACCCAGACATGTTCACCTAGCTGCAGCAAAACATGTGATGAGGTACCTAAAGGGTACATTGGATTGTGGCCTCACATATGCAGCTAATTATGAGTTCAAATTATGTGGCTACACTGATTCAAATTGGGAAGGAGGTGTTGAAGATAGAAATAGAACTTCAAGATGTTGTTTCAGTTTGGGATTGGGTGTAATCTCATGGCTTAGTAGAAAATAAGACTAGTGTTGCTCTCAGTACAGTAGAGGATGAATACATTGCAGTATGTTCAACATGTAGAGTAGTATGGCTTTGCAAGTTATTGACGGGGTTATTTGATACTTGTTGCTGCCTTTCACACACCTAGGTCACATGGCAGAAATCTTCAAGCCACTCGGTGTGTCCTAGGGGGCAAGTCTCGAGTCAAGGCTGTCACCTTGTTCTTGACTCCTTTGTTTAGGCTCAACTCCTAACGAAGCCAAGGGGGTTAGACCCTATTAAGTTACTAAGGAAAAATTATTTAGTATGATGATGGTATTAAAGAGTATTTTTTTAGGAGTTTTGACTTAACAATTGTAAACAACAAATAACCAGATAAGATGATCACAAGTAAGCATGAAATGACACACAATCACATAAAGATTGAAAGAAATAAACAGTTGACCAGTGCCAAAAATGGAGTCGAAAATATTTTAAGAGTGCTTGCAAGTGCTGAAATAAATGTTGTGCAATTGTATCTTGGTTAATTTTAATTTAATGTGAAGATGAGTAATTTAACTTAGGCGAGGTGACTCCAGATATACCTAGGGGGTACTTGAAGTATGTCAAAAACTAAACCATCACAGTTACCCGCAAGGAATATGTGGGCTGAATGGAGTCTCTGAGGCTATTGTTCATAATGCATGCGAAGGTGTAACAGAGATCGGCGCTTCGAGATCACTTTTCAGGAGTTCCCGCTTCCTTTGGGTATTTTGCTACCGTAATGGTTAGATCGGGGCGTTGGATTTTCGCCTGATGGTTTGTCAATTTGGGAGATTGAATCCTAATTATTCTAGCCACTCAAGTGCTTTTGATGCAGCTCGACTGATAGGATGAACTGCAGCCAAGTACAAAGCATACACACTGGAGTCTTCATTATTTTTAGTTAATTTTAAGATAGGTGTTCTTGTTTAAAAGAAAACCCTCCAGGAACCTCTTTCGATCCAAGTGGATCTCAATCGGGGAATCAAGGAGGGGTTAATTTTATTATAGCTAACGAAACAATTGATGAAAAGGAATCAAATATACACCATGCCAGTTTTCTAATTAGTCCTACCACGCATCTCTTTCCCCTTGCGGGTCAATCGAGAAGTCGTGGGGTAAGTAGTATGATTACTTTTGAAATTAAAATATGGAATAATGAAAAATGTTATCAAAGTATACAATCTTGCATAACAAGACTAAGCTAGAGCAAAAAAAGGGAAAAAAAAAAAAGCAAAAAGGGTGAAACGGACGCGGATCCCCCCTGGGGGGATGGGGAGTGGGCTCGAAAGAGCCTCCTCAAAATGATTATTTTTATTATTATTAGTTACAATATTATAAAACTAAACTATGCACTTTGTTCCTTGTTATCTGGGATCCAAAGGCTTACAACAAGCTAAACTAAAATCACAGCGGTGGGGGAAGCCTCCGAGAAGCTCTGGTTCACCCAAGAGTCGGAAAATGAGCAGATTCTCCTTCTCTTTTTTGTTAAACCTGCTAAAAAAACAGTGAACAATTAAAATAAAATGTTCCCAAAAACACTTTAAAAGTGTTTTGGGTTACCAAGCTAGTTACTGAAAAAAAAACTAAGCAAAAAATTGTTAAAAGGGGCTAGTCTAGTTTTGCAAAAAGGAACCAAGGAAAGCAAGGAAAGCAAGATTTCCTTGGGATATTGGCTTGCTGTTTGGGAAGCCAATGAGATATGCACTTTTCTTGCGGAATTTAAATCTTTAAAGAATGAAAAAGGAAACTACCTTATGAGCAAGCTTTAGATCTATGATTTAGCTACTTGCAAAAAAGGGAAATTCCTACGCCCAGATCTATCTTTATGAAATGATATTCTTTATGAAATTACAGATCTAAGTAGCAAGACTCTAATGAACTAGATCTAACAATAAATATTCAATTCTTGGAACTAGATCTGATCATAAGAGGAAGAAACAGGTAACCGGAAGATTGATTTTTTAAAGAAAGGAGAAAAAGAGGAGAGAAGGTCGGCTCGTTGCTTGAATGGAACAAGCTGAAAGGAGGCCCTTTTGTGGAGCATTGAGGGACAGATTATTGAGCTTATTGGATAAGGAATGGTGTCAATCTTGATCCACACCTTCGTCCAATCGGGAACCTGCAACTAAATAACACAAGCCTGCACAACACCTCGTGAGATCTGGATTAGATGTATAAAGCAACAAGAATGAAAGATCATGCAAAAATAATCTTATTAAAGCATATAACTAAAATTCTTGAGCATACATAATATGGATAAACAAGAACAAGTAATCTAACTTGCATAGTTTACACCCTTACTTGATTCAACCGAATCCTTGAAGCCAGAAAACAAAAGCAGCACAGAAATTGGAAAGAAATTGTAGTTACCACATTAGCAGCATGACGTTGGGAATCCACACAAACACATGCACTACACGGTATAGCCTCCAAATATTCTTGATTCACAATAAAAAATATAGTAGTATTACAATGGCAACAGCTCCTCAATCCATCTCTAACTATCATGGAAGAGGTAGCCTGAGCTTTATTTATACAAAAAAAAGGAGATCCAGCCCAGGGGGCGCAAATCCCAAGGAGATAGACCATTGTAGCTGAAGGAGAGTCCATCAATGCCTGATTTGTGTCTAGCTGAGCCAGATCTGAGTCTCACTGCGTGCAACTGTCAATCGAGGGGCTGATCTGACTAACACCTCAACCTGTTGACTGAAGCATCCACCAAAACTCATCCAGATGAGCCCAAACATGTGGAGGAGAGAGGGAGGGTGAAATTCCCCATAAAGGATGCTGAAGTTCAACTCTGGATCTGTCTAGATCACCTCCTTCAGTCAAGGATTTGTCATATCCAGTCAATTTGGTTCAGATCTGACTGATTTCAATCAAATTAGTTGAGAATCCACTGATCTAGGATTTTGGATTTGCTCCATTATTCATCAATTTATTAATTAAAATAATTAATAATTGATTTTTTGGGGCTTTCTGACCCGAGTGATGGAAAATCACTCAAAAGTAGGAAATAGCGGGTCCATGGGTTTACATGGTGCTCTTATCTTGAAAATGAGCACCTACATGAATGAAACTGATTATTTGGCCCACTTTTATTACAAAATCAAATTTTCCAATTAAATTATTAAAAAATAGCCTAATTTTTGGAAAAATTAAATTTTAATAAAAAACACTGAAAAAAATTAAAAAATAAAAAGGTTGAAAAAACCTAGGGGGACTTAGACATGTTCATATGACTAGACCATGATGCCTAAAATGTTTATACATTGACACATAGACTCTAATAACCTCAATAGGCCTAAATGCCAAGCCGACCACCCCAACTTTGGAGGTATGGAGTGAAAAACTCAGAAATTATTAGTCGTTTATTCAACAACCAATAATAACCAAGGGAAAAAACACCCTGGGCTGATCGGATTGACAAATAAATTCTAAGAGACCGAGTCTTTTACAAACACTATCATGCTAGAACATTTATTAGAATTCCCCCATGGGCTATGAACATGTGAAATAGTACAACAAAGCTTCCCAGAAGTAAGATTGAAGGTCTTCTGAAGTCCGAACAAGTTATCCTTGTTCGGTTCACCAGGCTCACTTGATAAAAAACTACTAAGTACAACTTAGGTGGTAACATTCTGGCTCCAACTGCGGGACGTGTGCTCGATATGGTCATAGGGTAAGGAGAGGATACAAGAACACCAAAATCTCTGGTTTATACACCCTGTAAAAACATCTCAACTTGACAAGAAAACCTCAGTAGCACAAGCTTTACATAAAAACCAAATGAACCATTACGATGATTTATTTAAACAAAATAAATGTAACTAACTAATGAAAAAAAAATTTATTATAGCTAAAACAAAAATGCGGAAAGTAAATGCTCTTTTTCAAGGAGCTTATTTTCCTACTCTAAGCATGATATAAACAAGGTTAAGTGTAATCAGAAATCCAATGTAACCACCTAAGCTTTTTATTAACATAAAAAAAAATTCCTTGTCTTTGGTTACCAGCCAAAGTAAGGATACTTTATTTAGAAAATGAAAACTTGTGTGATGATTCAAAAGGGGCGGGATGGATGGGAAATCATAGGCATGCATAATGTCGTCAAACTTCCTCCCAAACTGGTAATTGCTTGCGCAGGTTGCTTCTATCCATGACTGGATAGGGTCGATATACAAATCAGAGTGATGAGGCAAATTGACTACACCATCATACTGATCATCGAGGCTTACCGGATGATAATTCCCTGTATAAGCCCCAAGTGGCTCCAAATCATGAGGAGACTCTATATGTGAAGATGATACTTGAGACGGATATTCTACTAACTGCATCACATCTGTCTTTTCACAACATTGCTTCTCCATGTCTTCATTATTGATACCTTTGTGCAGCTCTGCATGATATGATTCTGAATGATCATATAAGATTTTTGAATGCTCCTCTTCCATCCTAGGATTTTCCCAGGTCTCCAGATCCATGCTCTCTTCTTCAGATATGCCATAGATAGAAAATCAACAAAACCATCAAAAGTTTTTGGTTCATTATTTTCCTCTTTATTCATGTCACAGACTAGATTTTCCATGAATGTCCAAGACTCCTCATCAACATATTTGTCAGAGATAAGGGAGTCTTTGTCACTTGTATCATGCTCCAAGTTATACTTGTCCTCATTTTCATACTCATCTTCTTCAGAGAAAAGGTCACAAGGAAGTAAACCTTCTAGACTGTCATCATTATATGGAGAACACGTAAGAGTTCCATCATGTACATTACAGTTTTCATCATAAGTTTCACTATAAGATTCTGCAATGGTTTCATCCTTGGGCTTGCAATGTTTAGCGGGTGACAAAGGGTAGGACTGGCCTACCATGTATACATGATCAGGCTCGCTTGAAGCTGTTTCCTGACTACTGAACTTGGGAAGTCCATGTTCCATGACTTGATTTGCAACATAACAAGTGCTTTCTTGGTGGAATTGTTCACAAGGTCTACACCATGGAATTACTTCTTCTACCATGTTAGCTGAGTCTAACTGGTTTGGAATCCTAGGCTCCTGCTGAGGAAATTTATTTTGATACATCTGATTTTGCTTGGGTTGAAAGTTCCTAGGTCCATTATTCTTTTCCATTGTGATCAATCTATTATGAATGTGATTCAAGTGTGCAGAATGATTGGCCATTAGTTGGTTTTGACTAGTAACCAAGTTTTTTATCATGTCCATCACCTTTTCCATGGGATCTTTAGAAGTTCCCTTTTCTTCTTATTCAGCGGCTTTACCCTTGGTCTCCTTGTTGCAGGAATTGTTTCCCCTAGTGTGACCTGGAATGTTGGACTTGCCTGAAGACTGCATATTCTTATCTATTTTCTTGGCCGATTCCTGAGCAGTTTTTAGATTGGCCAGCTCTTTGTCTCTTAACTGGTACCTCAAATCACCATTGAAAACTTCAATGTAAGATATGAGGATGGAGGCATCCTTTGGCTTGATTTCGTTAGGGAGGTCCACAACCACACGCCTAAACTTAGTGTTAAATTCATCCATGGTTTCATTCTCCATCTTCTTAATGTTATGAAGGGCAGCAAGCAGATGTCTTGGTTCTTTCTTTTCTCCCCATTTCTTCTTAAAACCCTCTAGGAATTCACTAAGAGTTTTATATGAATCATCATCTAAGTCAAAGTACCATTCTTCAGCATCATCTTCTAAGGATAAAGCAAAGAGCTTCATTTTGACATCGTCATGGTCATGGGCAGCATCATTGCAATAACTGACCAGGTGCTTTTCAAACTTTCAAAGGTGAGACTTGGTAGTGATGGAATTATTGCCCTGAAATATGGGGAGCTTCTTGATAGCATCTTTTGAAATGGCATGGGGAGCACCTTCTATCTGAGAAAAGTCAAGGGGTTTGAATAATTCCGTCATTTCTTAAGATTGGTGAACATGACTCTCTACAAATATGTGATGGATATCTGAGAGGGATTGGTCTCCTAAATCTTCAAGGTTTCTATAAGAATTCTACATATTCAATCTTTCCCTAATAAACCTTTCGGGATCAGGGAGAAGATTGAATAATTGATGGTTGTTTCTTTGGGTAGAAATTCTTGGAGGGATGTTAGACAGTGGATTTGTCAGATGGATCGAGTTTTAATTTTTATGTTTTTTAAAAACAAGATCAATCAAATTATTTTTTTATCTTTTTAGTTGTTTAGAAAAAAGTTAAGCTAAGTCGTACCCAAGAATAAAAAGATTTATCCCCGGAAACAGCGCCAAAAAGTGTTGCAGCCTTTCACACACCTAGGTCACATGGAAGAAATATTCAAGCCACTCAATGTGTCCTTGGGGGCAAGTCTCGAGTCAAGGCTGTCACCTTGTTCTTGACTCCTCCATTTAGGCTCAACTCCTAATGAAGCCAAGGGGGGTAGACCCAAGTTACTAAGAAAAAATTATTTAGTATGATGATGGTATTAAAGAGTATGTTTTTTAGGATTTTTGACTTAACAATTGTAAACAACAAATAACCAGATAAGATGATCACAAGTAAGCACAAAATGACACACAATCGCATAAAGATTGAAAGAAATAAACAGTTGACCAGTGCCAAAAATGGAGTCAATAATATTTTAAGAGTTCTTGCAAGTGCTGAAATAAATGTTGTGCAATTGAATCTTGGTTAATTTTAAATTAATGTGAAGATGAGTAATTTAACTTAGGCGAGGGGACTCCAGATATACCCAGGGGTTACTTGAAGTATGTCCAAAACTAAACCATCACGGCTACCCGCAAGGAATATGTGGGCTGACTGGAGTCTCTGAGGCTGTTGTTATTGATGCACCCGAAGGTGTAACAGAGATCAGCGCCCAGAGGTCACTTTTTAGGAGTTCTCGCTTCCTTTGGGTATTTTGCCACCATAATGGTTAGATCGAGGCGTTGGATTTTCTCCTAATGGTTTGTCAATTTGGGAGAGTGAATCCTAATTATTCTAGTCACTCAAGTGCTTTTGATGCACCTTGACTGATCGGACGAACCGTAGCCAAGTACAGAGCATACACACTGGAGTCTTCGTTATTTTTAGTTAATTTTAGGATAGGTGTTCTTCTTAAAAAGAAAACCCTCCAAGAACCTCTTTCTATCCAAGTGGATCTCAATCAGGGAATCAAGGAGGGGTTAATTTTATTATAGCTAATGAAACAATTGATGAACAAATATACACCATGCCGGTTTTCTAATTAGTCCTACCACGCATCTCTTTCCCCTTGCGGGTCAAACGAGAAGTCATGGGGTAAGTAGTATGATTACTTTTGAAATTAAAATATGGAATAATGAAAAATGGTATCAAAGTATACAATCCCACATAACAAGACTAAGCTAGAGAAAAAAACGGGAACAAAAGTAAAAGGGGCGAAACGGACGCAGATCCCCCCTAGGGGGATGGGGAGTGGGCTCAAAAGAGCCTACTCAAAATTATTATTTTTATTATTATTAGTTACAATATCAACAAAATAAAGTATACACTTTGTTCCTTGTTATCTGGGACCCAAAGGCTTACAACAAGCTTGTAACAAGCTAAACTAAAATCACAGTGGTGGGGGAAGCCTCCAGGAAGCTCTGGTTCGCCCGAGAGTCGGAAAATGGGAAAATTATCCTTCTCTTTTTTGTTAAACTTTCTAAAAGAACAGCGAGCAATTAAAATCAAATTTTCTCGAAAACACTTTAAAAGTGTTTTGGGTTACCAAGCTAGTTACCGAAAAAAAACTAAGTAAAAAATTGTTAAAAGGGGCTAAACTAGTTTTGCAAAAAGGAACCAAGGAAAGCAAGCTTTCCTTGAGATCTTGGCTTGCTATTTGGGAAGCCAATGAGATATGCACTTTTCTTGCAGAATTTAAATCTTTAAAGAATGAAAAAGGAAACTACCTTATGAGCAAGCTTTAGATCTATGATTTAGCTACTTGCAAAAAAGGGAAATTCCTACACCTAGATCTATCTTTATAAAATGATATTCTTTATGAAATTACACATCTAAGTAGCAAGACTCTAATGAACTAAATCTAACAATAAATATTCAATTCTTGGAACTAGATCTAATCATAAGAGGAAGAAACGGGTAACTGGAAGATTGATTTTTTAAAGAAAGGAGAAAAAGAGGAGAGAAGGTCGGCTCGTTGCTTGAATGGAACAAGCTAAAAGGAGGCCCTTTTGTGGAGTGCTGAGGGGTAGAGTATTGATATTATTGGATAAGGAATGGCATCAATATTGATCCACACCTTCGTCCAATCGGGAACCTACAACTAAATAACACAAGCCTACACAACACCTCGTGAGATCTGGATATAGACGTATAAAGCAACAAGAATGAAAGATCATGCAAAAACAATCTTATTTAAGCATATAACTAAAATTCTTGAGCATACATAATATGGATAAATAAGAACAAGTAATCTAACTTGCCTAGTTTACACCCTTGATTCAACCGAATCCTTGAAGCCAGAAAACAAAAGCAACACAGAAATTGGAAAGAAATTGCAGTTACCACATTAGCAGCATGACACTAGGAATACACACAAACACATGCACTACATGGTATAGCCTCCAAAGCTTCTTGATTCACAATAAAAAATATAGTAGTATTACAATGGCAACAGCTCCTCAATCCAACTCTAACTAGTTTGGAAGAGACAGTCTAAGCTTTATTTATACAAAAAAAAGGAGATCCAGCCCAGGGGTTGCAAATCCCAAGGAGATAGACCACTGTAGCTGAAGGAGAGTCCATCAATGCCTGATTTGTGTCTAGTTGAGCCAGATCTAAGTCTCACTGAGTGCAACTGTCAATCGGGGGGTTGATCTGACTAACACCTCAACCTGTTGACTGAAGCATCCACCAAAACTCATCCAGATGAGCCCAGACGTGTGGAGGAGAGAGGGAGGGCGAAATTCCCCATAAAGGATGCTGAAGTTCAACTCTGGATCTGTCCAGATCACCTCCTTCAATCAAGGATTTGTCATATCCAGTCAATCTGGTTCAGATCTGACTGATTTCAATCAAATTGGTTGAGAATCCAATGATCTATGATTTTGGATTTGCTCCATTATTCATCAATTTATTAATTAAAATAATCAATAATTGATTTTTTGGGGCTTTCTGACCTGTGTGATGGAAAATCACTCAAAACTAGGAAATAGCGGGTCCTTGGGTTTACATGGTGCTCTTAGCTTGAAAATGAGCACCTACATGACTAAAACTGATTACTTGGCCCACTTTTATTACAAAATCAATTTTTCCAATTAAACTATTGAAAAATAGCCTAAGTTTTGGAAAAAATAAATTTTAATAAAAAACACTGAAAAAATTAAAAAAATAAAAAAGTTGAAAAAACCTAGAGGGACTTATACATGTTCATATAACTCGACCATGATACCTAGAATGTTTATACATTGACACATATACTCTAATAACCTCAATAGGCCTAAATGCCAAGCCGACCACCCAAACTTTGAAGGTATGGAGTGAAAAACTAAGAAATTATTAGTCGTTTATTCAACAACCAATAATAACCAAGGGAAAAAACACCCTGGGCTGATTGGATTGACAAATAAAGTCTAAGAGACCTAGTCTTTTACAGACACTATCATGCTAGAACATTTATTACAATTCCCCCATGGGCTATGAACATGTGATATAGTACAACAAAGCTTCCCAGAAGTAAGACTGAAGGTCTTCTGAAGTCCGAACAAGTTATCCTTGTCCGATTCACTAGGCTCACTTGATAAAAAAACACTAAGTACAACTTAGGTGGTAACAATATTGAGATGGCTGCAACTAATATCTATTGTGACAACTAGAGAGTTGCATCAAGTTAACAGATAACCCGGTGTTCCATGATAAGTCAAAGGACATAGAGATAAAGTATCATTACATCTAGGATATGGTGTAGAGAGGAGCCATAAAGCTCCATTATGTTCCTATTGAGGAACAAGTTGTGGATGTGTTAACTAAGCCTTTGTTGCATGTGAAGTTTGAATATTTTAGAGATAATCTTGGTGTAGTCCTAAAGGATCTCCCTGGAAAGAGGGAGTGATGATGAGATTATTATTGATGATGTGATGGCAGCTCAGTCCAGATGTGATAGTAGTGTAGAGTTGAGTCCATATAGATATCGTTGTGGTCTTACATTCATTTGTAAACGTTGTGGCCCTACATTCATAGGCAGGTGTTGTGGTCTGGAATTCATTTGCATACATTGTGGTCTTGCATTCGTTTGCAGGCGTTGTGGTCATGCATTCATTTGCAGACGTTGTGATCTGGAATTCATTTGTAGAAGTTGTGGTCTGCATTCATTTGCAAACGTTATGGTATGGAATTCATTTGCAAAGGTTGTGGTCCTGCATTCATTTGTAGACGTTGTTGTTTGGAAATAATTTGCAGACCTTGTGGTCCTACATTCATTTGCAGACGTTGTGGTCCTGCATTTATTTGTGGACATTGTGGTATAGCACTCATTTGTAGATGTTGTGTTCCTGCATTCATTTGTGAATGTTGTGGTATGGCATTCATTTGCAAACATTGCGATACTATTGTTACGGAGAAAACTTCCTATGGCTTGGGGTACCACAACAGATAGAGTAACTGTAGAAATCAATCCCTTCCCATATGCAAGAGAAACAAAACATCTAACACTAACGGATCTCGAAACATACCTTATTCCGAATGGTTGATGTAGATCCTCGTTGAGCTTTACCAATCCCACTTGTGTTAGCAATTTGCTCTCTCAACAATCAGCAAACAAGACAAGCATGCTATATAATGGTGTTAGACCTACTCTAGCATATATAATCAATAACATATAAACATTTAAAACCATCCATGGATTCAATATTCATTTAAATACACATTATTGGACAGGAAAATATATTTCTATTAATATAAATCAAAGATTACAATAGTGACAACCTCTGTCGGCACATCTGCAAACCGAAGAAACTGAGTCCTACACCTGGGCCTCCACCACTTCAATCCTCCATCTCTCGATAGCAAGCTCATAAGAAAAGGCAATATTGGGAAGAACACAAAGTGCTCCAAGGGACAAAGGGATGCAGACTCAAGTATAAGTTCCGGAAACAATGGACTATAGTTTTCTTCCTCTTCAATTCCTCTCCCTTCAATGTATCCAAAGGGTTCCTTATATAGTGCTTCAATGGGTTAATGGAAGGTCAAATCCGAGCAATCTCAAGGCATGTGGAATGCCAAGAGACAAGTGACTCAGATCCACATCAAGGAAAACTCCAAAACTATTTGGCCTTTTGCACACATCCCGATGTACGTGGGTTTAAGGGTCATATCCGCGTATATACGCGAGAATAGGTTTAAAAGTTGCATATGGAAAATAATGCATGTTTTTAGGGATGATCTTGGAAACATCAAAGGTACAAAAATGGTCTATGGGGTCCAAAGAGTCTGTAGAGGGACAAGGAAGGCCATAAATGTGTGATCCACCATGTGTGGTAAAATCAGTTGTAAAAAATTCCCCCTAATGTGTGAGGTCAGAGGGGTGATACGATGGTCGAAATACATTACAAGTCCATCCCAGAAGTGGAGTGATGAAGAACCAGGTGGAAGAACCATCCATCCAATAGTATAATACAATAATCAAACTCTGCACATGACTGCAAGTACATACAGCAGTCCGGGATACATAAGAGTACAATGGCCATGAATAGGCATGATACAAAATATGACATGTGTGGTCATCGCCACGTACAATATAGATAGATCATAATCTCCATGATGAAGATATACAAAGGATCATGATCTCCATGAAAGCTAAAGATATACAATGGATCAAGATCTCCATAATGGCTAAAGATATCTGACCTACATTGGAATCAAGTCGCGAGAGCTGAAATCTCATGAACACTAGCACGATCGAGGTAGAATATCTGGAATGCCACCAATCTAGAGATTCTTCTACATAATCTGCTACGAGTACATGTCTTACTATGTGAATAGAGGTGTCGAGGTCGAACATAGTATTCCATCGTCTGATTACCGGTCATTGATGTATACCGTTAATAAACACGAGATCACCCACCAATAATAATGGGAATCAAGGTACTAGAGTGCAAACTAACAAGTGTGAATAAATGTGTTGAGGTCAAACACTTGGGAGTATCCATCGATCAAGGGACATTGATGTATTCCCAAAACTATCGATGGCAAGAGAACCTGCCACTGATGACTGCAAGTCTCAAGGCACACAAAATGACTCTAGACTCCTATTCTAGAATAAATGATCTGAAGTTGATGGGATGAAATCCGTTGGAAGGAGCGCATTAAGGTATCCCCCATCATCCAACATGAGGTACTCAGCAAACCTGTATAATGTGGAAGGACTCGATCATAATGTGCACGAACCAGTATCAGTACCAGGAATGGCCGACATGCAAAGTCAAGAGAGCTGAGGAATGGCCAACTCAGGTTTCAAATTCCTTTGAACAAGAGCATAAAGGAGAATGGTGACTGAATGTAGGCAGCATAGACTCAATATACAAAACTGGGACATCTCTGCGACACAAGAGGCATCGACAGAGGCTCCATAGGGACTAGAAGCTTAACCAGTAGGTGGAGATAAACTCAGAGAAACGAGTACAGATCCTAAAGTCAAACTATTAACCCAACCAATGGATGTGATATACAATGCTCTGTTGGAAGGCGACACAACTCAACTGCTGCCAAAGATAACATATTTTCTTGTCTGGATTTTTGGTTTTTTTATTTTTTTAGAATTTTTCAGATATTTTGAAAAGCTTGAAAAAGAATAAAAGTGCTTTATAGTTACAAATCTAGGAGGAGATGAGTATCAAGGGGAAAACAAACTAGTTCCAAGCAGTGGCCCCATACCTATGCTCAATGCAAGGGAACATGTGCAGGATAACGACACTCGAGGGAAAGTCCCCTCCCGGTAAAAAAAAATGGGGAATCAAGCTACAAAAGATATATAAAACGGCTATGCTTGGCTAGACATGAGACAAGCTCGGGCTATATGGTTGATAATCAAATTCAGGGAAGCTAGCATAAGGCTAAATAAGGCAAGCAAAACTCATGATAATGCAATTACAACTTGACATATACAAGGGAGTCCCGAGGAAATGGTCGACATAAAGGTCAAGAGGAGTATGAAGCTCTTGCTCAAGGACAATATGGGACTAAAAGGGACTCCCATACCTAAGACAAGACTCACAACATGGGTACCAAATGCAAAATGGAGCTAACTAGGACACCCATGTATAGGAAAGCTCTACCATTCACATAGTACCACTTCTAACAGCAGCATGAAGGTTTCGTGATACCATGGAATGGGTTCATACCTAAGGTTAAGATGGAACGGTCATAAGACAATGCATAAGTACAAGAGGATGTGATATCTTAACCTATATGTCAGTTCAGACATAATACTTGTGATAGGAATGAACAGGTCGAAACCTCGGAGAGAGTGTACAAAAATTGGATCCTACATGACAACCATATTAGTCCAAAACAACCCAAAATAGTCAATAAAGAATCCAAGCTATAGGATATAGGGAGGAATGATCATGACAACTGCACCCAAAGAAAACAATGCGATGAACAATGGGACAAAAAGGGAAAGTAAGGTGTAGACCCAACATTCATGCATCCACTACCACCCCCATGAGGGTGACCACTGATGTAAAGACTGAGAGAAGGGAGTCAACATCCTCCACAAATGGAGTAGAGGGCGGAATGTGACCACTCCCAACTCAATGAGCACGATAAGGGGCTATGATGCCCCCAAGTCCGACACCAGGGTCCGTACTAGGACCAAGGACAGGTGACAGGATACCAGACATGCTAAAAATAAAAGGACCCAAACTCAAGAGAGCATAAATATACTCAAGTAACCACGATCCCAAAGGCCAACTAGTGCACAAAGAGCACACTCCTAAGAAAATCTATAGCCAAAATACAAGCAAACCAAGGGGAGGATATGTGATCTCCCGAATGCAGCAGGTATGTCTCGCCTAGGAGAGGCTCGAAACTCCCATACACTACAAGTGGAGGTACATAACCAATTATAGTGGCCCTCAGCTTCAACGCATAAAGCAACTGTGTCATCCGACCTCTACCTAGCTAGAACACTCATAGAATAACCTCTGCAAGTACCCCCTATGATTCCTAGGTAAGGAAACTAAGGTCACCTCAATATAACCAATGCTCAGGCAGATAGTCGCAGGCGAGATCGACCGTATGGGAAGGGTAGCAAAGCCCGAAACTCTCAAAAGAGCCCCCAGATATGAATACAATCCTGGAAATATCTCCGGTGCTACTCAGTTACAACCAAGGGTCATCCCAATCATAACCGCTCACACTGCCTCGTGCTTAACTCCCGTGTAAGAGGAGCGTCCTGAGAAACACTAATTATATCAAGGATTTCTCTCTCACCTGGACAGACACCTAATTGTTTTGTTTAGTGGTCTTGGAGATTTGACTCACAATGAACTATTCCAAGACCCTAAAACCTATTCTTGTTGGTGAACCCTATAAAAGAAAAATGTGTAGTTCATTTTAAAATATCCGTTGATTTTAATGGTTGTAATTACTCAAAGGAAAATGGTCGTGCAACTAATGAAGTTATGACTCAGCAGTGAAGTAAATATGCACACCATAACAAACAATGCTAAGTGCAATCTTTGTCAAATGAAAAATAGGGTATGCCACTACATGAGATGCATAAATATATATTCCTTTCTGAATGCCAATGCAATCCTTCCTATATGAAAGCCTAAACACAACTCTCATCCAAGCAATCCAATGCAAGTACCTCCTCAAATCCATATCTAAGATGCAACTAAGAGTGCAACTATTTTGTATTTTTCAATATAAAAGAATAAAAAATGCAAATAAAATTCATCTGAAACTCTTAGTCTCTGCAGCAAGTATAAAACACAAGCCCAGCAAGACACCGAGACAAAAAAGAGTAATGCACTAATGGAAAAACAAAAAAGATAAATGACTAAAACTACTTTCAAATAAAAATCAATGAAAAGACGGTCTCTGGTCACAAAAGAAGCATCCAACAGACAACATCAAAACCAAGGAAGACCCAACCACACTCACAACCCACCCGGCAACTTCCCACAACATCAAACTCACCAAAAGGGAGGGTGTATGTGACTGTTTAAAGAACATATGCATATATACGTGACTTTTGGCCAAAAATTTGCATGTATATGCGGATTTTGGCCAAAAACCTGCATGTATACGCGACTTTTGGCCAAAAATCCACGTATGTACGCGAATTTTGGCCCAAACCCTACATATACAGAAAAGGCAGTGTTAAAAAGCAGGCCAAGCGTCAAACCAATAAAGGGGAGTGTCAATGGATGAACATACTATAAAATGTAACACAGAAACAAGGAGAAATAGAGAGAAAGTCAATAATATCAAGCACATTGTGCCGCCAAACCCCAAACAAAAACAAGGAACGCCCCAGTATGGTCGCCAATTCTGTTACGGAGAAAAATTTCTATGGCTTGGGCTACCACAACAAATAGAGTAACCATAGAAATCAATCCCTTCCCATATGCAAGAGAAACAAAACATCTAACACTAAAGGATCTCGAAACATACCTTATTCCAGATGGTTGATGTAGATCCTCGTTGAGCTTTTCCAATCCCGCTTGTGTTAGCAATTTTCTCTCTCAACAATCAGCAAACAAGACAAGCATGCTATAGAATGGTGTTAAACCTAATCTATCATATATAATCAATAACATATACGCATTTAAAAGCATCCATGGATTCAATATTCATTTAAATACACATTATTGGACAGGAAAAGATATTTCTATTAATATAAATCAGATATTACAATAGTGACAACCTCTGTCGGCATGTCTGCGAACCAGAGAAACTAAGTCCTCCACCTAGGCCTCCACCACTTCAATCCTCCATCTCTCGATAACAAGCTCACAAGAAAAGATAATCTTGGGAAGAACACAAAGTGCTCCAAGGGACAAAGGGATGCAGACTCAAATATAAGTTTCGGCAACAATGGACTATAGTTCTCTTGCTCTTCAATTTCTCTCCCTTCAATGTATCCAAAGGGTTACTTATATAGTGCTTCAATGGGGTAATGGAAGTTCAAATCCGAGTGATCTCAAGGCATATGGACGGCCAAGAGACAAGTGACTCAGATCCACATCAAGGAAAACTCCATAACTATTTGGCCTTTTTCACACATCCCGGTGTATGTGGGTTTAAGGGTCATATCCACGTATATAGGCGAGAATAGGTTTAAAATTTGCGTATGGAAAATAATGCATATTTTTAGGGATGATCTTAGAAACATCAAAGGTACAAAAATGGTCCATGGGGTCCAAAGAGTCTGTAGAGGGACAGGGAAGGCCATAAATGTGTGATCCACCATGTGTGGTAAAATCAGCTGTAGCAACTACATTCATTTGTGGATGTTGTGGTCTGGAATTCATTTGCATATGTTGTGGTCCTACATTAATTTATGGATGTTGTGGTCCTGCATTCAGTTATGGACATTGTGGTCCTACATTCATTTGTGAACGATGAGATTCTGGCATTCTTGATATTTTCGATGATTCTGCATTAATTTGTGATGTTGTGTTGTGTTTGTATGTGTAGCATTGCAGGTAATGCTTAGGATGAGGATACCTGAGATTATGTGATGTGATGTGATGCTCACAATGATGCAACGAGATGTTATGCTTGTGATGATGTGACGATGCTTGTGATGATGCGATGAGATGTGGTGCTCGTGATGATGAGATGAGATTTGATGCCCGTGATGATGTGAAGAGATGTGATGCTCGTGGTGATGCAATGAGATGTGATGCTCCGTGATGACAATATTCCATGAACGATTATGATGTTTATGTAATTGTGAAAACTTCCTATGATGTATAGACTTACCAGTTAGTTGTATAGATGTATTATTGTGTCATAGAATACCTTCTTTGTTAAGAGGGAGTGTTAAAGAAATATAACTGTGAAAGATATTCTACTTTATTATTATTATTATTTACCCGTTACGGAGATGTTGTTCCTCCAATTAGGGATGTAATTGATGTATTTGGTCATGTAAAGTCTTAAGGTAAAACCTGTGTTGTAAGTCAGGTAAGTAGTACCCATAAAAGTATTATTAAAATGTATTTTGTAGTCTTCCAAGGAAATTCGACCCTGGAAGCAAGGAGAAGTCGGCCCTATTAGGTTATTAGACCTCCAAGAGAGATTCCTCCCTCATTTGGACAATATGTGCACTCAAAAAGGTTTGCTAAAGAGAGGAGAAACATTCCATCTAAGGTGAAGGAAGTTATATAGTCTTATTTCTTGGGTCTTACACTGTACTTGGTTAAATTCTATATAGAGGAATTTTTGTTGGGTTTTCTTCCCCGTGAGGGTTTCCCAAGATAAATATTTGTGTACTCTTTTTTGTTGTGCTTGTTGTTCTTTCAGTGATCCTTTTTTTGACATAATATATTTGAAAAGAAAACTTAACAATCTCCACAATAGCTTTTGCATCACCATCTCAACCTCACTCCCATAACCACATATCAATCTCCAAATTATATCGCCCTTCCCTCCTCAATGCCTTCAAATTACACTATTGTGTTCTCTCCTTCCTAGAACTCCTCTCCTTGTACATTATCTCATTCACCTTGTCTCCCAAATCCTCCATTGCCTCACTCTTGAATCATTTTTTCTCACACACCTGCTCTCTCAAAATTATCTTCTCTCTCTAAATTGTCTCACCCTCCTCGCATTTTTTCTCCCTCGCTTTCTCTCTCAAGCTCACCTTCTCTCTTAAACTCTCTACACATTCTCTCTCACGTCCCTGCTCTCTCAAACTTGACACACACTATCCCTTCCCCATCGCCTCACTCTCCCCTATATCATTGTCCCTTAGACATCCTGATCTCTCCTCACTCCTCAATCCAACATACCTCACCCTTCTACTTTGAACAACCCGCACTCATTAGAGAGAATTTGAGGTAAAAAATGGGCCTCCTAAGAGATGTACTACAAAAATATAAGATATATTAAAATATT
>LPNX010305229.1:1068246-1243624 GCA_001517045.1 Pseudotsuga menziesii | reverse complement strand
ATATGAACTAGAATCACAGAAAAATGTTGAAAGGTCAAATCGTAAAATGGCGACTGTGTTCAAGAAGCCTTGAATTCTGTTGATTTCTTATTTATGCTAGTCCATAAAAAAAACTTGCATATTTGTATAACATTATAAATTTATAATAAATATATAAATAAACTATTCTCACAACAATGATATTAATTTATAGTCTTATAAGCTATTATTTCTCATTTCCTATTTATGCTAGTCTATAAAGAAACTTGCATATTTTTATAACATAAGTCAAGAATATTACTAGAAGTATGTAAGGAAGCTTGAATATGCTTGTTTTATGCTACATTGCAATAACCTATATCGTATAGAAATGGACATTTTTTAGTTCATTTTTGTTTTAATTTCTTTCAAATTGTAATTATATTTGTTTTATCATATATTTTTATAGCAAAATTATCCTATTGCTATATATTTTCAATCTCTTCTTAGGAGGCAGGTACTAAGCAACTTTGTTGCTTATTCCACTTGTTATTAACTTGGTAACCATCTTATTACTATTTTATTTAATATTTCTTTTTCTTATTACCCTAGTTTGTCCTAATTTTCCCTTATATAATCTATATTAAATAGTATTGAGTATTTTTATTATTACTACTATGAGTTATTTTATTATTAACTACTTATTACTATTATTTATTTATCTCTCTTATCTAAATAAATCAATAGTCAATTTCTTAATTATTTTCTATTCCTCTCCTTTATCTTAATTTTCTCTTAATTTTAATTTTAAAAATAATTGAATTAATTTATGTAAGTATCCCTTAATATTAGCCTTTTTTAATTATTTTATTTTAAACTCAAATATATTCTATTATTTTTAACCCAACAACTTCGACTTCTTTACCCCTTAAATTAATAGGTCATAAACTTATAGTTGTATTTGCTTCCCTCAATATGAACAAGGTTTTTAGTCGAAACATTGTGTAACATACCCCAAATTCCATAATAGCTTACTAAGGTGGAAAATAAAACAAAAATTCTGTGGAAACGAAACATTTAATCATACCAATGAATTCAACTCCTTGTTTACTTAACCATAACCATTTTTTTAGGATTAGGAACCTACAAAGTATGATCACATAATGCAAATCTCACTCTATAATTTATTCTACACTACACGTCTTTTGAGAGTTATTCTAAGGCTTTTCCACCATTGGAACGCAGCTTTTGCAACCACCACTTTATATAACTCAACATGCATATTAGTACTAAATATCAACCCATAAATACAAGAGCATAAGTTTTATATACAAGGTAAATTAAATCCATAAATGAATTTAGTTGTTAAAGACTACTCCTCTTAGCTTGGGCAACTGAAATCACGTTTACGACTTTTCTCCCAGCCATAGGCTTCATTTGAAATATGTTTTTTCGTTTAAAAAAACCACCCTTGAGTTGGGCGACAAATCCACTAAAGTAAAGATGTGAGCAAAAACTCTACAAGCTTCGAGTTAAAATAGTGTTATGTCCAAATGGAATACTTTGCCTATGATTATGAGACTTAGAATTCTTAATCATCATAACCTTTGAATTGTAAAACCATTAAACATAACTAAACCCTCTATCACATTTTGTTCATAACCAAAGGACATGTTAACACTAAATGGGTACCACTATCTACCAAAAAAATTCAAGAATGTATTTAATGTATTCACCATTATATAATAACCTTTATCTACCAATTTACTTACACCCAAAAGTAATTATAAGTTACCTTACAAAGTCAAGAGGGTAATTTTATAAACTATTTAATAGAATATTCATACACTTAAAATGAGGACCTTTCCTATATAAATGACACATCTCTAATATTTAGTATCAAATTCTTTCACATTTAAAGTGATGTATGAAACTTTTTTCATTAAAAAGTGTAATTGAAAACAACAACGCTATGTTTAGCCATCAAATCTATTTCAAGGCGCATGCATTAACATAATAATCAAAATGCCCCAATCAATCCTATGAATTACCAGCAAGAGCGAACATTGGAAACTTTCAACCTCGAAATCTTATCAACAAAATACTTGTTGAACGCAGGGAACCATTTCTATAAGAAGTCACAGATTTTCAATAATAAAACACCTATATCTATAAAAAAAAACGTGGGTGCTTATTAACGGTTCAGCGATAGATACGAACCAGTGATGGAAAAATAGGCACATTGTTGGTATACAGAGAGTTTGGAAATAGATCAAACCAGCGATGCAATAATATACATATTGTTGGTAAACCAAACAGTTTGGAAAAATAGATCAAGCAGCGATACAATCTACATACGGTATTGGGTAAAAATGTTTTGGCAATAAATCTAATCCAGCAATACAATATACATACGGTGTTGGGTAAACAAAACGTTCTAGCAATAGATCCAATCCAGCAATACAATTTACAAATGGTGTTGGGTAAACAAAACGTTCTGGAAATAGATCCAGTCCAGCGATACAATTTACATACGGTGTTGGGTAAAAACTTTTTGGCAATAAATCCAATCTGGCAATACAATTTACAAAGGGTGTTGGGTAAACAAAATGTTTTGGCAATAGATCCAGTCCAGCAATACAATTTACATAAGGTGTTGGGTAAAATCGTTTTGGCAATAAATCCAATCCGACAATACAATTTACAAAAGGTGTTGGCTAAACAAAACGTTATGAAAATAGATCCAGTCCAGCGATACAATTTACATAGGGTGTTGGGTAAAAATGTTTTGGCAATAAATCCAATCCAGCAATACAATCTACATACAGTAATGGGTAAACAAAACGTTCTGGTAATAGATCCAATACAGCAATGGAAAATATACAGAACGAGTTCAATCAAATTGTGGATCTACAAACCGATCAGGGTTTTATGAATCAAAACAAAATACACAACGAGTTCAATCCAAACGTTGATCTACAAATAGATCTGGGTTTTATAAATCAAAACAAAATACACAGCGAGTTCAATCCACACGTGGATCTACAAAAATATCTGGGTTTAAACTCTGGATTTGGTGCTCGATTTGGCTCCCGTATTTGATGGTGTAGCCGGACTCGAGCCTGAAGCTCCAGGAACCACTAAAAAATTTAAAAACGAAGTCTTCGTGTGGGCTGAGTGTATGAGTTTTCACATGGGGTGGTAAGAGTCCTCTGGAAAACTCAAACGCCTCCAGTACATCGTAGGGCGCGGGCTGCTCACAGAATTCTGCAGAGAAAAATAACAAAGTACTAATGATAAAAAAAAGAATAACAGGAAGCACCGGTATTGCTTTGAAGATGTCATGGTTCACAGGTATTCAAGATGGTGGCAGAAAGAATGAAAGGAATTGTGTCAATGGACACCAAAACACATACAAGAAAAATACTACAGATCTGGATCTTATAACAGCATTTTCATACCCAATCGTGGAGTTTATAAAACACACAGATTTAAAAATAAAATTCATTCATAAGTTTTCTTTTCTGCAACCAATAATAAGGCAAAAATACATACCAAACAATAATTTACCAACAAGTTCCTAAGTCGTGAGAAATTCGAAAGAAGCAATGTGATATACCGGAGCATCGGCCCCAATGTGTTCTTCCTGCTCACGCCATCCCCAGAGGGAACTCGCAATCGGCCTTTGAATCGCCCCCCTCACCAGTCAGAAAATGTTGCATTAAAAAGAACAGCCATTTTAGACACGTGGTCGGCGTTTATCCACGTTTTCACTTCCTAAGACCCAAATCAATAAGGTTTGAATGTTTAATGTTTTCCCATAAGAATATAAGTAAATAAGATTACTTAATTGTTATTTTTTGTTATTTTTTTTTCACACTAAAAAGACAACGTTATATTAAAATAAAGTTGTATTTAAAAGTCAGTTTTTACATTAGCAAAAAGTATTTGTACGATGTACCAAAAAAGTATCAATATAGCATAAAACCAACATAAAAATTCCTCATACTCGTAGGTTATAAACAAGTTATTCATACCAGAAAAACAAAACATTTTCAAAACTATCGCTCAAAAATAACCAAACAAGGGCTATCTAGATCAGCAAAAACGTCATCCCAGCCTCAAGTCTACAAATATCAAATGACTAAGTCAATCAAATTCCATGCTATACACAAGACAACAAGATCTTAAACACAACTCAGAACTCCTTCCTTAATCAAGGAATCATGAACATATTCTTTCCAATAAATCAAACCATGGTGCAGCTCGATAGCTTGTTTCGATAAGGAGTACGCCTAAGTGTTATACTCACGGTAGACATGCGTAATGGTGAGAGGAGGACCTGATTCCAATAGCCCATGAACCCACTGGAACCAGTGATGGAGAATAATGGATTGTAACGACTGATGATGAAGAGCCCATTCAACAATCACTTTAGAGTCTCCCATAACACATTGAAGACAAATCCCACGATGTTTGGAAAAATGGAGAAGACCCCAAAGAGCCAATAACTTGACCCAGTTATTGGTACCCAAACCAGCCCCCATACAGAGATGAATACTCAAGTTCCCCATCAATTTTATAAGCATGCCAACACCACAGACACCATCAAGAGCTGCCCCATCGAAGAAGCCAACCACCTCATCAGCCAATTGAACAAGAAAATTGGTAACCGGAGACATACTGTAGGGGACCAACAGCGCCCCACAAATACTATGAGAGAGTATCTTCAGAATAATAACATTTTCATTAAGAGCAACCGCATAAAACATAAGTTAGTTTTTGGCCACCCAAATTTCCCACATAAAAACCATAGCCAGTTCAATTTTTAAAATCAGATGATCAGCAGCTTTAGAAAGAAATTCAACACAGGAACAAATATTCCAATACCACATACACCCAAACAAATACTCATCCACAGGCTGCGAAAAATGGAACAATCACATAAAAGATGATCAACTGATTCTAAGGCCTCTTCACAAAGTATGCACCTACCAGGCCCCTAAAAACCACGTCGTTGCAACATGTCCCAGGTTAAAAAAAATTGTTTGATAGTTAACACATAAAACACTTCACTTTATGTGGGACTTTAACTTTCCAGATCATAGAATACCACCACTCCGGCTAGTACAAATGCTGATGAGCAAGAATGGACACATAAACAAGACAAGGTTTAACAGATCCAGCTTGTTTATCGCCTGATCAAACCAAAAGATCAGGTTCATCAGAGAGAAAAATGCTTGTCTCCCTCAAACTTCCAACAAAGGTATCCCATTCCACCACACACAGACCATTCAAACCCAAAGACGACGCCGAAGACCAAACCAAAAGATCAGGTTCATCAGAGAGAAAAATACTTGTCTCCCTCAAACTTCCAACAAAGGTATCCCATTCCACCACACACAGACCATTCAAACCCAAAGACGACGCCGAAGACCAAACCAATGAAGGATCCTCATCACCCACAAAATCCTGACACAGCATAGATGTGTTCCTCTCATGCAGAGCCTGCAGAAGATTTCTGGACAATTTCCACTTTACAATCCCAACAATCATATCCACACCAACAATGATATTATTACCTCGGAAAACCTGCCATTTTAACTCACGGAGGATGCAGGGAAGAGAAGAACACAAACTACTCCAAACCATCGAAGGACAGGAATATTGCAATTACCAGCACGAATCCAAGACAAAAGAGGGATCATTTTCATATATTTAGTACTGATAATATCACCCCAAAGACCTGTCATAGTTAATCCATGCCATAAGCTTTTCACACAGAGAGAGATATTAAAAAGACCAAGATGCTTGAAACCCCAACCACCCCAAGAAGATGGGAGAGACAAAGATTTTCAATTGACCAAGTGAAATTTAAAATTCTCATTCATTCCCCTCCACAGGAAACGAAAGAACAATCTGTTGAGTCGCAAAAAGACCACATTTTATTCACCTTTCATACACCATTTGTCACTGCATTCCTATTTTATCCTTCCATAAAACCATTAATATTCACCACTTTCATAATAAATATGGGTTTATATTACCATTTTCTAAATCATGTATTTTGAGAATTTTGAGTGAATTTGTGGTTAGTTATTGAGAAAAATAACATATTTTCATTATACTTTAAAGTTGGGTGAGTTTGGTGATGCTTACAGGTGTATTTGAATACTTTAACAAGCTCAAAAGTGACCACCAAGCCTCAAATTCCAATCTCATCTTCTAGATGTGAGCTAACTTCAAGGAGAATATCATGGAAATGTAGAGAGAATATCTCATCCAATATTTGTTGGAAAATTTTGAGGGATGAGTTATAGATTTGTTGAGGATTTGAAGGGATGAGTTGTAAATTTGTTGAATTTTTTGAGGGATAAGTTGAGAGAATAGTGGATCTGTAATTATGATCAATTCATGTATAAATAGGAGGGCTCTCTCCTCATTTTGGTTAGAGGCCTCTCTAGTGGTTTGGAAGTAGAGAATAGTTCAGAGTTAGTCATAGAATAGATTTTGATGATTATGTAATGGAGATGATGCTTTGATGCACATCCTTTGATTATCTTCTATTAATATAGATTTTCAGTAGTTTCTTTCTTATGAGTTGTTCATATAGATTTTCAGTTATGTTTTTCTTATGAATTGTTAATGTAGATTTTATGTGAGCTCACCAGTTATTGTCAATTGCTTTATACCAGTTTATTTCATGCAATTTCAGTTCTTTTTTACCAAGTTAATTTATTCAATTTCTTGTTTTCTGCAATTAGAGTTATTCTTATGTCATTTCCTGTTTTCATAACTTAGATTCAATTTCAGTCATAGATTAAGTTCAGCGACACTCTGCCCCTGCATATATTTTGTATGTACCTCACAAGTCTACGCTCTCTCCGAGTTGACAATTAAATCGTTGGATACCTATTATAATTTGTTTAATATTTGCACCAACATTTTGGCGTCGTTGTTGGGGAGGTGCTAAAAGGGATCATAGTTTAGATAGGTAGATAGTTCGTTTTTTTATTACATAGAAAGGGGGGAGGAGATATAGTAAGACGCAAGGACGATTTCACTACAGGATTTCCGTGGTGTAATAGCGAGACGCATCCACTTTAGTGGGTCGCCCCAAAGCCTTGATTGTTGCTTTTGCAAGTGCTTTCTTTTTCTGCAATTACGAGTTTGTTTTATGCAAATTTTCATTTTTATTTTTAGTTTGGATTGCTTTCATTTTTTGGTGTCTTTATTTTATACTAACTTATTTTTAATTTTGTATATGTTCATTTTTGTTTCGTATAGATTTCTGGGCACCTTTTATTCCTGTCTTTGCACTTGTCCTATACTAACCCATTTCATACTGTTTTTTTTCTACATTTGTTATGTACTTGTTTTTCATTTTTTTAAGCATTTGAGTTGATGAACGTAAGTTTGGATTTGGAATTACTCACTAAGATCCTAGCAAAAGTTAGGATCTCCTCTCCTCAAGAAGAGGAGATCTTGACTGCAATTAAAAATGCAACCACTCCTCCATAAACAAAGGAAGAACCAGCATATAAAGAGTTCTATACATCTGATAAGGAACAAGCGTGCAAGAAAGAAATTGAAGAGGATGAAGAAGGGATCTCGGGTGATCATCATGCAAATAAAAGTTGCATCGAACAATGGATCCAAGTAAGTGCTACGTTAGATTGGTTCTATTTTTACTTTTATTCACATTTTGAGCAGTTAATTCCACACATTTTTTGGTATGTTCGATTTTATTTTTCAAAATTAAATGTAAATTTTTGTTTACTTTTGTTATATCGATGGTTGCATTGGAAATTCCATTTCATTTAAATCATTTTTAGTTTCTAATTAAATTAGGGTAGGTAGGTTTTGATTATGAATAGACATGTGCAGTTAAAAATAAAAATAAATCAGAGAGAAAGACAATGTAAAAATGCTACTATTTGCTAAAAATATTTTAAATTTACCTTTGTCTAATAAACAATCTAGTTTTGTTTGCAAACCACATTTAAAAAACACACATTAAAAAAAAAAATCATTTCATTTACATTAGAATTGGTTAGATTTTCAATTACCTTCGATGTAGGAATTTACAATTTTAATTCATGTAAAAAGAAATAATTTATGAATAAATTGTAAAAATATATATATATATATATAATAAAACAATATATTTTGTGTGCATCCCATTTTTTTTGGGTTCTATTCGAAACCTGCACACCTTATAACATAGGAAAAGTAAACAAAACATGCATAAAAATTAAAATAAACCAACGACAATTCAATTTTTTTATCACATTTTCTTTCTAAACTTTAATTTTTATTTAATAAATTTTCTAATCTAAATATATGAACAATTAAATAATAATAATAATAATAAAATTATTTTTTTCCTCCCAAATATTTGTAATTTTATTTCAAAGTGGAACAAAATTACATCTGCACATGTAAGAGGATCACTAGGATCCCTACATTGTCACATATTTGCTGTCTCATATTAACATAACAAAAAATTTACAAAACTATCCCAAACTGTAATAGTAGAAATACAAACATATCAGCTAGATACATCACAGAAAATATGGATATCAAATCACATATTTGCTGTCTCATATTAACATAACCAAAAATAAAACTGTCCCTAGCAGACATAAAAGTATATCAGCTAGATACATTACAGAAAATATGGATATCACAACCCAACTCAAAGTAGATATGACAGATCACAAAAATCTGAGTCAAATCTCAATGCTATCCAAAACTCATGAAAAGGCCGATGAAATAATAATAAAATTATATACATAAATATAAACAGATTCGTTGTTTTCTAGTTCCAGTGTTTTTTATATGTTGAAAAAAAAGATTATTGGCACTTTCTCTCGAACCCAAACAAAAAAAAACTAATAAATTAAAAAAATGAACTAAAACTTAAAAAATACTTTCTCAAACCCTAGTTTTCTGTGCATTATATCTTTGGACCTTCCATGCTAAAACCGTGCAAAAAAATAGTTGTAGCCCTGCAAACTCAGAATCTTCCATCCCTCCATGCGAAACCTTTAAACTGCAAAGCTTTTCAACTCTCCATGCGCGACCTAGAAACAGTCTTTCATGCAACCTGCAAACATAAAAAAACAACACTTGAAAAAAATAGATAAATAATTGTTTACTGGACTTGGACTCCAACGCAATCGCAATAATTTATGGCCTTCATCTCTGAATGAACTTGGCCCTTTCTTGCGTGAAGGCTTCATCTTTCGGTCTGGCAATCTTTGATGAAAAGGGTTCATCTTCTTCGATCTCTTGTAGCTAACCAGTGTAAATCGTATTCCTTATTGGCAGTTTTATTAGGTTGTGCACTTTCCCTCAAATATCTCGCTCCACTGACAGCGGTGTACAGTGAATTACCACCATCTTTTAATGAAGAATAGCATGGCTATCTCTTGATCGGCTGATGATAAATGGTTCAATGTTAAACTGTTTGAAGGCGTGGATTCCCAATGCTCTCCCACAATTTGTTGAAGTCTGATCAAGCGGCCAACTGGCATCCTTCATTAATGAACCTCGCTTTTCTTAATTGATGAAGATAAGGTTAACGGATTCTTCTAAGATCATTCTGTTAAGATTGTCCTTCATGCTCCTTGTTTATCTGACCTATCCTTTCCTTTGCGGCGGTTCCATTTTTCTGCGAATCCTCATTATGTTGATCCATTGTGGCAAGTGTATTCACTGAAGCTAATCCCAAGCTTTTTGGGGTTCCATTAATGTCATAGGGGTAAATCAGCCAGAATCGGGCGAAACTCAGAATTGTGCTTCAATGAAGCAAAATTGAATTTAATTTATGTACTCGTTCCGTAAGATCAATTCACTAGCGAAATCCTTTGCCTTCATTAGACTAGCAGTAGTGTTTCATTGCAGCAAATCCTAGCCTGTTGTTCTTCTCTTAACACTTATAAAGAACAGCTCAAGATGCTTCTTCATTCATTGCATTTGGGAATAAGCTTCCTTTATTAATCTCTTGTTGATATATATATATATATATATATATATATTGATTTATTTGAAGCTCATGTTAAATGGTTGTTGCATTTTTATTGCTGCATGGTGCATTATGCATCGTATATAAGGCAAGTTACATTTGCATAGCCTAGCCTCCTTCCTTATTCTACGATAAAGGTGCTTCTGGTTTCTTGGTCTGCTTGTTCCGGTGGTAGGTGCACAGCCCCGTAATCCTCAGTTTTCTATCTTTGGCCAAAAACGTGCTTACAGCCCAACGATGTTCCTCCAGGGACTCGGACGAGAGCACGGGCCGGGGCCTCTTTCCCACACCCAACTCTCACTGAGGGGGCCCGAAAGGTTAGTAGATAAAATATTTTCACCTCAAGAAGTATGGATTACCTCACATAGGCAAGTTCAATGATGTGCGGGTCTCATATCATCTCTCTCCTACTTCTTATCAGACAAATCGGACAAACCAGAGCTCTCTATATTAGTTCGGAAGGAATACTGGCTATTTTAGAGAAAAACCTAATTAAAAGGGCAAAAGGTATAGCTTAGTAACAATAAAATCCATTTGATGATATTTTTATTATTCAAACGCTGAATCGCTTCCAGATTTTGATCAAACAGCTTATTACTATGGATTCAATATTAAGCTATGAGTAATAATACCATTGAAGCAGTTGGATTCAATGAGTCGATGAACACCATGAATTTTGCTTCATGAGTACAATGTTGGATTTAAAACATTTGGAAGGCGGCGTTAATGGAAATCAGTAACAGCAAGCTATGCACAACGTGAGACTTTGAACAAGTTTTAATGCCCTTACTCGGTTAATCAAAGATCTAGGATTATCTTCAATTAGGTTATTTGTGATCGTAAGCCGCTTCTAATTTGTTTGCTTGGTAAGTAGTGGATGATGGTAACAAATAATATGAGTTAATTGCTCCACAACGACGAGATTGCACTGTTGTTTTTCCTTTTTGTTTCATATAATTACAATTGAGCGTTAACTCTTTTTAACTCAAAGAATGCGTATTTATGGTATGCTTAGCTCTGCAAAATGATGGAATAGCTTACCCATTGGAAAAATAGACTCCATGGATACAATTTTCATGAGTTTTTGAGCTCGTTCTAAACTTCAAGATCAAACAGATTACAATAGATTACCAGGAATTTCTTGTGTACCCAGATCTCTGGTCATGACTGAAGTTCTTGTGTACCCAGATCTCTGGTCATGACTGAAGTTTTTAAACAGCTATACGCAAAGGTCATGTTTGATTTGACTTTCCAAGTTAAGAATCAATGCGTCTTAACATTAGACCCACGTCCACTGCGAGATGCTCTCAAAAAACAAGATGTTATTACCAGCTCGGTTCCAAAACTAGTTTGGCTAAAGTTTAAGTTAAGATCAGATACGTTTACGTGCTGATAGCTATGTGGTTCCAGGTAAGATTTAGTTGGTAAAACAGAAATTGTGGGTCCAGGTAAGATTTAGTTGGTATAACAGAAATTGATGGGGTCACAAGACATAAGTTGAAATTTAAACTCTTCGATGTATGATTTCTTTGAAGGCTCTTCGGATAATTTATTTGGGTTAAAGCCTTTTTTGTTTTATTTCATTAATTATTCCGATTAGCTTCTGCAGAGTCGCCCTCAGCCTAGTAAATCGAACAAAATATGAACAACGGATTTTAGTCATATTATAAGAAAACCATGAGATTCTCATAATCAACAGAAAATTACAAGCGGAAAACGCAAGATAAGTGTTATCCCATTGACATACGTACGTCCGCAGAAGTGTAAATCCAAAACATAAGAAGATTGAAATGCTAGCAGAGAAATGATGGAGTCCAAAAGTATGACAAGTTTATGATTTGTCTAAGACATTGACAAATTATGCACCATTTTGAATGAATTATTTAATTACATCAGTCAAGATCTTTTCCTTTTCGAATTACATCAATCAAGCTCTTATCCTTCTCATTACATTGGGATTTTGTTGCGCTATCAGGTTGAAGGCCAAAACAACAAGACATTGCCAACGTTATGTTCTCCTGGGTGATCCCTTTTCTACAGGTGTTTTAGACAACAGATCCCTATTCTCAAATAAAATCAAATAATATCTTATGGGCATATCGATACAAAAACAATTTATGAATTGCTAAGTCTGTCTCACCTAATCGCTGAGAAAGAGGCAGCTTAATCAATAATGACGTGGAAGAATTAATACAGTTAATTGTGGTGCATGAATTAGTGGAAGCATTGAATGCTTTCCATTAAAAGTGGTTTACGCTACCTGAAGGAGACTCTTTAAAAATTTATGATTTCTTGAATTTGTTTTTTAAAAAAAACTCACATGTTTTCTTGTAAAGAGAATATTGCCTCACACATTTAAGATATAGTTGCATTCTGCCACAAAATCCAGATTATCGGTGATTCTTTTTAGCCAGTAAGCTTGCCAAACCGCCAGACTGTTATGGTGTTTTTAGATGGTAACCAATGAGTATTCCTCACGCGAATGCACTAAGAATGCACTAGGTTGTTTGAGCCAACATCCGACTTTCAAATTCTTTGACATTTTAAGATTGGCAATGTTTATGAACCTAAATTTATCAGTCAATACTGAAAATGTTACCTCTCTACAAATATTTAAGAAGTGAATTAAAGTTGTGAAACTTATTCAATATATTACTATCGTATAGAAAGATCCATGTTCATTCAGGTGAGTACACTGTGCCGAATTATATGAAAAGAAAAGGATATGGCGGACACGAGGGCATTGAACCCTAGAATACATAAAGATCATAGCTCTATACGTGCAAGCACGGTCTGCTTCTGTTGAATCCCAATCTCTTAAGCTACCCACTTTCAATAAATCTAGAATTGGAAGCATTGATATCAATCTCCTCCTCCGCTCATTTGATCTGTGCTTCTTCTCAAAATATGGATTTTGGTTATTTCATACGTGTAGAAATGTACCCCGTTACTTGATTGTAGAGAAAGAAAATCTCATCGACTTTTACATTTATTGAATTTACAATAGTTTTAGCATACTTCCAAGACCTTTGATTGGGATATAAACTTCTTAATGGATGCGGAGATTTATTTATTAATTGGGGCAGTCTAAAATGGTTCCTTTGTGAATTTAGAAGTCTTTGCGTGTGAAGAATCTTTGATGAGCGTGATTTTGGCGTTAAAGAAGGAAGGCAAGCTCTTAAAGAAGGAACGCAACTGTTTAATGAGTTCAAACCTTAAATTTAAGTTATTTATTATTTGACATCAAATTTACTTAAAAATATTTAATAGATAATATGAGTGTGAAAATCTCGATGCAATGCATTATTTTGTTGAAAATAACGTGTAAATACAAGAAGTTGATGGTTTTAATGGCCTTTGCAACCATGATTGTTTCAATATATGTGTAAAAACTATGCCCTTAAACTTTAGATTCAATGATTTGTTAGGTCATCGATAGCAAAGAGATTAAATCATAATATCACTTAAATGAGCATGAAAAAGTGTTACAATGCCTTCCATACTCGAGTATTGCTAAGAACATTTATTTAAGTCTCAGGAACTCATTATTTTAATAAAGATTATTAAGATACTTATGATTAAAATTATGCCATGCTAATGGTGTTCATAATGTATGTTGTGATAATGTGGTGGGAATATATGGGGTTTATAACTTATATGTATTGAGAGATTAACAAATTAATATTTATATTTGAAGGCTTATATGAGAATATAAACGAAGGCTTATACATTGTAGTATGGGATTATAGGGTATATATATATATAATTACAAGCAAAATAAGGTTTATGTTATGGTATGGCATGAAGCTACATGAACTTTTGATTAGTATAATGTTTCCTTAATAAATTTTAAATTTTGTGTTGTTACTTTATTAAAATTAATAATAATAATAATAATAAAATTAAAAATTGAAAAAAAAAACATTAACATAATATATATATATATATATATATATATATATATATATATAAAATAAAAAATAAAAAATTGTTTTTACTATGTATATTTAGCTATGTAAAAAATAAAAATTGGGTTAGTATAATTTATTTTTATTTTTCTTAGATAGTTAGTATGTATATATTTACTATGTATATAAAACAATAAATAATTAAAAATATTGAAATACAAAAAATTTAGCTCAAACATAAAAATTATAAAAATATAAAAATATTATAAAGATAGTAAAATAACATTAATATGCATCTTTGAAATAGAATGCTTAGTTGTTGTCGCAGCCAAGCCTTCTCCTTAATTTTTATTTTTGCGTAGTGGGACCTCGCAACATCTCTAGTTGGGGGGGATATCCGCATGGTCAGTAAAACTGCTAAACTTACCATAGAAATCGTTTATTTCACACACTCCTCTCTAATCCAAATTATTAAGATAGTTTGCTTTTAGAGGGGTCGACCACTGAAAGGGTCGACCCTCTCTCTATGTCGCTCAGTCATTACATAAATACGCACTTATCTTAAAAAGTATTAGTTAATAAATAAAATCATCAAATTTTAAATTTTAAATGAACTTATAATTTTCTCAAAATTTTATGATTTTTGTGCTAACGTGTTTTTCGCAAATCACTCAGAAACAGGTTTCGACAAGAAGGGTTGCCACTTTCAGGTATAAAAGTATTTTATTTATTCTATTTAACTTTTTGTTAACCACATATTTTCCTATATTTTCAATGCTCTAACAAGTTCATTGCAGGAAAATACTAACCTTTTGCAGATTTAAAGACATAGGAATGACATGCAGAAATAATTTCCAGAATCGTAGAAGATTTTCAGAAAAATGTTCCATTGAAAGCTTGAAGAAGTTGAGTTTCCCTTGTGTATGTCATGACATTTGCTACCACAAAGAAGCTTCCAGAGACCAATTACGCCATGTCATGATTACTTACCCTTTTTCGTTCCAAGCTTATTCGTCATCCATGCCAAAGTCTACCTTTTTGTTGTCTTATACATCATGACTTCCTGCATGTCTACCTTTCTGAGTCGCACGCATTTTCTTTATTTTCAGTTTATCTCTTTCCTTCTGAATAAAACCATTAAGCTTCCTATCCATGATTACATTGTTTTGTTATCCCTGCCATAAAAACTGTTTGACCATGAGATCTTTCATCTATAGTCCTACCACTCATTATGTACAACTCGTGTTGACTGATGTGGGATTCCTTAAATCCCACCCTTCAACAACTCGTGCCCCATCGACCTCAGCACCTTATATGGGATAGAGACTAGAGTTCATTTTAGTACCTTGAGGCTTGCATGCCTTAATGGTAAGTTCTCTCGCTAACAATCATGGGAATACATTAATGTCCCTTGATCGTTAGATCTTGCAAGTGGCTCTACATCAACTCTTTTATTTGCACTTCGCAAGATGTACTTAGGTACCTTGGCACTCGTTTGACATTAATGGTGAGATTGCCTCGCATTGGTTAACGACATTCATCAATGGTCGGTAATCCAATGACTTCTTTCCATGTTCGACATCGACACATTTATTCGCATGGTAAGAATTGTACCATCGGGTTTTGTAGCAGGTGAAGACTATATATTTTTCATGACCGTCATTAGCAATTTTACAGCAGCATACTTCAGCCATATGATAATACCACAGTTCTACTTTCAGCTCTCATCTTCTACTGCATCCAACCAAGCAGCAGTTCAGATCCTTCACATTCAGCAGCAGCAACCACATTCCTATTGCATAGTTCATCAACTTTTGGGTAAGTGGAGGTATGTTTTTTTCTAATCTTTAACCATATAATTCCTTAAATGCTAGAAAATTAATGAATTTGGGAAATTCCCTCACCATGTTACATTACCTTTCTCCTTTTCATAAACCTAATACATCTTAAGTTGGGGGATGGGGGGTGAGGGCGGGGACACATTCATCATCTCATTTACCCTTAATCAACATGTCTTTCCCAAACTATGCTATATATATATTGGCATGATTCATAATACGAAGAAAAGGCTTTCTAATATACATTGATGGTTCATCATTTCTGATGCATAAATCTTATGTATTGCAGCAAAAATACAAGTAAAACAAGCGAATGTTGTAAACACAAGAACCAGCATTTGTTATACTTATGGTTGTAACACAAGAACCAACCATAAGGAAAATCGCTGCCACTCATGCATTTCAAATCTTGGAATGATTCACTGTTACATACCATCATCATGTAAAGCCCAGCTACAAAGCCAAAAGTTTTAAAGAGAATCAATGCATAGTTGCATGAGGACATGCAACCAGTCAATTTGGGGGGAATGTTGAGTCGCAAAAAGACCACATTTTATTCACCTTTCATACACCATTTGTTACCTTATTCCTATCTTATCCTTCCATAAAACCATTAATATTCACCACTTTCATAATAAATATGGGTTTATATTACCATTTTCCAAATCATGTATTTTTGAGTATTTTGAGTGAATTTATGGTTAATTATTGAGAAAAATAACATATTTTCATTATACTTTAAAGTTGGGTGAGTTTGGTGATGCTTACAGGTGTATTTGAAGACTTTAACAAGCTCAAAAGTGACTACCTAGCCTCATATTCGAATTTCATCTTCTAGATGTGAGCTAACTTCAAGGAGAAGATCATGGAAATGTGGAGAGAATATCTCATCCAATATTTGTTGGAGAATTTTGAGGGATGAGTTGTAGATTTGTTGAGGATTTGAAGGGATGCATTGTAAATTTGTTGAGGTTTTTGAGGGATAAGTTGAGAGAATAGTGGATCCGTAATTATGATCAATTCATGTATAAATAGGAGGGCTCTCTCCTCATTTTGGTTAGAGGCCTCTCTAGTGGTTTGGAAGTAGAGAATAGCTCGGAGTTAGTCATAGAATAGATTTTGATGGTTATGTAATGGAGATGATGCTTTGATGCACATCCTTTGATTCTCTTCTATTAATATAGATTTTCAGTAGTTTCTTTCTTATGAGTTGTTCATATAGATTTTCAGTTATGTTTTTCTTATGAATTGTTAATGTAGATTTTATGTGAGCTCACTAGTTATTGTTAATTGCTTTATACCAGTAGATTTCATGCAATTTCAGTTCTTCTTTACCAAGTTAATTTATTCAATTCCATGTTTTCTGCAATTAGAGTTATTCTTATGTCATTTCCTGTTTTCATAACTTAGATTCAATTTCAGTTATAGATTAAGTTTAGCGACACTCTATCCATGCATATATTTTGTATGTACCTCACAAGTCTATGCTCTCTTCGGGTTGACAATTAAATCGTTGGATACCTGTTATAATTTGTTTAATATTTGCACCAACACAGTCTCCTTAAAACAACCAAAATACTGCTAGGAACACGAAACAGGGAGAACCAATACACCGGAATGGCTTGCAATACAGAAAGAACTAAATTCTTTCTGCCTCCCAACGAGAGCCACTTAGAAGACCATCTATTCATACACCGTTGAACCTTCCTAACTAGCCAAAGCCAGGCCAACCACAAAAAAGAATTGGGTTTCAAAAAGAACCCTAGATAAGATAAACCAACATCTAGAAAGTCACCTTTGATATGGAAACGCTTAGTAATACTAGTCATTAGAGTATCCTCCATACCCCAATGTCTAAAGAAAGATTTAGCAAGATTAAAGATCATACCATAGGCACTGCAAAATAAATCAGTCAGTCCTTTAATATGCAACTATTCTTCATAAATACCATTGCCGAAAATCATTACATCATCAACAAAGAGAGTATGTGTAAGATATATAGAACCATAAATTTTGACTCCTTTAATCGAACCTTCCTCCTTAGTTTTATGAAGTAGTAAGTTAAGGCCTTCAATGACCAGCAGAAATAGGTAAGGCGAAAGATGAGCCTTGCCTAATACCATGCGACCCTTTGAAATATGTAGTTGGAAACCCATTAATTAGGACAACAAAGGACACAGAATTAACACAGAACATGATCCACTGTGAAACCCTTAGAGGAAGACCAATCTGAACAAGAATCAAATGAAGGAAGGATCGATCAACCTTATCATAAGCCTTTTCGAGATCAAGTACTCGACANATATATATATATATATATATATATATATATATATATATATATATATATATATTGGTTAAAACATAAATAATTATATATGTTTGATATATTGGTTAAAACATAACTAATTATATATAGTGTGTGTGTGTTACCATATAAAAGGTTTTTCTACTTCAATATAGATATACATGAGGTTGTATGTGTATATGTAATAATATTTTTCTTCTACCTTTCTATAAACAAGTTTTTACTTGCCGTAGTTACTCTTAGGTTTTCAAGGTATGCTTTTAGGTGATAAATTTCTGCATGCTTGAGCCTTAGGTTCATACGTTCGCAGTAAAACGAATTATCTTAATTATAAGGGTAGATCATAAATTGAGCATGTAAGAAATGGAATAACGTCTATTAAGTGACTTAAAGTCCAAGGTGAGTATTGCCACTAGTTTCCTCATTGAAACCAAGATGATACAAAGTTATCTTTGCTAGATTCCCAAGGCTTTGGTAGTTGTTAACCTCTCCCCCTAGTGGACTTGTCACCAATCATTGTTTTAGTCGTGCACGCTTTCAATCTCCTAGTACACCAAATATCCAATATGGAAAATGTTAAATATGCCCCTATGAACCAAAGAAGAAACAACAAAACGCGTCAAATATCACCTATGGAAAATGTTCAATAAACTCCACATATTATAATATAATTGTATTCATTTGTATGCACAAAGATTGTATTTATTATTGAGCATATTATAATTTAAGCAGATATAATTTCATTATGTGTAAAGATCACTTTACCGAAATAATAAAGTGATATAATAATCGTTGGTTCATAAATAATATTAGTTGGTTCAATTCAAGAAATATTATATTAGTTGCTCCGGAAAGTGAAGTTCAAAATGTCTATGATGAAGGTTGAGAGAAAGACTTTGAAGTAGAAACATATAAAGATAAACAAGCCTTAATTGAAGAAAACGGCAAGATCTAAGTGTGTGATGAAGAAGATTTAAGTGTGTGATAACGAAAATGATGATTATTTGAGTTTTTTTATCCTTCTATTTATAACTTTTATAACTTTTTGAGGGTCGAGAATAGTGTTATTGAGTATTTTTGGGCATCCAAGTTTCGAGGTAGATGCTCGTGATTTTGTCCGGCCATGCAAAAGTGAAGAGAGTGTCAATTTGGATAAGACCAAGCCAAATTTTAATGCAAATTCATAACACAATGAAGGATCTCTTTAAAATCCATCCTCTATTTAAAAAACTCATGAATACATGGTGGATGCATCTCTTTGTTCTCTTGAGGATGACAAATATGGAGATCTTTTTGTTATTGATGAAGATCACCACGGATGTGATAGTGTACATTTTCGTAATGAGCATGTTATGGGTATGGATTCTTGGAAATTTCTGGGTGATCCCATTTATGATTCTTCCAATGATGAAAGTGAAAAATTTGAAGACCTTGGAAGATCAATGTCCGATAAGATTTCTCATGATGGAGTCCAGTCATTCTTGCTCACCATTGATAATAATAAAGGACTACATATGGGGATATTTGTTGCAGATGTTGAGTAGTTGAGTTCACATTCTCATACAATTTATTTATGCCATCATTCTCAGCCGTGCTTCTTGGGGAACGATGTAGGTTTTGAGCAATAAGAAGCTACTAGTAAGTTTTGGACGATGAACTTCAACAAGGTCAAATCCTGATCAGGAATGGGTGTAAGTATCGTACTAACTTTCCCATCTGGTCATGCTTCTCATTTTTATTTGTGTTTAGAATTTGATGGTACTAATAATATGGTGAAGTCTGAGGCTCCTTTGGATGGATTTGAGTTAGCTAAAGATTGTGATATTAAATTGTTAAAGATAATTGGAGACTCTGACCTTATTGTAATGCGAATAAAAGATAAGGTTGCCTACAAAAATGAAAGGTTGAGGAGGTACAAAGATGTAGTCCACCTAGCCATGGAAAAGTTCATTGTTATATATTTAAAAGTGGTCCCCAAAGCTCAGATCCACAGGCAGACGCCTTAGCAGTGTCCACTTCCAATTTGTTTCCATGTGAAGACCTTGGAAAAGAAGAGAAGATGGAAATAGTGTTCATCATTAGTTTTTATAATATGGGACATTGGAAGGTGTTTGGTGACGATGAGCAAATACACAGGTTTATGAAATTGAACTCACTATGCAGATCTCCTTGTTGGTTGTGAAAGTCATTTGGCTTAGTATACAAATTTTGATGAATAGGTGTATGATCAAGGTGGTTCGCACTTGAGCCTGGTCCAAGCATGAGCCTAGTCCAAGCATAGATAATAAAAAAGGCGTGTGAGAAAAGAAATTCTATGTGGCAAGAGTTTGAAGACCTCCAGGTCCATCATTTCTTCTACCATTACAGCTACATTCCGATGAATGTAATGACATCCTATCAATTCATATTGACATGGTTTTGTCTTGGATTATTACCAAAGACAAAGGAAGAAGTTCCAGCATGAAAGATGTGCTAAGTTGGCTTCACTGGTGGTATGATTTCACTTGACTTTTCTCTCTCATCATGCTTAGAGTGGTTAGGTAGGTTGTATAATCTCTTACATAAGCATTTTGATTTTGTCATTTACTTTTATCCATGCATTGCACTTGTTATTTATTGCATTTCATTTTGATTTGAACAAGGCAAGATGGAAGTGCCTACCTCCGATGTGTTTGAAAAAACTTGTTGTTTGAAGTGTGCATGGGTCTACAGGTTCTAGAAGATTTAGAGGTTCTCATGCACTCCCAAGAGCATGTCCCACAGTTGGAGCCAAATGTTACCCTCCATATAATTTGTAGTGTGTCATACAATATTTCCATAGAGGGGTCATTTTTTCTATGTAAAGGCCATGTTGAGGCTTGATTTATGTAGAATGTTGGTCTGGCGAGGCTCCAAACCCATGGTCTGGTCATGGTAAGTCCTCTTGGTTTTCATTCCAAAAATTGTTGGCTTAGTGGCATCGTTGAATGCCCCTTGATGGGTGGAAGTCCCTCGTCATGTTAGGCCATTTATGCCTTAGGTTGGCGTCCGGTGCTTCTTGGGATGACTCCATTTGGATGCATGGCTTAGGGGTTCCCAACCACAGTCATGTTTATGCTTTGTAGAAGGTGATTGTGAATGTAAAGGTTGTCATATTTGTTTTAGCACACCTCCTTATGCCCACTTGGACCTACTTTTATTATGTATTGACCCTCCTCTTGGCTCAAGCAAGCCAAATTGATGATGATGCCATCCTTTGAAGGGGTTGTATCACCTAAAGGAGGAGGGTGTTGAGGGAAAAAGAACAATGTTGGGGTTAGATGGGGCATGACACCCTCCTCCCATGCTCAACATTTCATCCAAGTTGTAGCAATTCATCAAATTTTATCATTATTTTAAGTTGTATGAGATTTAGTCCCCAATTTGTGGATGAGAAACCCTAAAAAACTCATTGAAAAATCATTACAAGTTATTTTAGACATTTTAGGTTGGTTAACTTGTAAAGAAGGTTAAGTTGGCCTTAGTCACATATAAATAAGGCAACGCCTCGTTTTAACTCAAGATCGTGGGATCAAATAAAGTTATTTTTCTTACTTCTTGTATAATTGGGATAGCGCACTCTCTTCTTGACACCCTTGAAGCTTCAATGTGGCATTTTCTTGGTGTTTGATGTTGATGTTTTATCTTGCAAGGCTTGTTTAAGAAAATGAATTAATAGGAAGTTACTATTTTCTCCCCTTTTCTCTGTTTGTGGTAAGATCTCTAATTCTCTTTCTCTTGCATTGTTGGAAACATCCAAGGTAAGAGTAAATTAAAGTTTTTTATCCATAAAAGATTTGTCTTATAAGTGACATCCCTTTCAGGAGGGGCTCCCTTGTTAGGTCTTTTGGCACCTCTTTTTGCCCTAATCAGGTCAAGACCAACACAACCTAAGGTTTCTTGGTTTTGCCCTAATTCATCAAAATAGGATTGTCAATTCTTAAGAACGCTAACCACGATTTCTCAATGACCTTGAAGGAAAGAAACTTAAATCTTTATCTCCCTCTTTACTTGGAATCCCTTTTATCAAATTTTTGTATTATATTATGCAAAAAAACATATATTGTGAAAAACCTTCAAAATTTCATAATTCCGCAAAATATCCAAAAATTTTTATCTTTTGTGCCATAGATTACCTTAATTGTTATTTTCTAAAGCTGTTAATTGCAGTAGTATATTTCAGATCTAGACAACATATCATAAAAATCCAAAAAATGAGAAATTTGGATCAAATACAAGGTCACGTGGGAGGACCCTAGGGGAATTTGAGGCCAAGGAATTTTTTTATTTGCTTTCATTGCAGTAAGTTGCAGACCTGTAGGGTTAATCATTGCAAAATTAGGTATTTGATCCATTAGAACAAGTGTATCGTAGGAGGAATAGGTGCGCCCCTCACCGCTGGTCACCAGGAGGTAAAGTTGTGCAATTCCGACGGTTGGTTTGAGAGTTATCTCTGATTTTCTCTTGCTGGTTTTTTCTGCATAAAATTGCAGCAGTGAGTTAAATATTCATTATTGCTCCTAACTTTGAGGTGTAAAGGTTCATGGTACTTATCTTTCATTGACTCCATCAGGCACTAAGCTACTAAGAGTGGGAAGGTTTTGTAGGGATATAATTGTCTTTTGTAGGAAGGTTTTGCACTGAGCTACTAACAGTGGGAAGGTTTTATCCTTACCTCTTTCGGGGAGCCTCCCATAGCCCAAGGAGCAGGGTATAAAGAGGAACAGGGTTACATCAAGGTGACAGTGGGTACTTCCTTGAAGAGTTGCTTATCATAGCATTAGATATACATATCACAGCTAGGTCCACACATTACAACTGGATTCGGATACCTTACTTGGGTCCACTTATCTTCGATTGTGAGAGAGTGCTAGTTTTTCAGGTAACAGAGAACAAATCACTAAATTCCCATCTGGACATTGTCTTGTCACAATTAACAATTATTATTACAGTTTGTAAGGCAGTATTCCTGCTACTCTATTTAGATGGTGTTAGGAAAGGCAGGCCTAGCATTTTTTTGCTGGTACGAACTAAGTTTTAGAATTCTGGCCAAGGCTGAACAGATCTTTAAAAAATTGTATTACGGATGGTGTACGGTTCAGATGCAGTATTTTAAGTATAAACCTAACCGTTATTGTGAAAAAGGAAATAGCTCCAATATGAAGCAATCTCATTCAGAAAGGATTTGTTAGATTGCTTTCCCTAGAGGAGTTGAATAAAATCTGTCGACTAGAAGGCTAACATGATTCGAGGATGCGTCTACAAGAAGACATCATGCCTGTGTATACTTTTTCCCCAAAATGAGTCTATCAACTTAAAAGGACCCAACTCTAGTCTGGCCCTCCACTGGAACTTGATAAATTGAAGATTTCCTTGAACAATTCATTAGCTGACCCTTGCCCTGGCTTCTTGATGCATTGATAAGATAAATCAAAAGCATGAAAGGTTTCCACAAGAGTTGAGAGTTCCAATCTCAAATATGATCTTAACTGTGTAAAATATTAAGGCCTTTTGCACCTTTGTTCTTCTCATTATTTACCATGTATGATCTGTGTTTCCGACTTTTTCTTCCTGCCTTCACTCAATTCTATTTCCCTATCTTCATTCTCTCTATTTTCTCTCTATTTTATATTGCTATATGCGCACTCTGGCATTCTGCTATGACTAACAACTTTCTCTTGCGGAAAGTCTAATCAAGTTTCACAGCAATCCTTTAATGCTCTTCTTATTTCCCTGATTTATTTGCCCTGTACTCTTTTTTATATTTATTTCCCAGCTAAGAATAATTCCCTCAACAAAACAGTGGTAAAAGAGGTTGAAGAGATTGGATTGAAAACAACAGAGTACAAAACCATTGTGAATAAAAGAAATCATCTGCCCACTGGCCAACAGTACTGTAGAGAAACATGGTCCCTTGAAATACAACAAGATGCTTTCCTTTAATACGGTATGTGAATATCTCTAGCTCCAAAGGCCACAAGTAGCCAGAAAGAGGGTTTGCCAAATGGCATTCTGAGGTCTCGTCACTAGATCTTAAAAACAATGTCTAGGGCTAGAGGAAAAAATGTGGCATGAACGATGAGAGTCCAAAGTCACTACTTTGTAAATTTTACTCGAGAAAACATAAATGCAGGAATTGATAAACAATGAGTAACTGGCCAAGGTATTCTTACACCCGTTTCCAGAAAGAAAAGGGTATGCTTCTTTTAATACATTTTCTAACGACTGAAGTATCTTGAGTGTATATATGTAAGAGCCGGCAAACAACAGTCTCAGGATCAGAAATATTAAGGGAATTGATGAAAATAAAGGTATGTATCACAGGAAGAACTAGCTGATTATGGAGCAAAGTCTGGTGCTTTTAAAGGATAGGACTGTGTTAGGTTAAGAGGAATCTAAGTTGAACCTTTAAAAATGTTGGTTCTTTAGGAAGCTTGAAATATCTACAATTTTAACTACAAATAACATTATACTTCCAAACATGCAGGAAACAAAAGAACGATACCATGATGAAGGGCTTCTATAAGTTATGAATCGAATGTTAAACGGTGGAAGTAAGCAAGCCTTTATGGTCAAAGGAAACCATCCTTCTGCAGATGAGTTCAAGTAGAAATCAATATATATCTATAATCAAGTGAAGAGATCACTTTCCTGAATTGCAAAACTTTTACACAGACAGACACAAAATAGATGTTGGTAACTTAGAAACAGTCAGTGAGGACTAGAACTAAACTGCCAAAAGGAAAGCAGTCCTCACTCATCTTGTCAAGTACAGGACAGCATATTACAGCTGCGCACTGTTCACTCTCTGCTGTGGGTAAGAATTTTAACATGCATCAGTGATTTTTTAGTTTATTTTGATTATCAACTAAAAACAGTTGGCCCCAGGCAGAAGTTACTCCATTCTAGCTGAGCTTGAATTGTTGTGCATCTTGACCGTCTACTGAAGGGCCTGGTCTTCTAGAGAGTCCGATTGTGACTTTGATTTTTTTTGGTATGCAGGTTGGGCCTTTCTCTTCCACTTGCACTAGGAGATAAACTATTAGGAATTCTGATCAAGGGACCATGATAAAGATCAGCAACGTAAGGCCTTGAGACTGCATTTTGAGAACGTGGTCCAGAAGTTGCTTCAGAGGGTATCCGGAAAAGCTCGGCACAACTGAGTGGAGCTTCAAGGAAACTGCCTGAGTGAATCACCTTTTGTTTGTCTGCTTCTTGCTTGAAGCTTGGAGCTAGATTTAGGCACTGACCAGTTGACTGAGTCTTACTGAAAACACTTTGTAATTGTGACTTTGCAAGTTGAAGTGACTTCAATGCATCGCTAGATAAACTACTCTGATTGTGTGTAAGAGACTGGAACCTCCCATCAGGTGCACCTAAATGGTCTTGATGTCTCTGGGATATACATGATTCTTCCCTTGAATTTTTTCCAGCACCTAACTCAGTAAATGATTCAAGTTCACTCTTGCTACAATTACCAGCAGTTCCTGCAGTTGTTGTTGACAGTCGATCACCAAATTTAATCCTGGAATTTTCCTGGTAATTACCAGGAAATATATATCTTGATGACCTTTGATTCATCTCAAGAGTGGCATTGCTTTTCTGAAATGTATAATCATCCATTTCAAATGTCCACTGAGGAATTGGACCAACATCTCTCATTGGAACATGACTTTCATGAGATCCATCATCAGGGTCAATTCTATTCATGATAAGATTGTTGGTATCTTGAAATGGTGGCATGCTAAGCCTATTTTCTGGAAATTTATTTACCACGGTTGAGTTTCCTACATCTGAATGCTCTGAAGATCTCAAATCACACCCAGATGTCTGCAAACTCCCTCCTCTGCTGACAATGTCTGTTGCTGTACCAGGTGTGATGTCTCCAGTGTTTGCCATGTTACCGCTGCCAGCCTGGCAGCAGAAGTGACTCTCCACATTTTTCTGTGACATAATCTTCAAGTTTGCATCGCTCATACCTGTTCTATTATGTAAATCACTTGTATCAAAATATTCTTCATTTTTCTTCTTTCCTTCTTTCACATGTCTCATATCAACAACTGACATATATTTCATGGGATTCATAGAAACCTGTGCATGCATGTATCCAGAGGTGATGTTTTCCATGGGAACATTTTTGTTAAATCCTTGCATAACCCCCTTCTCATTATTATAGCTGCCAATCGAGCTCTCGGAATGTGCTCTGGGTTCTGTAGGAATGGAATCTGTAGTTATTTGTACAGAGTTCCTTACAGTATTTTCCTGAGAGATATGTGGTTTGTCACCAGAAGTGCATGTCATCCCTCCACCACTTAAGATTTCACAACTCCTTATTGCAGTCTTTCCTTCTGTCCATTGCTTTTCTATCTTTGGAGGTTGAGTTACAGGCCCTATATTCACGATCTTACTACTTGATTGAATATCATCCGACAATCTTTCTGCAGTATCCTTTGCAGGGAACAAAGGCATTGTGTGCATTGCATTAACAGCCTTACCATTAAGTACAGAAGCAGATGGTGCTAAAAGGCCATTTGCAGAAGTTGTACTAGAAATATGCTTTTCAAGGATGTGACTTGGTTTTTCTGTCACCATTTGCCTGCTGTCCTGACAGAAAGGTTCAACCACATTTACTGCTACCTTGTCACTTGACTGGATCACACACTTTCTTGCCGCGTTCTCTTTGCCAGGACATTCTAAGCCCACTACAGAATGATGGCCAAAACTCTCAAATGTTCTTTCTGGCTGCCCTTCTTCTCTTGTAGCCTCGACATATGCATTTCTCTTGCTATGTTTCTCCATATTTCCTATTGAAACATCCTGCACAAGATTGTCACCTTTAACTAGGAATTGCTCTATTTCTATAGGTTCTTCTTTGTCCAGAAAAGAGCAACCAGAACTGCAAGTCTGTCCACAAGAATTATTGGACTTTAAGGAAGGCATGTTTTTATCAACATGACACGTTTCGGACTCATTTACATGCACTACATGTATAGCTTCATTCCCAACTTCAAGAGCTTGGTTGAATACTAACTTCTCAGTGTCAGAAATACTAGACTTGTCCGATGTGGACTGACAATACTTCTCAATGCATTCTTTCTTTTCAGTGATTGACACACTATTAACCTTTTTTAACCCGTTAAGATAAACTCCTTTCTGTTCCTTTACTTCTCCCCTAGATTGCTTTTCATGCTTCCAATAGTCCTACATGATAGGCACCAAAAAACATAAATGCATGAGACGGGATTACTTGTTACCATCATAACGAATTACAATTGAGTAAAAATAAAAATAATTATATCCCATTACTAACTATCTGGAATCACCAAACAATGGTATTTGAAACAGGTGACATAAAAACAGTGTATAGCGAACTACCAGATAAGCAAGATTGGAATAACTACTTGCATCCATTGAATTGGATACAAGAAATGCAGTAAAAAGAGAATCATGAATCACCGTAATTTATTAATTTACCATGTTTTTCTCAGATGAAGAACTGAGCTCTTTAAACTTCTTCTCCCATTCTGTTTGAGCATTCTCCTCGGCCTCGTACTGATCAATCAGCTCTGCTTGCTGTTCTAGCACCCTTTCCATTTCCATCTCTTTGTCGCTTCCCGAGTCAACTTGTCTCTCTTGATCTTCTGCAGAGTAGGTGACAATAAATTCTGGGTGAACTCTCATTCCACAATCTTCTTCCGAAGTTTTTTCTCCCATCTGATCAGCCCTTAGATCGATTTCATCTCCTTTCTCTGCAGCTTGACTGCAGGAATCGCCACCAATTACCTTCTCATCCCCAAGAGGGGAACCTCCATCAAAATCTTTCTTTGACATAACGTCAAATACTTTTGTAAACTGGTCCACAGACCCCTTTTCCCCCGAATTGGAAAATTCGATCAGAGTGGGATCTGTTGGTTTCTTATTTTCATCTTCACTGGAAGCAGTTAGAACCCTTTGTTCCACTTCCACCTCTGTAACTGCTCTGCAATGAACATTGAAACAATGCAACTTGAGATTTATGTGAATTTTTCCACATGGGTTAATGCTACATTAAAGGAAGAGAGACTACATAGACTGACCTTGTTTCTCTCCTCTTCACCTGGCGACATGACTTTCCCATGCGCCTTTTTGAAACAGACTCGGCATCTGAAATTCTACCAGAGTGAGGGCGGTTGAAAAACTTGTGCTCCATAGCTCGATTCAGATTTTTTATAGTAATACTTCCATGTTGACCACAGGAATTGCCACGGGTTTGCCAAGACAATCGTCTATGTACACGTTTGGATAGATCATGCCCATTTGTTTCATGTAAATTTTTCTCACTTCCACTGCCCATGGTTGATGTATCATCCTCCTCTCCAGCAGCAGAGCTCGGCCTCGGATAAGTTCCATTGCTTATCACCTCAACATCTTTGGACTCAGAAGAGGCATCTCTATCTTGATCAGCAGCAGAGGGAGAGTCAAAAGCCTCAGAATAATCAGTCATCCCATCACTTTCTAATATGGCTAGGGCCTCACGGGTGGCTTCTTCTGCCTTCTTTCTCTGCTCAATTACAATATCTAGCTGCCTTTCAAGTTCCAGAACCTATATTAACAGACATCTTTAGTAGCCATCCATCAATCAAAATTTCACATCTACTTGCAAACTATTAAAGCCTCATTCAATATATTTGCTTAAAATTGAGGATTATGAAAAATCCGAATTACCCAAATGGCCATTATATGTCTACTCTTGATGGCGAGGATTTCAATTATATATGCCAATGGTTGAAATGGAACCCTCCAAATTATACTCCCAAATTAATGTGGCCAAATGCAAAAACATAAAATTGACATTTGCAGGTAGGTCAAGGAACAAATTGGACAAACATATTGCCATCGTTTGCAAAATGTAAAGAGAGAACCTTTTGGGCGAGATGGTGAGCCTTTTGGTTTGCAGCCCTGGAAACAGACCTCTCCGACAACAGGCGAGCTCGGAGAAATTCAATAGTCCTCCTCCTGGCTGTAGGGTCTTCCCTGGAGAGAAAACCAAAAAACAAAATTCAATCTGGTCCTCCATACCAAAGAGAGACTATTGCATATGAACAGATAACCTACTTGTCAGGAGAAGATGAGGATGCATTGAGGCTCTGCTGCTGCTGCTGTTCATCTAGGAGGAGTAGCCTGTTGTCCATTGATCCCTCTGTGTGATGTTGACGAGGGTTCAGATCCCTGGGAGGCTCTCTATATCCATTGCCAACTGTTGAACTATTTGCCTTTAGAACCATTGTTCCATCTCAATTTTCAGGGCTGGGGATAATAGGATCGCCTTATGCAATGCGGAGGCAAAACCAACGAAGTAAACGCAGAAGAGGGAGGGTACGTGTAAGCAGAAAGACTGGGAAATAGCCAATCAGTCAGTCGTCGATTGCTAAAGTCAAGCGTACCCACATCCCCAGAAGGGCGAAGAACGGCGAGGCAAATTAATGAAGGTGCGCATGTCATATTGTCTGTAAAGATGTTTGAAGATTGCAAATTGCAATTGTCATGGCAGTGGATGGGCTATGAGGGCAGAAATGAAAAGATATCTTATATTCATACACATTTCCAACCAATTACACACTTAAAAGAGAGGGATTAAATAAGCATTATAGTCAAATCGCTGGGTTCCTTGTTTTATAAATAAAGTATTTTTTTATACATTTAAATTGATGGATCTTTTACATCAAATTAATGTTTCCAGATTAGTGTTTTTTAAGTGACGTAAAAATAGATGATTATTATTTATACATAATAAAATAAGTATTTAAAAATAAACATCTTTTAGGGATAATTTAGTAGTTTAATTGGTTAGGTTTTCGTGGATTAAGACATAATATATTCGAGGAAGGAGTTTCCTTGACTTGAATCTATGGTTGAGGGAGAAGTTCCCTTGGCTTAAATCAAACGTAACAAGCTCTCCGTTCCTAAACCATATTTGAAAGAATCTATGGTTGAGGGAGAAGTTCCCTTGGCTTAAATCAAACGCAACAAGCTCTCCGTCCCTAAACCATGTTTGAAAAAAAAAAAATTCTTAACTTTTAGCCAATATGCGCATCTATCTATACTGTAAAATATAAAGTCAAAGTTATCAAAAATTGAAATTATGAACAGACATATTCATTTCTTGACTATTAAGGTGTTAAATTTGGCTTTTTTATTTTTATAAATTATAGTATAAAAATATAAAATAAAATAAGTGCTCAAATAAATTAGCGACTGTGATTTAAAAGAATTGTGCATATCTATGTCCTAAATTGGGCTAATATATGAGGTACTGAAGCCAACCTAGTAGCATAGAACGTAATTCTTGCGGTGATCGGAATTAAGTCTTGAGTGCCGTGAGTTCGTGTCTTTATGAGGTAAGTATTGTCAGACTGGACTGTTTCTTTTTTCTAGGGTGGTAGATTTTTGGTGACCTCAGGCGTGGAGATCGGAGTTAAGGCAGGATCTGATCCTAACGTCTTGGGATCTTCGCGTACCTGTGGAGTGATGGGAGGTGTTTTTTCATTCAGACAGATGGTCGGGGAGTGACGTATCCATGCTTACGTTTTTGGTTTTCTCCTTTATTGACATCCGTAGGGTTTTTATGTGATCTGTTTGTTTTGATTAATGTCATTACGAGCACTTAAGTCGTTGGCTCGGACTCCACCCAAGGGACGGCGAGTCATTACTCGGTCTCGGGCGGTGGATTCAAATACTATTTCGGCCGGTTTTTCAACATTTTTGCCTGTTAATGAAGCAGTGGGAGCCATGGTCTTTTCTCCAAAGGATAGTAGTGTCCCGGTTCCGAATCCTGTTATGGCGAGGGAGGCTCCGTTTGTGTGCAGACAATTGGGTTTGAAGCCCTCTAAGGAGGATAGTCTTGGGAAGCTTTCTTTATCATTTTGTGTAGCTGTGTTGATTAAATCTCACCAGAATTTGGCTTGTTCTTCTGGTCGAAGGTTTTCTGCACGTTCTCTGGAGGAGGACACGATTGATCCTTGTGAGTCCAATTTACAGATTGTGAGAGGAGATGTGGGAGTTATGGTTTTTTCTCCTGCTGATCAGTCGGTACCGGTGTCGAATCCTTAGGTGATGAAGGTTCTTGTTGGTGATAAGGTGGTGGTATCTCAGTCGGGTGATGAGACTTCACCTCAACAGGTAAATAATAATGAATCCTCTGCATTTTCTGAACCAGGCTTTGTTGGAAATGAGGGTTTTGTTGGAGATATACCTGTTATATCTCATGTTGAGGATGTGCATAGGGCGGTGGATTGTCCTATGGGTCGGGATTCGGGTTTAGGGTTTGTTGTTGATAATGCTGATTTGGAGGATTTGGGTTATGATTTTAGTCTAGATAAAGGTTTTGTGTCTGAGGTTTTGGCCGAAGGTTTGGATTCCAGTTTCGACGGGTCCTCTTTCGGGGGCTTTAATGGAGTTAGTAGTTTACCTGCTAAGGTTGATTCCCATGTGCACAGGCCTTCGGAAGGTCGAGATTTTTCTCAGTCACAGCCCGTCCATAAGAGAAAGATTAAACCGGTGCGTAAAGTTGACCTCCCGCTTCTGGTGGTTGGTGAGGATATTACTTTAAATCAAATAGTGCTTACCAACGCACTAACTCTGGTTGGGAGGTTTGGAGGTCGCAGGGTCTCACCTGATGGGTTGAAGACATGGGTTCTTGGCACTTGGAAGAATATCTCTGTACCTGATATTTATGTTCTACCAAAGGGTTGGTTGGATTTCAAATTCAAATCTGAGGTGGATGCTGCTCGTATTTTGGCGGGGAAGTGGAAATGGAACTTCTCAGGCTTGATGCTCAAAAGGTGGACTCCAATGTTTGATCCGCGGATCGAGAGGTACGATTCAATGCCTATTTGGGTTAAATTACCAAATTTACCCTTTCAGCTTTGGTCTGAGGAATTTTTTAAACTAATTGGGAATACCCTAGGATCCTTTTTGGAAGCTGATCTTTCCTTTTTAGATTCTGGAGTTTGTTGCCTAGGGAGGGTTTTGGTTTTACTAGATCTTCGCAAGGGTTTAGCAGCAGATATTGATATAAGGATTGGGGATACTGTATTTAACCAATCTCTCGATTATATTGGTATACCATTTAAATGTAACCGGTGTCACAGCTATGGCCATTTGATTTCTAATTGTCATTTTTCCTTGAAAAAGAATTATAATGATGAACTTAAATCAAATTTTGTTCAGAGAGTAAAAAAACCTGTGTTGACTGCTGTTTTTGATGAGGTGGGGATTGTCTCTGCATAAACTAGGGCTGAGGGTTTTGATATTTCTTGTAAGGAAACTGATATTTCTGGTATAGAGACCCTTAAACCTCTTAGTTTGTCTAATGCGAGGGTAAATGATGGTTTATTAGATGAGGGTTTTATGTCTGCTCCTCCTTTAAGGGATATGGGATTTATTTCCCCTATTAAGACTAGTAGTAAAACTGGCTATTTTCTCAGATCCTGTACTAAATTTCATGAGAAACAACTTGGTTTTTCTAGCTTTGAAGTGAGAAATGGTTCAACGGGTTTGAGCTCGATTGGTCCACCTTTGAAGCAGAATGATCGGACTCGAGTTAATGGGGCACTTAGAGCAGTGCAGACCCCTGTTTTGGTTACTTAATGCTTTTGATGACCCTAAATTGTCGAGGTTTGGCTAGTAAACCTAAAAAACTAGCGGTTTGCAAACTTGTTGAAGATCAACATGTCGATGTACTTTTTTTACAAGAAGCTATGGGAACAGGGCAAGTGTGAGTGGTTGAATTGGAAAATATGTTGAAGGGGTGGACTTTTTTATCCTTGGATGCTCGTGGTAAATCTGGAGGTCTTCTGTTAGGTTGGAAGTCTAGATTCTTTCATCTACTGAATGCATGGGGGGTGGGTTCTGGACTCTGTGCATCTGTTTTCTATATAGAAATTAATATGGAAGTGTGTTTGGCCAATATCTATGGTCTTACATTGATAGAGAAGGTTTCTGGACTTCTTATGAATTTAGATTGTCTTAAATGTGAAAAATTAATCCTTGGAGGGGATTTGAATTTTTCCGTTGGTTTTTCTGAAATCTGGGGCAATAGGGCTAGGATGGATCCCCTTTCTGATTTCTTTTCTAAATCTATGGAGAACTATGGTTTGGTGGATATCATACCATCAGTTATGCTTCCTACTTGGACTAATAGAAGAGTTGGGACTGAAAATATCAGCAAAAGATTGGATAGGTTTCTTTTATCAGCATATATGCTTGAGTTTGATTATTTTTACAGTCAATGGGTGGGAATTGGGGGTGATTCTGATCACCATCCTGTATTTTTAAAGATTTTGAACAGAGAGATCAAGATGAATAGTCCTTTCAAGTTCAATCCTCATTGGCTTAAGAGTGATGAGTTGGTTAAATTATTGCATGAAACCTGGGTGGTTTATTCGGATAACCTTCAAGCTTCTTCTGCTAATCATTTTTCTTCAAATCTTAAGGGAATTAAAGATGTTTCAATTGCATAGTGTGTCAAGAAAAAGGAGATGGAGTTCAGAGCATTAGTGGAAATTGAAATTATGCTTTCTGTTTTTTCACATAAGTGTGGCTTCGGCTTCTCGTCCGAGGAGGATAAGGCAGTTTTAATAGATTTGGAATCTTGGAAGAGGAAAATACTTTTGGATCGAGAACATGAGGCTAGACAGAAGAGTAGGGCAATTTGGTTGCTCGTTGGGGATGATAACACACCCTTTTTCCATAAATTTTCAAATCAAAGGAAAAACTTAAACTCTGTATGGAAGATTGAAGATGATAGGGGAAACATGGTGGAGGGTTTTGAAGACATTGTTGGGGCTGCTGTCTGTCATTTTGATTCACTTTTTCAGGCTGATTCAAATCTTAATCTTTCTGAACTTCTAAAAATTTCTGGAAACTTTCCTTCTTTTGTTTCTGCTGAAGAAAATGCTGATCTTATTAGACCTGTTTCCTTGGATGAGATCAGGTCTATTCTGGCCCTATGCAAAAATGATAAGAAACCTGGTCCAGATGGGATCCATGTAGAGGTTTATAGGACACTTTTTGATGTGATGGGTTTGGATTTGTTAAGGGTCATTGAGGATTCTAGGAAGAGTGGTAAAATTCCAGCAGTTCTTAATTCAACCTTTATAGTTTTGATTCCAAAAATTGATTGTCCTATGACTTTTGATGGCTTTAGACCTATATCATTATGCAATTTCAGCTATAAGATTATTGGTAAGATTTTATCTACAAGGATCAAGAAGGTTCTGGGGAGATATATATCTTCTGAGCAGTTTGGTTTTTTGCCATGTAAACAAATTCATGATGCAGTAGGTGCTATTCAGGAAGACATTCACACCATTCATACAAAGGGTTTAAAGTCTGTGGTTTTGAAAATTGATTTGTCCAAAGCATATGATAGAGTCAGTTGGATTTGTTTAAGGGTTATTTTAACCAAAATGGGCTTTGGGGTACCCTTTATTTCCTCGGTTATGAGCAGTCTTACCTCTGTCTCTTTCTCTATTTTGATAAATGATGTGGCTTCTAGTTTTTTTCCGGTCTGGAAGGGGACTTAGACAGGGGTGTCCTTTGGCACCTTTGTTATTTCTTGTTGTTGCTAAAGGTTTGAGCAGGGCACTGTTGTTTACTAAAAACAATGGTTTTTTCAGGGGTATTTCCTTTGGAAATGAAATTTCTTTGACTCATGTACTTTTTGTTGATGATATTGTTATGATCACTGATGGATCAGCTCAGTCTTTATCAATGCTGTATGAAATTTTGATGGACTTTTCTAAAGAAACAGGGATGCTGATTAATGAGGACAAATCATCTTTTTATTACTCTAGGTTTGATGAAGCAGAGGTGATATCCTTGCAAAATATTTTTTCATATAAGGTTCTAAAGATTGACAGTGGCATGAAATACCTTGGTTTTTATTTAAAACCTTGTAGATATTTACTAAAAGACTAGGATTGGCTTATTGCTAAAGCTGAAAAGCGTATAAAGAATTGGAGTTACAGCTGGCTGTCTAGGGGTGGTAAGCTTATTTTGATCAAGTCGGTTCTTGAAGCTTTGCCTGTTTTCTGGATGCACTTCTGGATCCCTGTGGGGATTATTGAGAAAATCAGAAAACTTTGTTTTAAATTTCTATGGTCTGGTGGTGATGGGACCTCTTCTGGTTTTCCATGGATTTCATGGAAGGTTTTGGCAAATCCAAAATATTTGGGTGGTTGGGGTTTAAAAGTTCTTGCTCTATTTGCAAAAGCTTTGGCAGCTAAAAGTGTATGGAATATAATTCATGGCTCAGGGCTGTGGGTTTAGATTGTCACTCATAAATATATTTGGCCTCTCACTCTGCTGGATTGGATTAGAGAAAAGGACAAAAAGAAATCAGGTATTTCCATTTGTTGGAAATTTGTGATTTGGTCTTTTCATCTTATTGTTGATTTTATGGTTTGGAAGATTGGGAATGGAGCTAACGTTCATATTGGTATGGACCCTTGGGCAGGTTGCAAATGGCGCCATTGCTTACCTACTCATCTGATTGATATTCTACATGCTGCAGGTTATTTCTTTTTAAAAGATGTTGGAACATTGTCTGTGAATTTCTTTATGGAACAAGGTTGGTTAAGCTCAAATTTTCTAGGTCTAGTTGAGATTATGGATATTAATGCTTGGAATGGATACCTAACCATTCTTAAATCTAGTCATATTAGACTTAGAAATGAGGTGGATGTACTTGTTTGGAACCAGGCTAAAACTGGTAAGTATACACCTAAAGGTGGATACATGCATTTGATTCTGGAACAGAATGAAAGGGAATGTGCTTGGTGGTGGAATATGTTTTGGCACTTGAAGTGTCCTCTCAAGTCTAAGATTTTTTGCTGGTCTCTTTTTTCAGGGAAAGCCCTTACTTGGGATCTACTTAATAGAAGGGGATGGGAAGGTCCGGGTCTTTGTTACTTATGTAAAAGTGATATGGAATCAAATCAACATATAGGGGTTGATTGTCCTTTTACTAAATCTGTTTGGCAGGAGATTGAAGATAAGGTCAATTTACAGAATTTGTAGGTTGGAGACAATATTATTATCTGTTTGAAGAACTAGGTCTACAAGTCTCAGGTAAAAAATATCAGGTCTTTACCTCTCATAGTATTATGGTTTATATGGAAATCTCGAAACCAAAGCTGTTTTGACAATGTTTCCACATCTCCTGCGCAGGTTGCAGCTTATAGTTTAGCTTTACTATACTCTTACCCTATGGAAACAACTGTTTTGAAAATTAGAATAATCTCGGAGGAAGTTATTGATAGAAATGAGTCTTGGGGTTTTTTTGATGGTTCTTCTTTGGGGAATCCTAAAGTGTGTGGTGCAAGGGGTTTTCTTTTCCTTAAAGTTGATCATTATATCGCTTTTAAAGTTGGTTTGGGGGTAGGGACAAATAACTATGCGGAGTTATTTGCTTTGAAATTACTAATTAGCTTGGCCTTAAAGAAGCAGATTAAGCATATCCAGGTTTTTGGTGATTCCATGCTTGTCATAAATTGGATCTTAGGAAAATTCAGAGTTCATAATGTGCAGCTTGCATAGTTTCTACAAGAGGTTATCAGACTTGTTGACTTTTTTTATCAGGCTATTTTTAAACATGTTTATAGGGAAAGAAATACATGTGCTGATCAGTTAGCAAATGAAGGAGGGAAAGTTCAGAGTGGGTATTGGTATATCTCTGAGTATCAGGGGTCTAATAGACATGATACCTTTCAGGTCTTTTAGATACTTTTGTTTGGGTCAGGAGGGACTTGGGCTGTCTCTTTGACTTATGATTCGGAGACTTTCGTGCTTAATGTTTTTCTCAGTTTTGCACTTGTCAATATTTACTGTTTTGCTGAACTTTTTAAAGAAGTTTATATAGTAGTCAAGACGCTGAATGTGGTATCAGATTTGCAGTGTTTTTGGGGAAGACAGATTTCCAGTTTTGGGTATCTTGGTGACTATTTCTTAAGATTGATTTGATGATTGTCTACTGAATAGATATATATTCCAGTCTTTTGTTTATTGGACATGTGGGATTTAGATATTTTTCTCTGATCTATGTTGGAGACTCTGATACTTTGTTGCTGTAGAGTTAGGGGAATAGACAGACTTCCAGTGTTTTGGGCTTCATGGATAATATTTCTAGAGACTGGTGAGGTCTATTTTGTTTATGGAATATGTTATGGAGGTTTTTTTATCTCCTCTATGGAGACTATAGTTTTGATAAGGTGTCAATTTGTTGTAAAATTTGATGTAATTAAGACATATTTTATGAATTGTTATAAGCAATATTGAGGATGTATATCAGATTAATGGTCACTTTTCTTTGATGAAAGTGGATCATCTGCTCTATATAATTTGAATAAAATTATGAATTTTTTCTTTGGAAAAAAATATCTATGTCCTAAACGTTAAAGTTATCAAAAATTGAAATTATGAGTAAGTAATATTTGTCTTCTTTTATCTTGATTATTAGCATTTTAGGATGTTAATTTAGCTAAATTTAACACATCTTCTATGTTAGAGAGCCTAGTAGTGGATTGCCTTAACTTTGTGGTCCATTCAGATCACATTTAATGTTTGCATTTGCATTGTAATTTCTTATCTAAAGATGCTCTTGGTTTGGCTCTTGGCTTTGGTTCCTTTTCTGAAATTATTGATGGCAATATCGGCATGAGTGGTGATTTTCAACTCTTTTAGAGCTCAGTGCCAGAGCTTAGTCTCCTTTTATCCTTCTTGGGCACTTGTTTTTGAATATCTTTGAGATCGTTCTTGTCTAAGGGGCGGGCATCTCTGGTTTCAGCTATCTGGTCTCTCCTTGTGCTCCTAGTTTCACTGACTTGTATCCTTGCAGTGATTTCCAGTGATCATTTTTGTAGCAGTATCTAAGTTTCCTTTGGGATCTTTATAGATCTAGTTGTCTTTGGCTGGCCTATTTGGCTTGATTTTCAGTTACTTTCATGTTGCAACTTAGTTGAACTCCCTGGAATGGGATGCATGTTTTGATGCCCTTTGATTCATAATGAATATCAAGGTCAGGATTTTTTCTTCTGGAAAATTATTGTAATGGTCATGTAGTAAATCGATCACAAATTTATGTGAAGTGATAAATTATTTCAAAAGGACCACCAATATGAGAGTCAACAAATTTATGTGTATGTGTGTATGTAGCCATTCATGTACATTATTAATAGGAATTATTTTAAGTGGTATGAACATTTGGTTTAATCATATTGGTAGTTACAGCATACATGGATTAAGAATTTATGGATATCTTGGTGAATCCAGCATTAAATTTTGGGAGGTTAGCTCTGTGAATGTTTTTTATGGTTAATATTAACTATTGGCTTGGTCTAAAAGTGTTTACACTATGTAAGGAATATGCTTCATGTGGTGTGGGCCTTCGGGTGCATGGTGAACCTTAGGCCCATGTTGCCTCTTATATTGTTTTGGTCAATTGACATTTGGAGAGCTCATTATATGTGAGTGTTTCTCCTCAACTATGTGCTAAACGAGGCACATTTCTTATGGAGGTGGTTACTTATAACACCCCAACATTTGACTTGTTGTTTTTAATTTTGGTTATTGAGTGTGACTAGTAGGAGATGGTGTTATGGTCTCATTGTCCCCCTATTGCTACCTTATGTTGACAATTGGTTATGATAGGTATAGGTATCTATGTGATTGCTTGGACTATGATGAGCATTGATGTTCCCTGTGAAAGATTTACGTAGCACTAATGTTCTTTGATGATAATGTAGCATGGTTAGTCCTTGATAGTAGACCCCTCTCAATAATGATATGGTTGGATATTGTATCATTTGTTAAATGACATACATGTTGATTATGTTGTAATTAATATTATGTTGCATGTGCATTGGTATTAATGGAAGGACTAATATGTTATAGGTTAAGACACCAATAGAAAGATGGGGAAACAAACTCAAGAGAAAAGGCTCATGTCTTAGGGAAAATGACCACCTTGTCTCAGAACTTATGAAGCCTTAGGGAAGGGGAAAGCTTTAGAAAATTGCTACTAAGTTAACTCAAGTAAAATGGCTAAAGGAATGAATTGTAACTTACTTTTACCTTATTTTTGACACTTGTAAGTTCATTCTTAAGCATAATAACTTGCATGAGTTAGTAAGGGAAAAAGAGAAGGCCACAACCAAATCTCAAAAATATTATTACACTTGGGAATGATTATGAAAGAAGTGTCACCTTAGAGAGGGTTTGTTGGCACATGAAGAAATGTACTGAGATTTTACCAGATGTGCAAGAAATTTGTGATTTTGAATTTTGTACTTAGTAGAGCAAATTGTTGGTTTCTCTAACCAAGTTTAAGTAGACGAAGTCTTTGGGAGTGTATTACCTATTCATGGTGTACTAAAACTCATTTTCATTTGGTTACTTGTATTCATTTTTGGGTCCCTTGGGGTAGCCATTGTCAAGTGTGATTGTGTTTTCCAAGGGATGGGGTGGTATTAATATCCCCGTAGAGGGGCACCACTACCGAGTGTGATTGTGGTCACCAAGGTGAGGGTGTTAGCAAGACCCCTACAAACCATACCTTGTGGGGTTTGGGGATGTTTTCAACCATGAACCTCTCCATCACATTGAGGTAGATCTACTAGGATTTCAATCTATGATAATCCTTTGGAAATTGTGTGAGTATATGTAGAGAGTTCTATGTAGCCAAACTTCACCACTTCATTGAGCTTGAGCCCTGCTCGGGGGGGGAATAACTCTAAAGGTAGTTGCATTGTCTCTTGGGTCCAATTGACCCCCCAATCAAATCATGGGATATAAGCTAAGGAATATATGTACATGATGTCATGTTTAAATTATGTCTTTATGTCTTTTTAATTATGATAATTAAGTGTAAAACAGTGAAATATATTTTTGAACCAAAAGATGAATTCCTTATTATTTGATTGTTATGTTAACACTCTATTTGATTATCTCTAATTTATTTAGTTAGGTCTTATCCTTAAAGAGAAAAAAAAATTATTCAAATCACACCCACTTGCACTGAAAATGGTATGAAAGCCCCAAGATTCCACAAGTGGGAGCCTTTGGGAGGATGAAAGGATCTATGAATTCATTGCTCGTGGTGGTTAACATAGGAACATGAGACAATAGAGTATTGAAAGGTGAAGATTGAAATTAATGATGGCAATTATTGAATTATACTAATTGCATAACATTGTTTTAACTAGTTGATTGTTGCATGGTAACAATGTTTAGTTTACTTTCTTGATCGCCTCTAAACTCCAATTGATATTTATTAGTTGGATAGTTTAGGTGTAGAGTTAATGGTTGCAAGTATTAATTTATTTATTTGATTGCTTTAATGGAGATTTAAAAGTGCTTGATTGCTAGTTTCTTTATTTATAGGTAGACTTATTTAACTATTTCTTTCTTTAGGAGTATAGCCCAATACCTAATCATTCAAAGTTGCATTACTTGCATGAATTTAAATAAATCAAAGATACAACATAATAAATCAAATAACCTTAGGCTTAATGGTGCATTCAAATAATTAATCCTTAGCCTTCTTATATGTTTAATACTAGTTGCCAACATCAGTAAACTATGAAAATTTTGAAAATGAACCTCAATGTAAAAGGAGAGTCTAACTACTTATTTTCTAGAAATTGAAACCCTAACTTTTTCAAAAGATCAAGATGCATTTTTACTATTTTTGTTCAAATTAGCAGTTCAACATGCATTCGTTTCTTGTTTCTTTCCATTAACATAATAAGCAAACCACTTTTAATATATATAGTTGCAAAAAGAGATAGCAGAGATTTCATCTATTTCAATTCAACACTTATAAAAAAAATACATACACATATAACCATGATTTCAATGTTTAGGTCAGTAATGACCCATTAAGTTTGTTTACAAAAAAATGTGTGTAACATTGTTATCCCATGCCATTATAATTGAAGCATAAAATCTCAAGCACAACTGATTTCCCACTGTTAGTTAAAATGTAATATGTATAAATATGTTGGCCTTAGGAAATTGTGTAAACAATGGACTATAAGCTTTGAGGAAATCATTCGCAGTGTGAACAAGGTTGCGATGGAGTAAATGAGAGAAGGGGTCAAAGCCAAAATTTTGGCCAGTTTTTGGGAAAACACTAAATGTAAAGGGTGAGTTAGTTAGAAAAGACGTCCACTTATAGGTAGTGGGCACAGGATGTAAATGTTAAATGTACAACATCATGAGTCATTCTCCATATTTGTGTGTTATCGAGTCAGAAACTTGTGTTGTATCAACCTAAGGACTTGTGTGGTATCAAGTCAGGGACTTGTGTTATATCAAGTCAGAAACTTGTGTTGTATCAAGTTTAAGGACTTGTGTAGTAGCAAGTCCTATCTATGCCCTCGTGTATTGAGGTGGGATGCTTGTATTGTGATCTTGTGTTGTATCAAGATTGGAATTTTGTGTTGTATCAAGATTGGGGTCTTGTGTTGTATCAAGACTGGTCTTGTATTATATCAAGATTGTAGACTTTTGTTGTATCAATTCTATACTTTTGGTGTATCAAGTCTAGACGTGTGTTGTATCAAGTCAAATGATTCTCATAGACGATACCCTATGAGATGCATCTCCTTAACTGAAGATGGTCTTGTGCTGTATCAAGACTGGGGTCTTGTGTTGTATCAAGGGTGGATACTTGTGTTGTATCAAGTCATGAGTATATAATATGTGATGTATTGCTAGTCATGGTCACTAGGTGCTATAAGTATCCTTTAGGGATTAGCTACCCCTAGAGTGAATTACTTTAGCATATGACTATATGACCCAAGGTGATACATATGATTCTTCTTAGTATGATATGATAAGATGGTGAATTAATTAATACACATATGGACCATGCAATAGTTAATTAATGATAATGAGATAAAGCATAGAGAAAGAGAATGAATTCAAATTGCACACGTATGCCTCAAGTGAACTCAAATTATGAAGAACTTAGTTACTTCTAAGTTTTTTTTAACTAAAACAAAGGATTAGATTATAAGGTTCCGGCAAATCAACTGTCAGGTGCTGTTACAAAACATAGCAGAAGTTCGATTTCCCAAAGTAAAACTATGACCCAGTGGGGCTCAACGGCCTTATTATAATTATTTAACTTAGTAGAACAAAGAGAGGCAGAGGATTTGAGCGGGAACAACACTCTAGTTCTTCATTTCAGCTCCAGCTTTACAACAGCCTTCTCCAGAGCATTGAGACGCTTGCCGAAGTCCCCATGAACGTTTGCCTTGTCCTTGAATCCAGTACGCACCTCGGCCTTGAAATATTTCATTTTCTCAGCTGAGGCAGCGTGATCATCTCTCAATTTCCTTATATCGGCATTCAGTAAATCCCAAGTTTTATCTCCATCCTTAGTGGAATCTTCCAGATTTTTCTCAAAGCCGGCCATACGGCCTCGGATTCTCCCCATAGCTGATTCTAGCTCTTGAATTCGTGCTTCCACAAACAGACCCGAGGAGGAGGAGCTATTCGATGCCATAGAGAGACGAGGATCAGCTTCTGGAGATCGCCGCATAGAGGAAATCTTTACCTTCAGAGCAATTTCAGCAAAATGGATCAACAGCAGTGCAAAGCTTGGCAATGGAGGTAGGAATAAAAGCAGTCCAGGGGTCGAGTCGGTCACAGACATCATGAGAGCAGAATAAAAGAACAGAGATTTTCTCTGCAGTGCCAGATGGGAATCTTGGGACAACAAAGTTTTGGCAGACGAATGAGGACGCTCAGCCCTGCTAGGGGACGTCCCATCTAATCTCCATGCCATCCATGTGCAGGATTCCTTTTCCTAATAGGGCTCCATCATTCGCTGCCTTGTCTGCCAATGAGTTCAGGTTTCTAAGAATGTGAAAGAAACTAATAGATTGGAAATCTTTACAAAGCAGCCGAATTCTTTGCAAAATTTGAGCTAGCTGTAAATGGGAGGGGCACTTCTTATTGGTGATGGCTTGAATTAGCATCCTACAGTCCCCGAAAACCAGAAGTTTAGCAATGCCTTTAGTCCTGGCAATCCTCAAACCTTGATAAAGTCCGCAGAACTCTGCCTTATTATTTGTCCCAGTTCCAAGACCCCAGGCGTAGGAGTTGACCAGATTTCCATTTGCCTCAGTGATAACTCTACCACAACCGGAAAGCCTCGGGTTACCCTTTGCTGCTCCATCAAAGAAAAGACAGAGATCATTCCTGGCGAGTTTCCACCTGTTGAGGGCATACTCATCTAGCCTAATTTCCCAATTAGCAAAGAGAGTTTTTGATGGAGTTCGATTTTGGTGATTGGGGACAAACTGGGCAAGCCAAAGAGATTCGTTGCACTTGAGGGGAACAGTGTTAGACAGGGAGGAGTTCTGTTCTAGTGCTTCCCCAATAAGAGCTCTTGCTTGGGCTGCTACTTTAGAAGGGTGGCTTTCTTTCCCCCTGAAGATTCGATTATTTCTTTCTATCCAAATTTTCCAACAAGTGGCTTTAAGGATCCAGTTCCAGGCAGAATGAAGGAGAGGTTTCTTGGAAAGCAGGAACGGGGAGATGTGCATACAGCTTGAGAGTAGATCATAGATAGTAGATGGGAGGTTTATGGTAGGGATAATCCTCAAGGCACGATTCCAGACTTCTTTGGAGAAATTGCAGCCAATGATGAGGTGATTTGAAGTTTCATTCTCACTTTTGCACAGCGAACATCTAGAGGGGCCTTCCATCCCTCTTTTCTTGAGGTTTTCTCCAGTGAGGATACTATTGTGAGCCATAGTCCAGCAGAACATGTCTATTTTTGGAATGAAGACTTTTTCCCACAGGAATTTCCAGATCGCCGGATTGGGAGCAGCGAATGGGGCAGCATGAAACTTCTTGTATCCTTCAGCAGAGGAATAATTTCCTGAATTACTCCCCCATCCTCTTTTGTCTCTTATTCCTTCATTGATGGGAGATTTTCCCTGGAGGAGGACAGTAAGCAATTCAGCCTCGGCAGTTAGTTCTGGAGGGGGGTTGCCTAGATCCCATCCTATCCAATTGTTATCTTCCCACTGAGACAAGTCCCAAAGTGAATTGACCCCATTGTTTAAAATCCAGACTCTGAGATGATCCACTTCCCTGCAAGTCCCTAAAGGGGCATCTCCCATGATTGAATCGTCCCAAATTCTTATAGTTTTACCATCACCAGGGATCCAGTAAAGGTTACTTTGGAAAGGTTCCAAAGCTTTAAGGCACAGCTTGTAGATCGGAGAACCATTTCTGTTTGGGGGAGGCATATCCAAGCATCTCTTTCTTGGGCCGGGAAAGTATTTTTTCCTGAGGGATTTCTTGCTCCAGCTGTCTTTACCAGTAACAATTTCCCAGAGCAGTTTAGCTCCTAAAGCCAGATTTTGAGAGGAAATACTTCTCACTTGCAGCCCTCCTTCATCACGTGGCTTTTGTATCTTTTTCCAGCTAATAAGATGAATTTTCTTTTCATTCCCCTTGCCTCCTTCCCACAGAAATTTTCTTAGCATACCTTCCATTTTGTGAATGACCAAAGCAGGGGCGAGCATGATGGATTAATGGTAAACAGGCATGCTATTAAGGACAACTTTTAAAAGAATAGTTTTACCTGCTGTATTGAGCCAATTGGCACTCCAACTTTGGATTTTTGATTTGATTTTGTCTAAGATGTTATCCCAGTTTGCTGATTTGAGTTTGTTTTTGCAAATGGGGATGCCAAGGTAGGGGAAGGTCTCCCAGTCCATTGTGCCTTCCATTCCAAGAGTTTTGGTTATACCCCGAAGCTCTCTTGCTGAACAGTTCCAGCTGAAGATCTTGCTTTTATGGAAGTTGATTTTGCTTCCGGACACCTCCTTGAAAATTTCCAGCTCATGCTTAAAGTATTCGGCAGAATGGGAGCTCGCTCCTCCTAATAACAAGGTATCATCTGCGAATTGAGCATGGTTTATGCTCCGGACACCATGCACAATTCTGAGGCCAGGCAGTGATTGGGATTCCTGGCAGAGGTTGAGCTGAAAGCTGAGGACTGAAGCTTGAATGGCATAAAGAAGGGGGGACAACGGGCAGCCTTTCCTAAGACCTCTGGTTGCTTTGAAGAAGCCCGTAGGTCTCCCATTCACTAAAGGACCTATCCAAGGAGCATCTACGCAGCCTTTGATCCAGTTTATAACGGTGGAGGAGAAGCCAAATTTTGCCATAACTGCAAATAGAAAATCATGCTTGACACAGTCAAAAGCATTAGCTAAATCAAGTTTAATGACCATACCTTTCTCATTATGCTGGCAGCTGGAATGAATGGCTTCTTGGACGAGAATAATGTTGTCCAAGATTTTCCTTCCCTTGATGAAGCCTCCCTGATTTTCGGGGATAATTTTGGGCAGAATCCTTTTTAGTCTGGAGGCAATGATCTTGGTTATGATCTTGTACCCTGTGTTGCATAAGGAGATCGGTCTGAAGCGATTGAAAGTATTGGCACCTTTTTCTTTCAGGATCAGAGCTAGGAAGGAAGAATTGGTGCTTCCCCCCAGCCTATTTACTAACTGAGAATGCCGAATCATTTTTAGGAGATCATACTTTATTATCGACCAGCAGCTAGTGAAGAATCTAGTGGTGAAACCGTCAGGGCCAGGCGCGTTGTCCAGTTTCATAATCGAGAGGATCTCTTTAAGTTCATTCATAGTAACCGGAGTTGTGAGGTAATTGTTTTCCTCCTGCTTGATAAGGTTTGGAATGAGGTCAAACGGATGGGTGGAGGTGTCAATCGGGTCCTCAATGGGGGCTGTGTATAACTCCTTGAAGGAAGCTTGGGCGGCCTGCTTGATGCCCTCAAAGTCTTTGATAAGGTCTCCATTGTAGATGATTTCTGAGTCTGCATTGTGGTTTTTCCGAGCCTCAGCCTGGTTATGGAAATATTTGGTATTTTTATCTCCACTCAGGAGCCAAAGATTGCAGGATTTTTGCCTCCAATATTCCTCCTCCATCCTACAGGCTGAGAAGTAGGCTTTCTGGAGTTCCTCTTCCTTTATCAGCATACAGTCAGTTATAGTTGAGGCATCCATGAGGAATTGGTGAGCTTCCAATTCAGCTTGGGCAGTATTTATTTTTGAAGAGGGCGTGACAAGGAGTTTTGCCCACTTTTTCAGATCCGTTTTGAGCCTTTTTAGCTTGGATTCCCAGATGAGCGAGGGTGAGCCTTTAAGAGGAGTGGCCCAGAAATTGGTTACAACTTGTAAAAAGTCCTCATGCTGGATCCAAAGGGGGCTAAAGCGGAATGGGATTGGTCCGAGGTTAGGAGCATGAGAAAGCTCTAGAAGGATGGGCTTATGGTCAGAGGTACAGTGAGGAAGGATTTTGGAGGAGGCCAAAAGACCAAGGGTGAGAAAGGAGGAGTGGACTAGGAACCTGTCAAGCCGGGCAGCCACATGGCCCGGTCCAACTCTCTTATTCGACCAAGTAAACTTCCCTCTGGCTAGTTTTATGTCTAAAAGATCCCAACCGAGGATGATATCCTCCACCCATTCCCTCGAGGGATCCCTGACCAGCGTGCCCCCTTTTTTCTCACTTGAGGCCAGCGTAACATTCAAATCGCCAGCCACAATAATGTTATCAAGTCGCTGAAGATTGAGAAAGGATTCTAGCTTATTCCAGCAGTATTTTTTTTCCGAATGTAGGACAGGAACATAGAGATTGAAGAGACTTACCGAATGCCCCGAGGCTTTGTGGATGAGTTTAGTAAAGATCCAATGAAGCTCACGGACTTCAGCTTCAAGAGTATAGAGATTGGAATCCCAGAAGGTTGCAATACCTCCCGAGGCTCCTCTAGAGTTGTTGGTAGTCCCGGTACCTTTCTTCCAGAACTTTTTCCCAGCTTGGAGGGCAGCAACTTCCTCCATTTTTGTCTCCTGGACAAGCAGTATCTCAGGGTTATGAATTTGGACCAGATCTTTCATTGCTTCTTCTTTTAATGATGAGCCTAATCCTCTGCAATTCCAGGAGATGTGACGCATTAATAACGGTGGGGGGAGGAGGCCCCTTTTGAGGCCGGACCGGATCCTTTCTTCGATCTGGTGTTCATGATACCTTTCAAGGTTTTTTGTGAGCCGTCAAGGACCGCTAAGTATGTAGCTTCTTCTCTCTGCTTCTTTTTTTATTTCCGGCCACTTGGATTTTTGAAGGGAACCGACAGACTACTTGAGGAGTCCTCTTCATCCGTTTCTTCGCCTTGATCCGAGTCTAGCAGTAGAGGATCCACGCTTGAGTCTTTGAGAGGACTAGGGGGATCGGCAGGCGAGGATGTCCTCGGGTGAATTTCCCCCATTTCCAAAGGTTCTTCATTATGGGACGCGACCTCTTTTTCTTTAAGTGGATTGCTGGTTTGAATTCCAGCAGGATCGCTGGCTTTTCCTGGATCTTCTTCTTCCTGAATGACGATTGGGGTTGTTTTGATGGCTTCCTGGAAGGAAGAGCTCGATGGCAGGTTTTGCATGTTACTTCCTGTCTTTTTTTCATGAGTTTTGTTGCCAGATTTGCCCTTTTTAACTTTTTCCAGCCTTCCTCTTCTTCGTGGACCTGAATTTGTGGGCAGTTTCTCTGGAAGTGTCCATGCTCGTGACAATGGCGGCACTTGAACGGAAGCTACTCGTAATCCAACTTTTGGTAATGATGCCAATATCCGACTTTCAGCTTAACTGCCTCAGGTAGCCCAGCTTCCAGGTCGACCTCCACACAAATTCTGGTGCAGGAGTACTGAGCTTTATTCTCTGCTTTGTCTATGTATCTCCCCAGGGCATTTCCCACTTTTTTGAGGGTTTGTGAGTTCCAGCAGTGAACTGGGAGATTTGGTAGCCTTACCCACACTGGCATTTCCTTTGGGACATCTACTTCAGCGTTGAAGTCCGGGGTCCATTTATTAAGGTACAGTCCTTGGGTGCCCATGAAGTACGGGCCGTTTCTAAAGACAAGATCTTGATCTTCTTTGGAGATGAATTCAAAAATGAAGAATCCTCTTCCAACTGGGTAGCAAGTAACACTATTCTTGAGTTGAGGTCGCCAGTTCCTTTGGATCCAGTCGTCAGTGGTTTTAGTAGAGGGCCATAACCCCATGAACTACCCAACCAGACCGCGTTCATCTAGGGCCAGAGCGATCTTGATGGGTTGTTCGATCGGTAGGTCAATTTCCAAGACTGCATCAAGTTTCTTGATAAATTTTGGAATGGAGGGGGCTTCCGGTTTGAGGCCCGGAGCCGAAAGCAACCTTCTGAAGGCTTCCTCAGCAGAGAGAGGTGAGGAAGGGGAGTACCCTCCCCCAGGCGTAGCCATGGGGGCAGCCAGAGAGCTCGAAACCCTAGGCAGCAGCTATTCCAAGCGCAGCCTCAGAGCCAGCGATCGCTATCTTAGTTACTTCTAAGTTGTAAATAAAGAATGTGTCAATTAAAGAAGGAACATCTCCTTGATTCATGCAAAGTGTTTGTGGATGGGTGACATTGATTGTAAAGTACCAAAGACTTTCAGCTAGTCTCCTAAATTTATGGTCATGCATTCAATTGAAGATTGAGTTCAGTTCAGTTAGTTTGCAATCAGTTCAAGAAGTTCACATTCAGATCAAGAAGTTCACATTCAGTTCAGTTCAGTTCAATTCATTTTAGTTCAGTTCAATTCAATTCAATTCAATTTAGTTTATTTCAATTCACTTCACATAAAGTTCAGATAGCTCACATTCAGTTCATGTCAGTTAGCATCCAATTAAAGATAAATAAAGAAGGAGGGCACATATCTTGTGCATGCAATAGAATCTGAAGTGTTAGTTAAGCACTAGAGTTTAGGAGGGCGCTAATTCCTGCATGAGAGGAGTTTTAATCAATGCTACTCTTAGTGAATGTTCTATGTATGATCTCATTGTGTTTATTGAGCCTCCAATTCGCCCCCTTCTGCATGCTAGGTTGTTTTGGCTTGTCATTAATATGCAAGGCATATGGAAAGTTCAAAACAATTTTGCATTCAGTTGGTTTCTTTGGATATCTCTTCTCTATTGTTGTGGTGACATCTCTTATCATGTAATTTGTTGATGTGTTGTAAATCATTCTCTGAAAATATATCTATCATAGTCAAATAATTACTGGGTTTTTCATCCTTTATGTTTGGAGGGTTTCCCTAGGGTACATCTTGTCTCTTATGGTGATTGTTTTATGTGGCTAACTTATTCTTGAAGATTCATATATTGTCGATATAAAGAATGATATGTTGTTGATTTAAAGACTCATAGATGGTTGATATAAAGTTGATTATGTGACTGATATAAAGTTTCTTATGTGGTTGATTTAAAGTTTCTTAAAGTGCTAAAAGTGTTTCATAAAAGTATTGAAGTTCAAGCATCCTCGATTTAGCTCAAACATTAACATGGTATCAGAGCATAGGGTGTGAAAGAGCTTAGTTGTGTGCAGCAAGCTGATCCTCTGTAGATCTTGAATACTTGAGAAAAATATTGCAGCCATGACATCAATCTCCCTTCGACCGGAATACCACCTTGAAGGTACTTCCAACTTCAACACATGGAAGGCAAGAGTGTTGAATCTTCTCAAGGAGCAAGATCTTGATCCATTCATGAATTTCATGGTATAGGATCCTACCACTAACGCAACAAGAATAAATTACAAGAAGAATCAAGCAAAGGAAAAGAGGATTGTATATGACTCCATGACGGTGATCACTCCATTGAAGACGACAAAAGAGTGTTTTGAAACACTTATGAAATTGTATGAGAATAAGGCTCCCACTCAAAAGAGCTATTTGAAGAACAAGTTACACAACCTAAATATGGAGAAATATGAGACTGTAACACCATTCTTCACAAATATTTCACAAGTGAAAGATCATGTTGTAAGAATCGATGTGGTGACAAATGAGGATGACCTACTTCAAACCATCATCGATGGACTCCCTTCCTCATGGGATACTTTCTTAGCAGTCGTAAATGGAAGAGAAGAGCAACCCAACTTTGAGGGATTATGGAATGATTGCATTTAGGAAGAAGGGTGCATCCAAAGCAAGGTTGTGTGCACTAAAGAGGAGAATCTTGCCCTCTCGGAAAGAATGAAGAAAGGGAGGAATCCATTCTCTCCCAATAAATTATTTCATGGAAAGAAGAAGAAGTTCAATAAGGACTTTGATAAATGAAAGGATGAATGATTCTATTGTGGAAAGAAGAGACATTTTGTGAAAGAGTGTTATGCAAGAAAGAATAAAGAAGGAAGGCTTCATGCATCCACCACCGTAAAAGGAGGTGAACCTTCTCAAAAGAAATTATCCAAGGAAGAGAATGATCGAAAGGAATATTTCCTTTAGTGGAGAAGAGAATTCACTCTTGGTTACATGAGATCCTTATTCCCATGAAGAGACTCACAATCTAATACATGCATTAAGTTTTTGTAGTGTTTAAAGTTGCAAAGAATAAAGAAGGACTCCAACTATCTCCACAAGGGTGCAGAGATCGAGAGGGAGCCCACACAGAACAATAAATATAAGTACTTTATATTTTGATTGTTATATGTTGTATAAATCGGATCTAAAGGTTTTTTTATATGATTGCCATATAGATTTGTATTCATGGACTTCGAATTGTGTTGAACATATACATTGTTTTTCTATCTTTATTAGCATGTTATCGATCTCACGAGTCCATATTATTTGATATGATATAAGATTGATATAAGACTGATGTAGTACTGATATTTGCTTATATAGGACTAATATAAGGCTGAAAACCTCCTTCATAAGACATGATATATAGGGCTGCATGCTTTCTTCATAAGTTGTGAACATAGGACTACATGATTGGCCATAATATATCAGATAGAGGGCTACATGCTTTCCTCATGAGATATGAATATGGGGCTATATGTTTATTTCATAAATATGAATTTTGGACTGATATAGGGGTGCAAAACATCACATGACATATGGATGGGGTTATGTTGAAACATTGATTTAATCTATGTACATAATTGTGTGATCCATTGCTAGTATGTTGAAAATTGTCATGTCATTATATTTCTCAATTATGAAAAGTTATTAATCATGAGAATAATTTGTCTTGTAGGAGAAATTCATATGCGGTGAAATACAAGTAAAGAAAGACATGAATTTGGATTCATTCTGATGTCTGAGCCTGAAAGAGAAAAGTTTGGGATTTCCTATGTGTAATGTCCCCATTCAAATAATTGCATAGCAGGCCAATTCCACAATCCTACTAGTTCCCTAGGTTGGATGGATACATTTGGAATTTTAATAAGAGAGATAATAAATGATGTTAAGACATTATAATGGGATAAATATTTAATAATTTAGCTTATTAAATAAATTCACGAGAAAATTTAAGTGACAATGGAGCATGGAGACACATGGAGACTATGGGGCCCACACAAGCTAGAAAATTGGTGCCACATGGCATCCTCCTCTTGCAATTTCGAATACATGGGAAGCCTAAAGGTTCTTGGATGAGTTATAAGTCTAATACACTTGGCCATATCCATCATAGTTCTAATTTGAGAGGAAATGTAACTTACATGGGAAAGGAAGAGTCATTTTGGAGCTAGTGAGACACTTGGACTAGATTCCCTAGCTCTATGAAAACAATGATGCAGGTGCTATGACACGTATGACACAAATTAGATCTGAAGGCTGACATCTGACATATATGAAATTTCAGGTTGAAATAGAGCATCTAATAGAGATCTCATGTGAGTTGGGGAATCTCAATGGGCTCCAAATCGAATTTGGGGAAGGTGGAGGGCTAGGAAAGGGAGGACACATGGCAATTCATGAGCACTCACCCTAATTCGAATTGGATTGAGTTTGTGGATGGATTGGGAACCTTAGAAGGATAAGGATGTTTATAAAATATAGTAAGCAACCAAGAGAAGGGATTTTTATCATTTGATAAATTGTCATTTGTGAATTGTGAGAGCTAGTGGATGACTAGTTTTCTTTCCTTAGCCAATTTCGTGGGTGAAAGATTCCAATCCAAGTTGGGGTTTGGAGATGACAATCTGGTATTTCAAGGAGATTTAATGGAATCTTAATTTCAGGTGTAAGCTACAGGACATCATGTGGATTCTTCTATTTCAGAACTATCTATCAACCATTTCCAATTTTCTTTTCATATTCATGCTCATGGAGGGAACGTTATATATTTATGATTTTATTCAAATATTCGTGCTCATTGTTATATATTTATGATTTTAATCAGTTAAATATTATATTTTATCCATTATCGGAAAGTTTCAAGTCAAAATACCCAAGAGTTGTATGGCAAAATGACTTTTAATGAGCAAATAGTGACCATTTCCACTCTATTTTGATATATGCTATGGTAATTCCTATTATTTCGAATGGAGGAATGTATATATGATAAATTTATGATTAATGGACTGTCATTAATGTGTATTTCAAGTCTAATATTCATTACTTAAGTATTGGAACCCATTTTACTCATTTTTATTGCATTGGGAGAAGATTTGGTGCATTTTCCCCAAGGGTCGAAATTGTGACTTGGGAATTGTTTTGGAAAGAGTCATAATATCCTTTATAAACTGAAAAATGATGTATATGAGACTTTTAAAATTTATCTCACACATCCCCTTCCCCTTTTCTGAAATTCAAGTGACTTTGGGACCATTTGAGAATCCATTTCCGACAATTACCTAGGGGGAAGTGGAGCCCCAATTTGCTAGTAAAGACTCCTACTTTGAACATAAAATTAAAAATTTTTGTAGAAGTAATTGCGGGGTCATAAACATCCATTAAAACCATATTTAAGTTATAATATCAGTCATGTACCTTCAGGTAAAATTTGGGAGCATTTGGGCCAATTTGGAGGTCTAGACATCAAAACTAGTTAAGGTCAAAATTGGGGAAAAGTGAAAAAATTGCTCATTTAATAAAATTTGAAAAAGGTACATTACAAGTGGTATCATAGCATGGTATTGGAACCTGATGGTATTAACAAGGATTCAAATCAATAATCCACCACCCTTAGATCCTGAAGTTGAAGGTATTTTTGTTGAAGGAAAAGAGGTATTAGAAGAAGAGGCACATTTTGCTAAAACTATGACTAGCAAGGGGAAGGGACCCACTGATCATGAGAAGGTGGAATACATTAAACTAATACAACCTCTCTTTGATGACATAACCAAGAACATGAACCAACAGCTTATGAAAGGATTCAAATTGCTGGTTAGCCAATTTGGAAGCAAATTAGGAGTAATAGGAGATAGTAGTAGTTCATACTCAGAAGAAAAGAAGAGCGTGGGTGAGCATATTTTCTCAAGAATAGGACCCCATAATAGACCCCATGAATTTCAGAGCACACGAATGCCTACTGCACCTAAATTCCTTGTACCCAAAGAAGAGCCTAACATTCAACTTGAACTTGCTACAATGGCAAAAGAGTGGGATAAATTGGATGAAGATTGTAAAAGAAGTGTACCATTTGATCAATATTTTCTTGCTGCAAAAAAGCTCAAAAAGAAGGAAGATAATAAGTCTCTATACAAAAAAAGTCTTAAATTGTGCTATTAGTAAAGTACCACTCCCTAATTTTGATGGTTCCTCTCAAAGTTCTGCTAACACTTGGGTGCAAAAATTAGATGTGTATTTTCAGCTGAATCCAATGGTGGAAGAAGATGCCTTAAAAATGGCCATATTTCACTTGGAAGGAGATGCCAATGAATGGTGGTTCCATGGCCTGAAAGATTTGGGTCATGATCAGGTTAACACATATGGAGAATATTGACATGGTACTAGAGAGATTTGAGCAAAAAGATCCTGAATTGTCTTTCAAAGAACTACCACAATTGAAGCAAGTTGGGACCCCGACTGATTATATGATGCAATTTCAAAAATTCTCAGTCAAGGTGGCTGATGTGTCTATGGAAAGGTCATTATTCCTGTTCATTGAAGATTTGTATGAACCCTTAAAAGGTTTGGTTAAATCCCACAAGCCCACTACCTTAAAAGATGGAATGAGCTTGACTAGAGATCTCCAAAATGTGCTTTCTAGAACAAGATTTCCTCCCAAGCCTAACTTCAAATTTGAAAAGAAGCCTTGGAAAAGAGATGCACCTGATAAGAATGATTTTCAAAGAGACTCAATTGAAAAGAATAAGAAATAAGGACTAAACAAGGATGAACTTCAAATAAAAAAAATGTGCTTCACATGCTTTCAATCATGGATACTGGGGCATAAATGCACTAAAGGAAAAGCTCATTACATAGAAGTATTTTATGATAATGATGAGTATGAAGGGGGAATGGATGATGAAGGACACAATTCAGATCAATAGGAATCATATGAGATAGCAGCGGAAGAAGAAAGACAAGAAGAAAATAAGCCTTCAACAGACAAAGCAAGAATGACAGTACTTTCAGTAGTTCCTCACTATCACACTATTCGATGCAATGGTGTGGTACTTAGACAAAGAGCTTCAGTTTTGGTAGATGGATGAGCCACACATAACTTAATTTATGCAGATATGGTGGAGAAAAGGAATATACCTACTAAACCATTCGATGGCTTCACAGTTGTCATTCTCGGTCACAACACAATGCAGTGCAAAACATGGGTTCCAAAGTTGCAAGTCACAGTAGGTAACTATACTTTTGTTGATAGTTTTGATATGGTTGATGTTGCTAATACTAATGTGGTTTTGGGAATGAAATGGTTGCATTCTATAGGGTAGCATACAGTAAATTATCAAATTCCTGAGATGAAATTTCAAGATTCAAAAGGTGTACTAAGGGTTGTGAGGGGGCAACACACTTACCCAAATCAAGTAGTGACTTGCAATAGTATGAGATCTATATTGAGGCATGGGGACATAGAATGGGATGATGAATGTCATATGACATCTCCCAAGCCAAACATAAAGGTTTTTGAACACCCAAAGGAGATAGAGAAACTATTGAAAAAATATGAAATTTGTTTTAGAGATCTTCCACATGGTAGACCACCTGATAGGGGGGTTGAGCACAATATTGTTTTGGAGGAGGGTACTTCACCCATTCAGATACCAACTTATAGAAATCCCAAGAAATTCAGAGATGAGATTGAAAAGGACATCCAAGAACTATTAGAATTTGGACTCCTTAGACCAAGCTCTAGCCCTTATGCTTCTTTAGTAGTGTTGGTAAAGAAGAAAGATGGAACTTTGAGGATTTGTATAGATTTTAGAGATTTGAATAGAAAACCATCAAGAATAGATATCTTATTCCTAGGATTGATGAGATAATGGATGAGTTATTTGGAGCCAAATATTTCTCCAAAATTTACCTTAGATCAGGTTATCACCAAATTCGAACGAAGGAGGACGATGTGCAAAAGACTGCTTTTCGATGTCATTATGGTCACTTTGAGTTTCTTGTTATGCCATTTGGGTTAACCAATGCTCCAACTACATTTCAAGCATGCATAGATAGAATATTTTGCAAGCAAATTAGAAGGTTTGTTTTGGTCTTCTTTGATGATATTCTCATTTACAGTAAAACTTGGGAAGAGCACTTGCAACATCTAGAGGTTGTGTTGAAAACTTTGCAAGAGCAGTCCTTGTTTGCTAAGATGTCTAAGTGTGAATTTGGGATGAAGGAACTATTGTATATTGGGAACATTATTGGGCAAGGAGTGAAAGTACACATGGAAAAAATCAGGGCTATCTTAGAATGGCCATCACCAAAAAACATCACTGAATTAAGAGGCTTCATTGGAATATCTACCTATTATAGAAGGTTTGTGAAAGGGTTCTCCAAGTTGACTTCTCCACTCACTAATTTGACTAAGAAGGATGCTTTCAAATGGAATTAAGAGGCTAAAAAGGCCTTCCAAAAAATGAAATGGGTAATGATTAATTGTCCCATACTTGCATTACTTGATTTTTCTAAGCCTTTTGTTGTTGAATGTGTTGCTTCAGGTGAAGGAATAGGGGCCGTCCTAAAGCAAGGACAACACCATATAGCCTTTGAGAGAATGAATTTGCAGCCTCATGAAAAAATTTACTCCATATATGACAAAGAAATGTTGTCCATAATGCATGCATTGGCCAAGTTTCGATAATACTTGGTAGGAAACACGTTTTTGGTGAAAACTGATCACAATAGTCTAAGGCACTTCCTCACCCAAAATGATCTAAATGAAAGGAAACAAAAGTGGGTAAGAAAGATCCAAGATTATTATTTTGATATTGAATATGTGAAAGGAAAGAATAACATTGTAGTAGATGCATTATCTCAAAGACCTTCTTTTGCTCTCATGGACATTGCCAAGGATTGGAAAAACATGTTACTAGTCGAATATGCCAAAGATGAATTTGCTTGTGATGTATTGGATGGAATAAAGGGGGATGATAACTACATGATTTTGAATGGGATGATATATTATAAGGGTAGAATTTATTTGGTTCAAGTTTCAAAGCTCAAGTACAAAATTTTACAAGAAGCACATGATTCTCCACTAGCTGGTCATCTGGGGATCTTCAAAACTTATAGGCAATTGAGGCAAAGATTATTTGCAAGGGGATGAAGGAATATTTTCAGAAATATGTGAATGAATGTAATGTATGTCATAAAAACAAATCAGAAATTACATGCCCATCTGGTTTATTACAACCATTGCCTATTCCGGAGCAAAAATGGGACAGTATCTCAATGGATTTCATCACCGGTTTGCCCAAATATTTGGGTAAGGATTGCATAGATGTAGTAGTGGATAGATTGAAAAAATTTGCTCATTTATTTGTTGTTACATCATATTTTAGTGCTGCACAAGTGGCTAATATTTTTTCAAAGAAATATTCAGATTGCATGGTCTCCCCAAGAGCATTGCAAGTGATAGAGATGGTAGATTCATGAGTGCTTTTTGGAAAAACATAGGGTGAATCAATGGTTGGAAGGGTACCTAAGAAACTATGTGGGAGAGCAACAAAAAGCACAGGAAAAATGGATACACTTGGGTGAGTTTTGACCTTTCATATGTCAATTGGGATGTCTCATTTCAAAGCATTATATGGATATGATGCACTTACCTTTGTTGAAATGATCTTTGGTGATAGTAGAGATCCTAAAGCTAAATATTGGGTGGAAGAGAGCCAAGAAATTTTAAAGCTATTGAAAGACAATTTGCAGGTTGCCCAAAATCAACAAAAATAGTATGCAGATATACATAGAGAAGAAAGGAACTTTTAGGTTAATGATTTAGTATATTTGAGGTTGTAGCCATACAAAAAAACATCTCTCAAAAATAATGGGGCAGAAAATATAAAACCAAGATACTATGGCCCATACAAGGTAGTTCGGAAGATTGGGGAAGTATCATATGAATTGGAACTTCTGGAAGGGAGTAAAATCCATAATGTATTTCATGTTTCTTGTCTAAAAAAGGCTCTTGGTCAGCACATTTTCACTTCAAAAATACTTCCTCCCTTGGATGATGAAGGTCAGCTCACACTTGTTCCGGAAAATACTTTGAAGACAAGGGAAAGGAGATTGAGAAGCAGAACTATCAAAGAATACTTAGTACAATGGAAGGATCTACCAAGTGAAGATGCCACATGGGAAGAGGAGAAGCTTTTGAAACATACAAATCTGAAATTTCTTGAGGACAAGCAATCTTGGATGGGTAGGACTGTAATGTCCCCATTCAAATAATTGCATAGTAGGCCAATTCCATCAATCCTACTAGTTCTCTAGGTTGGATGGATACATTTGGAATTTTAATAAGGGAGATAATAAATGATGTTAAGACATTAGAATGGGATAAATATTTAATAATTTATATTATTAAATAAATACAAGAGAAAAATGAAGTGGCAATGGATAATGAAGACACATGGAGACAATGGGGCCCACACAAGCTAGAAAATTTGTGCCACATGGCATCCTCCTCTTGCAATTTTGAATCCATGGGAAGCCTAAAGGTTCTTGGATGATTTATAAGGATAATGAACTTGGAAATATGCATCATAGTTCTAATATTGGAGGAAATTTAACTTACCTGGGAAAGGAAGAGTCATTTTGGAGCTAGTGAGACACTTGGACTAGATTCCCTAGCCCTATGCCAATAATGATCAAGATGCTATGACACCTATGAAACAAATAAGATATGAAGGCTGACGTATGAAATATATGACATGTCAGGTCGAAATAGAGCATCCTAGAGATCTCCCATGTGAGTTGGGGAAGCTCAATGGGCTCCAAATCGAATTTGGGGAAGGTGGAAGGCTAGGAAAGGGAGGACACATGGAAATTCATGAACACTCACCCTAATTAGACTTGGATTGAGTTTGTGGATGGATTGGGAACCTTAGAAGGCTAAGGATTTTTATAAAATACATGAAACAACCAAGAGAAGTGCTTTTGATCATTTGAGAAGGGCTAGTGGATGACTAGTTTTCTTGCCTTAGCCAATTTCGTGGGTGAAAGATTCCCATCCAAGTTGGGGTTTGGAGAGGCCACTCACGTATTTCAAGGATATTTAATGGAGTATTATTTGTATTTTTAAGGTACATGACATCATGTGGATTATTCTATTGCAACACTCTCTATCAACCATTTCCAGTTTTCTTTGCATATTCATGCTCATGGAGGGATTGTGCCTTGGGTGAGCTCATGTAATATTTAGGAGAGATATTACTGATATATTTATGATTTTAATCAGTTAAATATGATATTTTATTCATTCTCATAAATTTTCAACTCGAAATACCCAAGAGTTGTATGGCAAAATGACTTTTAATGAGCAAATAGTGACCATTTCCACTCTATTTTGATATATGCTATGGTAATGCCTATTATTTCGAATGGAGGAATGTATCTATGATAAATGTATGATGAATGGAATTTAATTAATTTTATTTCAAGTCTCATGTTCAGTACTTAAGCATTGGAACCCATTTTTCTCATTTTTATTGCACTGGGAGAAGATTTGGTGCATTTTCCCCAAGGGTCGAAATTGTGACTTGGGAGTTGTTTTGGAAAGAGTCATAACAGCCTGTATAAACTGAACCATGATGTATATTAGAATATGAAAATTTCCCTCACACATCCCCTACCCCTGTTCTTAAATTCGAGTGACTTTGGGAGCATTTGAGAAGCCATTTCCGACAATTACTCATGGGGAATTGGAGCCCCAATTTGCTAGTAAAGACTGCTACTTTGAACAAAACATTAAACAAGTTTATAGAAGTAATTGGGGGGTCATAAAAATTCCTGAAAGCAATATTTAAGTTCTAATATTAGTCATGTACCTTCAGATAAAATTTGGGAGCATTTGGGCCAATTTGGAGGTCTAGACATCAAAACTAGTTAAGGACAAAATTGGGGAAAAAGTGAAAAAAATGGTCATTTAATAAAATTTCAAAAAGGGAAATTACACTATGCCTCTTGATAATAATAAAAAATATATGGCTTAATACTATTCTGAGAGATGCAAAGAATCCTAAGTATATTATATCTTATTTACATTCATGTGTCAACAAATAGCTTCAGACATAGATGAGCATGATTCTCTGTGATGGAAGACCCAAATTATGATTCTCACATCTAGATGGTGAGAGGGAGAAGCTAGATTCACTAACTCTTGAAGAACCAATGTAATTGGTTGATGTTCCTCCTATAAAAAGGAGACCTGCATGATGCTCATAATTCAGAAGGAATATCATAACAATATTCAAGAATCTTGTTATGATTCTTGAGATTAGAGGTGTGGCAATCACGTGATAAGATTTTCCTCAATTAAAGGAAAATGTCCAGAAGAGATCCTTCAGAGTTTTAGGATGATGGAATGAAATTCCATGACCATCTATAAGAAGATAAATCTGAAGTTTAAATCAGATTTAGAAGATCTCAAAAGTCAGTTGAGATGTATCTAAATTAGTCACAGCTCCCATGATCGATTATATGATTTGCAGTCTATACATACACATGTACAAAAAAGCATGTGTTGTGGCACATACTTGGCACAAGTGTATATGAGTTTAGATATGTCTGGAACAATAGAATATAGATTCAAAGTTATATGAAATATGACTAGTATAGTGATTGAGGAAAGATCACATATGTTGATATAGATATAGCATGTTGAAAGCAGTAAAGCTATATGAGGTTTCTGGTCAGTTATATCCGATATATGGTACATATCCACATATGAGAAACATTTTCACCATTCTTAATAATCCTCTATTTGGGACAAGATTGGTACAGTACAAGAAAAATCCTCCAGTTGAAGAGGGAGTATTGATGTGTCTTCACGGGCGGCAATAGTTAAAGTCCCCACTAGTTAGTTATGGTACATGACTCAGGAAGGAAGGGGTTGTGATACCTTACAGAGAGAATACACATGAGCAAAGACATGGCTAAAGTCTCATAGACTATTGATACTCAAGAAGAGTTATAGTCTAGACTGTCAGAGAACAGTTAAAGCTCTCGGAGAGGTAATTGGGGTGTTGTAGTATAAAAAGAAGAATGAATGAGAAAGTGATCATGCCTTGAAGAACATAACAAAGAATGGAAATATCATAGAGAACTTCTCCAGATAAAATAATATTCTTGAAGTCAACAAATGTTGAAGATTGAAAGAAAATATGAGACTTTCTTTCTGCATGATATTACACATTTGATGTATAATGTTGTATATGATGGATTTAAAATCCATGGTTTTCATTTTAGAGAAACTATATTCTAGATCGGATCTAGATGGTGCTACTATGTGTAAGTATTTGATTGGTCTCTTAAAGTACCTAGCAGACCGGTTGTATTTTTATGCTTGTAGAAAAGCATATGTTTAAGTACCTTTTGAGGTACATTAGAATAGGATCCTTATTGTATTTGATACATGGTATACCTATCGTGCTATTTAGCTATTGTTTTAGGTTGAGATAAAATATGTATATTGTGGTTAGTACTACATAAATAAAGTATTGCGGCTAGTACTACGTAAGCAAGTTGTATTTCAGCTACTACTAAGAAAACTGTATTGCAGATAATACTACCCATAGAGGAGTAGTGTAATATTGGGAAGCTACCTAGTAGGGTGAAAGACTTGAGCCTACAACTATTAGGTGTTAATAGTTAAGCTTTTCAAAAAAACCTATGTGTTATGATAAAACACATTGAGATGAAGTTTTACTTCATTTAATGTTGATGTATTTGTAACTTCGAAATGTATTTACTTGTATATATTATGTATTGTACCCCGATGTTTATTCCGGGAAGTATCTATAATGTAATTGAGTCATGTCATGCCCCAATGTTCCAATCGGGAGATTCAATAATGTAAAAAAGTCATGTAAAGTCATTGAGGTTAACCCTCCATTGTAAGTTGGGGAAATAGTCCCCACAATTGTGTCAAGGTTAACCCTCCTTGTTGATCGGAGGGCAAAGTCCCCATAGTTGTGGGGCACTAGGGTTATTAGAATCTCATAGAGATGTCGGCCCTGGTAAGTAATTGTTAAGTGGGGCCGACATGTTGAAGTGGAAATTAAGTGAATGAAAGAATATAAATAGAGAGTGAGCCTCTCTATTTATCACACACACACTCACTCATTGGGGTGCATGAGTGAGAGAGAAGAAGCTAGGATCAGAGAAAGAGACAACTGATGTCGGAGATCATCTTTATGTTTTTGAGTTTTACTTTTGCTATTGGTGCTCATTCTATCTCTAAGGAAGTTGTGGGGTTTTCTCCTTAATGGTTTCCCCAGGGAAAATTATTTGTGTCTCTTGTCTCTTGTGATTATTGCTGTGCATGTTATTCTCTTAGATAAGATCCTAGATCATATTGCTTAAATGATAAAAATATAACATGGTATCAGAGCTGACGTGAGAAGAAGATATTGTGTAGCTGCAGAAGCTAGGGCTTCTTACTTTTTGGGTCTCTCTCCATCATCCATCAAAAAAAGTATGCTAGGCTGACTCTCCATTGAAGGGTGCATCTTTATGTCGAAGCAGAATTCGATTCTGGGAATTTTCAGTTTTTGGTGCAAGAAATTAGGGCTTTTTACAGAAGAGGAATTTTTTAGTGAGCCCAGCATAGGATTTATCTCCTTATCAAAATCAAAGTTTAGATACCTTGGTCAATATTTTTGGTTGGGTGTAACTCCGAGAAAGTTAAACCCTAGTTTGACCCTTGGCTGGAAAAACCCTAAACACTAAAACTAATAAGTTTTGGTAAATTCGCTATATCTTGGGATTGCAAAAGTATTAGGGGCCAAAAATTTCACAGGTCGAAGATAAAACCTTGATGTAGACTGTGTCAAATTTTTTGCCTCATATTCACTATATTCTAGGAGATATGATTCCTCCAAGTTAGGGTTCCAGCCTCTTCCAAGATTCATCCCTGAATAGGGCTCCTGGGGAGAATTGCTATATCTTGGGATACGAAGGTCCAAATGAAATTTCTCAAGATGTTCCAGAAAGGAAATGGACTATACTTTCTATGGTAGAAGTTTTTACCCCGAAGATGAAATAGTGACATGTGGCATTCTATACAAATTCTCTATTCTGAAGTCCTGAAACAGGTCAGCTTGGGAAACCACTCATAAGTCCCAATTGGTGCAACCCATGGTGTTGGAACAAGGACAGATGATGCCACCTTAGTACAAAATTTTAGACATAGAGGAGTAGTACTTTCAGAGATAACGCAGAAATAATATCAGGTATTTCTGCAGAAGAAATTAGTAAACTAGGGCTTCCTGTTCCTGGAGCTTCCCTCTACTATTTTCAGAAAAGGAGTACATTGGAAATCTCACCTTGAAGAGTTCTATCTTTCTATCCAATCAAATCTAAAAGATTCTAAGTTTTGAAAATTAGGGTTTCTCTAAAAAACCCTATATCAGCCAGCTCCGGAACCAGGATGGACACCTCAAATCGGTAATATCTCATCTTTTGCTATTTTCATCTGAGGTTCTCATTTCAAAGTGATCTATCACATCAGCTTGATGACAATATTGGTGAGGCTGACAACTTCCAAGCATGGAAGTATAGGATCTCACTAGTTCTTGAAGGAAATGAATTGGACACCTACATAAGTAGAGGGGTTCCAGGTCTAGAGGGAGATGACGCTAAAAGCCTTACACAAGAAGAACTTGGTCAAGGCCAAGAAGACACTGAAAGAGATGTTTGATTCCTTGATGTACACTATGTCCAAGTTTTTGCCTCAGATTCTCTATATTCTAGGAGATATGATTCCTCCAAGTTAGGGTTCTAGCCTCTTCTAGGATTCATCCCTAAATAGGACACATGGGGAGAATTGCTATATCTCAGGCTACGAAGGTCCAAATGAAATTTCTCAATATGTTCAAGAGAGGACACAAACTATAATTTTTTTGGTATAAGTTTTCATACCTTGAAGATGAAACAATGACACGTGGAAGTCTGTACAAATTATCTATTATGAAGTCCTGAAACATGTCAGCTTGGGAAACCACTCATAAGTACCAATTGGTGAAACCAATTCTGATGAAACCTGTGGTGTTGGAACAGGGATAGATGAGGCTACCTTAGTACACAATTTTAAACATTGAGGAGTAGTAGTTTTAGAGATAACATAGAAATAGTATTAGGCATTTCCTGCTAAAGAAATTGGTAAACTAGGGCTTCTTGTTCCGGGAACTTGCCTCCACTATTTTCAGAAAAGGAGTACATTGGAAAGCTCACCTTAAAGAGGTCTATCTTTCTATCCAATCAGATCTGAAAGATTCCAAGTTTTGAAAAAATTAGAGTTTCTTTGACAAAACCTAGATCATCCAGCTCCAGAACCAGGACGAACACGTCAAATCGATAAGATCTAATCTTTTGCTATTTTCATTTGAGGTTCTCATTTCAAAGTGATCTATCACATCAGCTTGATGAAAAGCTTGGTGAGGTTGAAAAATTCCAATTCTGATGAAACATGTGGTGTTGGGACAGGGATGGAGGAGGTTACCTTAGTACAAAATTTCAGACACAGAGGAGTAGTACTTTTAGAGATAACACAAAAATAGTATCAGACATTTCTGCAGAAAAAATTGGTAAACTAGGGCTTCCTGTTCCGGGAGCTTCCCTCCACTGTTTTCAAAAAAGGAGTACATTGGATACCTCACCTTGAAGAGGTCTATCTTTCTATCCAATCAAATATGAAAGATTCCAAGTTTTGAAAAAAATTAGGGTTTCTTTGACAAACCCTAGATCATCCAGCTCCAGAACCAGAACAGACACATCAAATCGGTAAGATCTAATCTTTTGCTATTTTCATTTGAGGTTCTCATTTCAAAGTGATCTATCACATCGGCTTGATGAAAATATTGGTGAGGCTGACAACTTCCAAGCATGGAAGTTCTTGGAAGTATAGGATCTCACTAGTTCTTGAAGGAAGTGAATTGGACACCTACATAAGTAGAGAGGTTCCAGGTCCAGAGGGAGATGAGGCTAAAAGCATTACACAAGAAGAACTTGGTCAAGACTAAGAATACCATTGCTGATTCAATCACGGATCACCTTATACCACAAGTGTATTCCCTAAAGACACCGAAAGAGATGTTTGATTCCTTGACCAATATATTTGAAGGGAAGAACATAAATCAAAAGATGACCTTAAGAAACCAATTGAAGAATGTGAAGATGTAGAATGCAGAGACCATACAGTCATACTTTACAAGGGTCTCTCAAATCAAAGAACAAATTGAAGTGGTAGAAGAAGAAGAGGAGAATGCAGAAGTTGTGATAACCACCTTGAATGGCATCCCAGGATCATGGGATTCATTCATTCGAGGAATGTGTTCCAGAAGGAATTGATTAATTTCAGTAGACTCTGGGAAGAGCACACACAACCAGAAGCTCGACTCATAATAAGAGAAAAGAATATGGGAGAAACTGAAGATCAAGCTCTCACCATCAAAAGAAGATCCCTCAAGCAATGAGGAATATGAAGAACTCAATTCTTGAAGAGCCTCTTATCCATATTGAGCATTTGGATAAGAAATGATGTTGTTATGAATGAAGAAGATGATGAAGCTGAAAGAAGGAGTCTACCCACAAAACAAATAAAGATAAGTATTCAATTGTCATTTCATGATATTGTTTTGTTATGCACTTGTTTATATTCAGTTGATGTATTATGCATGATAGAATGTTTGCATTAATGACAGTATACTACTACTATGCATGTGATGGGTAAGTAGCTCATGGTGCTATACAACTCTCCATTGCTACCTATCTAGAATGAAACCTATTTGCTGACACATTGGATTAGTGCACAATCTCAATGTTGTCCTGGTATAGATGGAAGGCATCTAGAAAGTTTTCGTGAGATATGCTGGCTAAAATAGTTGCATGATTGTATTTTTATGCATAAGAATTTACCATTATGAATATGCATTATGAAATGTTTCTAATCATACAAGTGGTGCATTTGACTTGTAGGAAATATTACGTACAATCACCTACAAGAAAAGAAGGATGAGACTTGTTTTGAAGAACAAGTGACGGCAGCTCAAGATTCACTCTAATAATACAAAATGAAGAATGATGTCTAGGATGTAGCATCGAGACCTGAAGGGAAGTTTGTTGTATCTTCCAAATGGATCTACAAGATCCAACATGCAATAGATGACAAGATCATAGATGAGTGCGAGAAGAACTTTTGAAAAGGTTCAAGATAGAGGCTCTTGGTATCCAGTGACCCTAGATGGATACAAAGAATATTAGCAATAGAGGAAGCTACTTGTCACTCCAGTACATAATGTTTCAGTGCATAGAGTATGAAAGACAGAGGGAGAATGATGCTCCTCTTCAGAGGGAGTGATTGTAGAAGATCCTGAGGTTTGACATGGTATTACATGATGGATAGCTTACTAATTGCTCTAGGATTTACTGAGAGTAAAGCGGATTCCAAAATTTTCTTCAAGGTTGAAGGTGGAAGACCAGTGATTCTCTTGTTATATGTCGATGACTTGTTCCTGACAGAAAAGAGGAACTCATTAAATTTGCAAGAAGGAGACTTGCTTCTAAGTTCAAATATGAAGCAGATGGATATGATGCACTACTTTCTAGGCATGGAGGTGTGGTAGAATGCGGATGGAATCTCCTTGGGACAAGGGAAGTATACAGTAGAGATCCTGAAGAGGTTTAGGATGATTGACTACAAAACCATGACCACGCTTATGGCATTGAACCTGAAGCTATTGAGTGTTGCTTCATCAGAGATGGTTGATGCCATAATGTATCATCAGATGATTTATTCCTTGATGTACCTAACGAATGCGAGACCATATATTTGCTTTGCTGTGAACACATTGAGACATGTTCACCTAATGGTTGCAAAGAATGCAATAAGGTACCTGAAGGGTACAGTTGAGTATGGGATCAAGTATGAAGCTAATCCAAAGACTAACCTGGAGGGTTATGTGGATTCAGATTAGGTAGTACCATTGATAGGAAGAGCACTTTAGGGTGCTGCTTGGTTTAGGAGGAAACAGTCTTGCGTGGCACTGAGTACAGCTGAAGCAGAGTATGTCGCAGCTTGTTCAGCTAGTTTTGAGGAAGTATGGCTGGGGAAGCTACTGTATGATTTATTTGATCTCCAGTTGGATGCTACTTGTATATGTTGTGACAACCAGAGTTGTGTGAAGTTGTCTGAGAACCCGGTGTTCCATGAAAAGTCGAAGCATATCAAGATCAAATATCACTATATCAGGGATATGGTGCAGAGAGGAGCAATGAAGCTCTAGTATGTTGTGACGGAGGAACATATAGTTGATGTGTTGACTAAGCCATTGGCCAGAGCGACATTTGAGTACTCAGGGAGAAGCTTGGTGTTATCCAGATTGAGGTTCCCTCCAAGGGGAAGTGATGAGTCCATGAGCCATTCTAACATGATGAGAGGGTTGGTTCCTTCCATGTTCAGATGTAAGTACTGCGACATTCTAAGGTGACCATGGGATGTGTTCCCACATGATCAGATATAAGTGCTGAAGGCCATTCTCTGGGAGAATGGAGGAACCTGGTCAGTTACTAGGATATTCAATCTGGGACTGAAGCTCAGCTTAAGTGCTGAGAGGCCATTCTCTGGGAGAATGGAGGCACCTGGTCAGTTACCAGGAACTTCAGTCTGGGACTGAAGCTCAGCTTAAGTGTTGAGAGGCCATTCTCTGGGAGAATGGAGGCACATGGTCAATTACCAGGAATTCCAGTTTGGGACTGAAGATCAGCTTAAGTGTTGAGAGGCCATTCTCTAGGAGAATGGAGGCACCTGGTCAATTACTAGGAAATTGATTTAGTTTGGGACTGAAGCTCAGATTAAGTCTTGAGAGGCCATTCTATGGGAGAATGGAGGCACCTGGTTAGTTACCAGGAATTTGTTTCACTCTGGGACTGAGAGCCATTCTGATGTGACTGTGGGATGTGTTCATTCCACATGATCAGATATAAGTGTAGAGCCCTTCTGGCATGGTTGATGTGTTCATGCCATGGTCAGATATACGTGTTGAGCCCTTCTTACATGGTTGATGTGTTCATCCCATAGTAAGATATAAGTGTTGAGCCCTTCTTACATGGTTGATGTGTTCATACCATGGTAAGATATAAGTGTTGATCCCTTCTTACATGGTTGATGTGTTCATCCCATGGTAAGATATAAGTGCTGGGCCTTTTTGACATGGTTGATGTGTTCATCCCATGGTCAGATGTGAGTGCTAGGCATTCCTTTTTGACATGGTTGATGTGTTCATTCCATGGTCAGATGTAAGTGTTGGGCGGGCCTTTCTAAGATGAAGACCTACCTAGAGGCTAGGCCTACAACCAACTTGAAAAAGGGATGGATCTGTAGAACTTCCTGTGATGAGAAGAATGAAGAGATAGCACCATTTGATTGAGATAGCGGAAGCAGTGATGATGATGATGATCCATATTTTATGATGATCCAGTTTTGATGATGATCAAGTGATGATCCAGACTTGATGAAGATGAATTGATAATGAAGATGACTTGATGATGAAGATGACTTGAAGATGAAGATGACTTGATGATGATCCAGATGATACAGAGAAGAAGACTTGTGCTGATAAATTGTGTCAAGAGAACTCCTTCCTAGTTAAAAGGGAGTGTTGATGTATTTGTAACTTCGAAATGTATTTACTTGTATATATTATGTATTGTACCCCAATTCTTATTCCATGAAGTATTTATAATGTAATTGAGTCATGTCATGCCCCAATGTTCCAATCGAGAGATTCAATAATGTAAACAAGTCATGTAAAGTCATTGAGGTTAACCCTCCATTGTAAGCCGGGGCAATAGTCCCCACAATTGTGTCAAGGTTAACCCTCCTTGTTGATCAGAGGGAAAAGTCCCCACAGTTGTGGGGCACTAGGGTTATTAGACTCTCATAGAGATGTCGGACCTGGTAAGTAATTCTTAAGTGGGGCCGACATGTTGAAGTGGACATTAAGTGAACGAAATAAAATAAATAGAGAGTGAGCCTCTCTATTTATCACACACACACTCACTCACTGGGGCGCATGAGTGAGAGAGAAGAAGCTGGGATCAGATAAAGAGGCAACTGCTGTCGGAGATCATCTTTATGTTTTTAGGTTTTACTTTTGCTATTGGTGCTCATTCTATCTCTGAGGAAGTTGTGGGGTTTTCTCCTGAGGAAATTGTTGAAACTCAGTAAATGACTTAGGATTATGACATAAGTATGCATGAGTTTCATGTACAAGTTCTTCAACTTTTGAAACCAATGGAAACTTGCTTACTTTTTTAAATGCAAGATTCATCCTATGAGCCATACAATGAATAATGATCATAAACGGTGAAGCTAATAGTTGTAGTTTGAGACAAAGGCCATTCATTTGTCCTTTCATGATTGATGCTCCATATGATCCAACACATACCAAACTTTTTACGATCATTAAATCATCCATACCACCAATTTCCTTCAAAGTATTAATAACAAGTTCATAAATATTTCCAACTATAGAACTCTTCTTCATTTTTTGAATCCCAATTAGATATGAATGCCTAATATGATCATTAACCATATAAATACTCATGCATATCCATGAAGTATTATCAACAACTGTAACTTCATCCAAAGATAGTGAAAAAATATGGCATTTGCAATCTTCTCTTTCATATCATCCTTTTCTACTTGCGTTGGATATCTTTCCCATTCCCAACCACTTGTTACAGACTAGTGAGAAGAGAGAAAAGTCACCACTTCAAGAAAATATACATATTTCTTATAATCTGGATAATCTGTCATAGGAAAACCTGTAGATAAGATGTGAAATACAATGCTTAATTGCGTCGTCTTGGATAGTAAATTTCTTTCCATTGTTTTTCCAAATAGAGATGTGATAGTCCCTCCACTTGCCTCAAGTTTACTCTTACTTATTAAGTATTTATTATATTCTTCTTGATATTTGACATGTCAACATTCCTTAGAATATTTCCATTTGGGAATAGACTCTCTCCTCACCTTTTTCAATTTGCTTGACATAAATATTTCCTACATGCTTCTCTATTGTATCTATCTTCATTTGCAATTTTACTACCTTTCCCAATTTTCAACTACATATAGTGCATTTAACTTCTCATTTATTGGAGTTATTGGTTCAATAAAAGGAAATTTTGAGGCCCGTTCCGATTGGAATTGTTTCCCTATGTCCCATTGGCCTTTCTTCCTTTTTTGTGACTGTGAATTATTTGTGTTGCCTCAAAAGGAAAAACCTTCAAACATTATCATTGCCAATTTCTGGTTGAATTGCATTTATCTCACTTTGTTCACTAGATGAACTTGTTCTATCATTTGTTATATGGTTATTAGACGCATTCTCAGAAGTGTTGACATCTCTCTGATTGATGGGATTCTCAAAAGAGTTTGATTCATGAAGAGAATCTAGATTATTGGATTGAGGCTTCTGAAAGTATGATGATACATCCCTATGTTTTGATGATTTCTTTCCATGACCGTTGTTTGACATCTCGTTGAATATTTCACAATTAAAATATCAAATAAATATAGAAACCCAAAGTGAAACTTGCATGAGAAAAAAGAAATAAAATTAGTACAATTTGTAAGATATCCATGATGACATGAATTCTACAGGCTAGAAAAATTGAAGGCTAGTAAAATAAACCCATCCTTGATTAACTTCAAAGTTAGACATAAATCCATCAAGATAAATATCAGTTTAAATTTGTTATATATTTAAACCTAATTTTTTATTTGCATTTTTCATACCCAAAATACCTAGTAGAAAAAGTGGCATTCATAAGAATCAAGATACAAAATATACAATAACATCACTTTCCTGGTGGCCATCACCTCTAAGATTTAAATTTATAAGATGTAATTGGTGTCCACAAAGTCATGAAATGAATAATTAAAATCTATGTGAAATAAGCTAATTTTAACTTGAGTTGTTCTCCTTATTCATGCTCACATGGGATTATATTATTTTAGATCTTCTCTTAGCATAAGCTAGAAAGAGAGAAAGAAACTACAAGTGTGTATTAAGCATCACTTGTCTACTGGAAAATCTATTGGAATAGCATTGGATTATAGAGGGAATGGAATTGAATAGAACAAAGAGAATAAACTAATAAACTAACCAGCTTGGGTAAATAATTGTTTTAGTTGAAGTCATGTTATACTCTTCATATTCATGGTAGCATCTTGAGTTAAAAGCTATACAAAATTTAAACATATCAAGGAAATTTGATATTAGACAAGACAGGTGGACTAATCTTATGATAGATAATTCTAATGAACATGTTTGTATCACCTCTTAACTCAAGACCTCCTTTTCAATATAGTTCATACACTCAACTCTTGAAACCTTATATCTCTTAATCTTCATAGTAGATTAACTTTTCATAAAAAAAGACTTCAATCTATGCATATATTCCTTTTCTCGGTGTTGGAAACACCTTCCCAAATTCTTAAGGCTATACAAAGCCTTCAAAGATCCTTTATTTAGGGGAAGGAGGGGGGCATACTATAAAATAAATAAAATGGGCCCTTGTGGCTTGGCATAAAGTTTGTCTTCCAAAAGGTTCAACAGGGCTAGGTATTTGCAACCTTCTAACTCTCAACAAGATCTTGGTAGGGAATATCTAATGGAGGACATATTTGTGCATAAAAGGTATTTCTTGGTTTCTTTGGGCATGCCATTGGTAAAAAATTATTGAAACAACCATTGCATGGGTAAAGGAAATTGTTAGAGACCTAATTACAAAGCATTGATCAAATACATTTGATTAAACATAATGATATCTATAAGTGAAATCATAGATATAAAAGCCATTACATTCATTGAGCTTTTACTTGCACCATTGCAAAATCAACATTTTAATCAACAATTCATTTATCACAATCCCATTTATTCCATTAACTCCAATTATCCATCTCATTCATTCCATCCAATCTAGTGATCATTTCATTTATATCATACATATTCATCCCATCATTCCACAACCATCACTTGCAATATACCATCTTATGGCTTATGCATACACCTAAAGAAGGCTACAAAATGTAATATGTCACAACTTTTTCATGATGCAAGTCTCTACATGATTGTGCACCTATAGGCATCTACAAGGGACAAGCACTATAGGAATGTGCACCTACAAGAAACTATAGGAGAGGATCATTACAGGAATGCCAACCTATAGGAAAATACAAGAAAGGAGTGCTACAGGAATGCCAACATGCAAGTATCTATAGGAAAGAATTCCTATAAGAGTAGAACCTACATGAAACTATAGGAGAAGCACACTATAAACATACAAATTACATAATTCTATAGAAAAAAAATCTTCAGCCTATGCATTCCTCATCATCCAATTCAAGCATATGACCCACCTATTGGATACAATTGAACTAAAAGATGACTTAAAAATATCGTAGTTTTCTGTCATGGTGTCCTATCAAAATTATTTTGGAGTTGGAAAGTACAACTTCTGAAACTACATAGGTGAGAAACTACTTATCTAGAAAATATGGGGATCATCAAGGTTGGGTTGGGAAAGACCATTATTAAGAATCAACAGATACGAAAATCCCAAATAGGCATTCCTACTCACTAAAATTGATTTTAAATATGAAATGCCCCAACTAAAAGCTATCATTAATATAATCATGATAATGCCATGAAAGTATTTAGGATGAGTTAGTTCATTTATAGATGCTAAAAAATTCCAGATGATTTGGTGATAAATATTTGAGGGTGCATCAAGCCAACCTTTTGGATAAATCAATTGAATTGACCTAACCAAAGTTTGGTGAAAAACATTGTTGTGATGTGAGCATCATTTGTCAATGTTAAAAAAAATATGTTCAACAAAGATATCCATGTTTGTATCAACACACCTACTTAGAGCTAATGACACAATTAGTATCAAAATGTCATCTTGAGGTACTAATAACCATCTCAAGGTACTAATAACGCCTTCAAATAGTTGCAATATAAATGGTTCCTTCCTCTCTCATAATGATGTTAGTTTCATAAGATATTAAAATATAAAGGTTGTAATAAAAAGTGTATATCTTCCAATCAACATTATGTAACATACTTAGACATCATTGATTTCAACACTAAACATTTTACCTCTAAAACAACTCAGGTTATAAGAAAAAGTGTATAACTTCCCGTCAACATTATGTAACATAGCTAGGCATCATTTATTTCAAGCACTAAACATTTTACCACTGAAAAAAAATCATGACAATATCCTTAGTAACAATAGACCATCAACCATCCCCATCAACAAAATCCTCACTAAAAACATTTAATAGTTTGCAATCCATCTACCAACAACAACAAATGTTTCCAAAATAGTATCCTTAGCAAGTATTGTTACATCGACAACCACAAGAATTCCTATAGACACAAAAAAAAACCAACAACCTTGTGACATTGTTTGCTCAAACTATCCCCAAAACTTCTCCAAAAATTCATACACTTACTAGCTCCACATTAAGCATATAAAACTTTTGGATGATGAAACTATCATCTCTAATGGCATACCCATGACCTAGATAAATTTCCTACCTTCTTAACTCCATCAAAATCAAATGCTAATGTCATTGACATGCAAGACAACATATTTCTTGTAAGGGTTTCCCACTTTATCCATCCATCACAAATCCTTCCCATGCTTGGGCTCCCTTCTACCACAAACTCACTGTCTTACACAATCTCATCCATACAAGAACACTATATAGACATTAATTACCTTGTTAAAATCATGAACTATCAACCCATCTCACATCATCTTAACCTTGGGTAGTCTATTAAGAAACCCCTTCAATACCCCATTGTAGGCATTCCTTAGTTACATTGTCACCAACTCTAATTGGACTTCTAGCTACACCTACACAGGTATAGTATTTTTTGGGGACTCTGGACCCCTTTAAAATTTGTCTGGAATTGTAGCACTACCAAAAAAATTCATGCTTGGTTTGTTTTTAGGTATCATGTTTTTTTGTTTGTAATGATGCAGCTAAAATTCTATTATAGGTACATAAGATACAAAAAGAGATACAAGGAGGGGAGCCGACTCATGAGGTATGGGAAGGATTTTCTCCAAACTAAGAATTCCAATGAGATTAGGCTTCTTCTTCACAGACCAAAATAGACAATTTCCTTCCATCGTGCTAGTATAGCAGGAATTACAAAAGACAAGAGATTATTTTCGAACAATTAAACCATAGATAGAAAAAAAAGATGGTGGAGGAGAGAGGATACTAGGGACGATCCACTCGTGCTTCATCTCTTTCAGGGCTGGGATTTTCTTCCACAATTGGGAAGCTCCCAAAGAAGTCTTCCTCCCATGCCTAAGAGTGGAGTTTGGGCGACTAGGGTTCAGTATTGATGTCAGTGATCTTCTCTCCAGTGGATAATTTTTTGAACTGTATAAGATCGATGGTTATCCCATTGGAAAATTGTTCGGCATAGGCAGAGCTCGGCTGGATGAAGCTCTAGTTTCTTGCATTGTCAGTGCTGCTATAGAGGCATGTAGAATTTCAACATGTCCATTCTTTTGGAGAAGAAGTCCTTGGGGACAAACAGGGGCAGTGGCTTATGGGTCGGAGCACTAGAATGTGGGGCAGAAACTGCAATAGCCTGAAAGGTGACTGCTACGTTCTCCATTGTGTCTCTGGAGAAATTGGAGGGAGGGTGTTTGACTCTGGCAGAGCATCTCTCTAGGGAGAATTTCCCCCTGCTAAGCTGGCATCCAAGTTGGCCAATTTTCCGTCTAAGTGAAATAGGAGACCACGAAATTCCATGATCGAGGTGTTTGCAGTGGTCCAATTAATGAGTACCTCCTCCACCATATTACCTAACATATTCTTGACAAGCCAATAGAAGTTTATTTGGCTACCAGAATTTCTAGAGGCGAGTAATTTTGCAACCTGTGCCGAATCCCATTCTTCAATGAGGCCACGAACCGTAGGTGAGACTGTGCTTTCATAACCAAAGTTGATTGCTTTGGATTTTCTCGAGTGTTCAGCCTCCTGGACTGAGGCATACTTGCTTCCTCAGTGAGGAGTACCTTAGGGCCTCGTCATGGAGTGATAACATAGGGACGAGGCTTTCAGAAACCATCAGGTATCGGTACACAACCAGGGAAACTCTATCACCAGAGGGGAGTCAGTGTGGGAAAATGTGGTGGAGAAAGACGACCTTGGAACTAATTTATGCTTCTTTCGGCTGAGAGGAGAGGGATTCATGCACAGGACTACCATTAAGACCTTGACTATCTGTAGTGCTTTCCATACTCTGTTGAACTGCCCCTACTTTTCAAACATCAAACTTTCATGGATCCATCGTAGGTCATTAAGAACCAGGTTGTGTGGATCATCCTCGACTGTCTCTTCGTTGTCCTGAGCAGGCATTGAATCATGCAATGTACCATCTGCCTCCACCTAAATCAAACCTTCAGCTTTGACGTATTGAAAATGCATTAAACCTTCCACGTCCACCTGTGAGGGCATTGAACCTTCTACTTCTCCCACTTGTGCACACTTTGAGCCATTAGCGTCCATTTGTGTGAGCATTAAGACTTGGCTATTGCCCTTGCTTGAGGTGGATCTTGGGCACATGTTGAGGGTAGGTGGGCGCTCATCGAGTGCAGGTGGCATCTATCAAGGATTGTTGTTTCTCGGTGGGACCTTCTCGGAGATCCCGTCAATTGATTGCAGGGACACCTTATTTCTGGAAAAGGGATGCCAGTTGTGCTGGGATCTAGGTGAGCTGGATTGTGAACTAGGTGGGCCCTGGGTTATACAAGCACCCACATTCAGGGGTTTTTAGGTATCATGTTATTTTTATTTTTCCTTTACTTTGGAAAGGTGTTTTGTTTGGGTACAAAGTGTTGGCAGGGGTTTTGGTAAGTGAGTTGTGCAGCGTCGCGGCAACTGCGCAAGCTCACACGGTATTGCGTAAGGCCAAATCAGCGCGATGGGTAGCAAAATAACTGTTTTGAATATTTTCATATATTATTTAGTTAGTATTATTAATCCTCCCTTGTACAAATTTGGTCATATGTCTAAATCAGGAGTCCTATCTAAATCGAGAGTCCATCCAGTCTATTTATAGTAATTAACACCATTGGGTCCACTTGGCCTAATTGGGGCACATGTTTCAGTTACTAAAGTGTGGGGAACACTAATTGAGGCTCACTGCCACTGATTGCACTTGATTTCATTAATTTAGGAGCCTCCTAGACCAATCCCTACAATTTAGGAAGCCACTAGGAAGAGTTGAAACCAACTAAGGTCAGTTCACTTCAGTTGATGACTAGTCAAGCTAAGTTAGGAGTCAGTTACATTTAGTTCTAGTCCTATACATTCAGTTAGCTCTAGGCTTACTTGAATGCACTCATGTGGGGTGCATTTCTCACCTACCACAGTCAGTTAACCTTAGTCAACATTGAATGTAACACTTGAGTTGTGTTTTAGAGCTCTGGTGAACGCCGGTTATGGTTTAGACAAGGTCAGTTAACTATCGAGTCCTCCGATAGTGATTTAGACAAGGTCTTGGTTACCTACATTCAAGTAGAGTCTAATCAATTCGAAATTCCTCATGTGTATTCAAATTGCTTGTGGCTATTAAATCCATTGTACTTCATTGTAATTACCTATCTAATTACTCTTTGATTAATGAAAAGCATTCACAGCTGCAAGCTATTTTTGCATTGTTTCATTCTTTAATAACTGAGTAAATTGTGTGATCTATCATGTGAATTGTGTGTTTTTCCATAGATCTATGTGCTCAATTTGATATGGCATCAGAGCCTCGGTGGACAAGGCACTTCTCCTCAAATCTCCTACTGGATCATGCTTTTAAGCAAAATTGCTCCTTCCAACACTGCACCAGAAGCAGAGAATTTACACTTAATACCCCAAGAAAAGGAATTGTTGATCAAGCTTGCTTGATTAAATAATATAGGTGTGAATAAAATTCCAAAAGTGTAGTCTGTCCGACCTTACGGTGCCTTTTGTTTTGTTTTGCAGGTACAACTTCGAATGGATTCATCAGTTCCTCTTCTGACCTGATCCTCAGACTATTATAAATGGAAGGTGAAGATAATTATATTTTTGAAAAGACAAGATCTCCTTTAGGTGTCTAATGGACTCGGTAGAAAGTATTTTGAGAGTGAAAATGACTGGCTAAATGCAAAGGATGTAGCTTTTGAAATAATGAAACTGGCTCTTTCTCCTAGCTTGCGCTACCTCAGTAGATCTATTAAAGATCCATAGGAACTCTGGACAAGATTGGACAGAACCTTTGGAATGATTGATGAGGATCATAATAGAAATTTGGAGAGCACATATAGTACCATAAGAATCCTTGATCCAAAAATCTCAGCCTCCACTCTCTCTGATGAAGTTGTTCAAGATGAAGAAGAAGCAGAAACTTCTACATAGTCAGTTCGAATTGAAGACAGTCTCCATGTAGTGAATCCTTCTCTTGATGCTCCAGAAGTTCATGAGATATATGATATCTCATATTCTCATATTGCTGAAATAGAAGAAGACATTCGAATCTCTAATATTGAAGAAAAATTCTGCTGCACTTCCATGCAAACATTCACCGGTGATTTTCCTTTAAATTTTGTGCAAAATTTACCAGTAATTGCTTTCGAAAGTGAAGAGAAATTTGATTTTTCTCCCTCTAATGTTGCTGCTGGTGTGAAAATATGTGATACCTTGGATATTTTGGAAGAAATACCAGATTACTAGAGTGATCCATTCGCTCCCCATGATCTATATTTTCCAGCAAATTCCTGCAGGATTGCATGCACCAAAATTCAGAATTTTAAAGAAGAAGAAAGCTGTGCATCCACCGTCTCGGTTAACCATTTATTTGAATCTGATATTAACCTTATTGTATCTGATATGATATTATTTAGATCTGATCTGATATTTCTTGGTTTAATATATCAAATTCATAATCTTTCAGTACCGCTTGTAGCTGTTCTCATCAACGGTGTGAAGAAACAAGTACCGCAAGTCTCCTACAAAACTACTGCTGGGGATTTGATTCCATTTCATAGTTTTGGATCTGTTTTGAACCTAATTAGATCTGATTTACTTTCTGATATGATATTATTTGGTTCATATTTTAAAATCCAAAAGGCTTTAGTCATGCTTGTAGCTTCTCTCACCAATTCCGGTGTGAAAAATCAAGTACTGCACTTTCTCTTCAAAACTGTTGATGGGGATTTGGTGTTAGTTTCCTCATATGAGGTTATTGATATTTTATTATGTGATTAATTATCTATTTCAGAAGCTATAACAGAATATGGAGCTCAAGCATTCTCTCTCAACAGTCCCATTGCTTCTCTACCATTGATCACATGATCATCTCCTCATAGAACTAGTAAAGAGGAAGATTTTCTGCATCCGCCTGGACACCTGCTCCTAACACTTGGGGCTGTTCTTACCACTCATGGTTTTCTGTTCATGGCTGCAACATGTTAGTTTCTTGAGTGTTCCTCACATTCTATGAATTCTCAAGAACCTTTTCTCACTTTTCAGTTGACTTCAGTTGCTCTACATGGGTTTAGTCTTCATCCGGCAGCTATCTATATTTCTGATTTAGTTGAGGATATCATTCTTCTTTCAAAGAGGAAGATTCCTCCAGACATAATGATGGAGAGGTTCACATGCTAGGCCCCAGGATACCTATGCACAAAAGAACCACATTGATCCTGATTCTACGTACTTAATTAGAGGGGGGGATTTTTTCCCATGTGGTTTTTTCCCCAACACCTTGTTTTTGAGCAGTTACTTTACTTTACTTGATGTAATGGGTGACCTATGGTATTAGTTACCAGGGCCCACATATTGTCCAAGTAAGCATTCAAGGGGGCTGTTAGGATTATTAATCCTCCCTTGTCCAAATTTGGTCATATGTCTAAATCGGGAGTCATGTCTAAATCAAGAGTCCATCCAATCTATTTATAGTGATTAACACCATTGGGTCCACTTGGCCTAATTAGGGCACACGTTTCAGTTACTAAAGTGTGGAGAACACTAATTGAGGTTCACTGCCACTGATTGCACTTGATTGCATCAGTTTAGGAGCCTCCTAGACCAATCCCTACAATTTAGGAAGCCACTGGGAGTGTTGAAACCAACCAAGGTCAATTCACTTCAGTTGATGACTAGTCAAGCTAAGTTAGGAGTCAGTTACATTTAGTTCTAGTCCTCTACATTCAGTTAGCACTAGGTTTACTTGAATGCACTTATGTGGGGCGCATTTATCACCTACCATAGTCAGTTAACCTTAGTCAACACTGAATGTAACACTTGAGTTGTGTTTTAGAGCTCCGATGAACTCTGGTTATGGTTTAGACAAGGTTAGTTAACTATTGAGTCCTCCAATAGCGATTTAGACAAGGTCTTGGTTACCTACAGTCAAGTAGATTCTAATCAATTCGAACTTCCTCATGTGGATTATAATTGCTTGTGGCTATTAAAGCCATTGTACTTCATTGTAATTACCTNATGAAAAGCATTCACAGCTGCAAGCCATTTTTGCACTGTTTCATTCTTCAATAACTGAGTAAATTGTGTGATCTATCATGTGAGTTGTGTGTTTTTCCATAGATATATGTGCTCAATTTAATATATTTGACCAATTTTGTTGCAATAGGTCATTAGCGGTTATAAGTTAGTTAGAAGTGGACCTTCAATGTAATGGCGTATGCCTATTTATAGATCTAGTTTTGCAATTAAAAAGAAGAAGTTGGAGGGATAACTAAAGCTTGAGAGATCTTGAGTCTATGAGTATCACATGAGATCTAGTGTGATCTGAATCTTACAGAATTTCTTGTTGTATCTGTGACCTATCTGGGTTGTGTTTTTGATGTATTCAGCCTCTGGTTTTGGAGAAGAATTGTCTGGTTTTGGATCTTTTACACAGAGCTAATATATGTGATAGTTGGTGCATAAATCTCATCTTTTTTTTTACTGTTTTGTCTGTTGCGATCTATCTTGTTATGATTTTGTGACGATCTAGATCTGGTATGATGCCATGAGTTGTTAGGATGTTGCTGTGGTTTACTTTATTCCTGCTATACTGATGTTGATGCAATCTGTTTTAAGTCTGTAATATTGCTGTTGCATTATGAGGTTGGATAGTTTATATGCTGCTGCAGTGACAAACATATGATGCACTCTGTAGTCATGGAAATGAGTTAGTGTCGACCGCATAGTCCTGGATCTCTTAGTCATGTTGTTTTCCCGTCGGATCCCCATATCCTCCATCCTCACTATTGAAAAATCGGTTCCGACAGCTCTCCCTTAAACATCTCGGGTGAGACTTCGTCCACTCTGCAGATATTGCTGGGCAGGCTAAAACCTGTCTGGGACGGTGCTAATGGAGATCACACTGGTTGAGTGTCGACAGAGTGAGAACCCCTATCGAAGAAGCTTTGTTGGTGGGTGTTCAACAACAAATGGTTTAGTTGGAGGAATCACCAGTAGGAGAAAGTGTAGTCAGAATGAACCAGATTCAAGCACAGTTGGCCAATCTAATGCTCCAACTACAAGATATCAAAAAGGCTTAGGAAGATCGTGATGATATGTGGTGCACCCGTTGCCATGCAAATGGACATACCAAGGACACATGTCTGACGTTTAGGAATTATTTATTGTCGGGAGCCCCGAACCCGTTGAGCTGTACTGGTATACCATGGTGTCACATATGTCAAGTCTATGGGCCGCCAACATGGTTACAAAGGCGGAAAACATGTATTGCACATTTTTTCGATCAGTAGGACATGATGACAAAAACTACCAAGCTTATAATTTTCTCCAGGAAAGAATGCATGATTCATATTTTGTGAAAGGTTAGGACCCCCAGAAAGTGCAACCGCAGCCACTAGTAGTGCAACTAGCAGCACAAGTGCCATATACACCACCACCTTCGTTGCAGTTTTTCCCTATGCAATTGCAGCAACAGTTTACAGCATAGTCGCAGTTTGCACCTCAGCCCCAGATGGTGGTACAACCACAGTATAACCAGAAGCCACAACTACAGTATAATCAGCCATAATAGATTCAAGCTGTGCACTATGTCCAGTAGCAACCAAACCCACCACAGCAACAGATGGACCAACCGTAGTTTCAGCAAGGAGGAGTCTAAGGAGGATTCTACGGAGGGTTCAGAGGTCGAGGAGGAGGACAAGGTCATGAATCGATCCAGTGTTATACCTGTGGGGTATTTGGGCATTATCAGAGGGAGTGCCCTCATGCACAGTGTACATACTGTGCAGCCAGTGATCATAATGTCAAAAACTGTCCTCATTTGATTGCAAAATGGCAAGATGGAAACATTCCTTAGTTGCAGAGCATGCAGAATCATAATCAGCCTATGTTCCATGCGCAGAACCAGCCAATGATGTAGGGTAAGATCCCATCGCAGACTCAGAATCGGGACCCTGCCCAAGCTCCCAACCTGCCGATTAATCAACCAATGACTCAGCCGATGAATCGAAACCCATCGATAACTCAAGCCCAGAACCTGAATCAAGGATCGACGGTTGCAACAATTCATACCGAACCACAAATGAAGGATGTCGACGTTGGGATTGTCACTCGCACTGGTGCGACAACTGGAGACGATGGACTGCATCAACAAGTTTGGCTCGTTGACAAGAAAAAAATAGCATTTGATATTGTGAAGGAGAAAGACACTTTCTTTGAAGCAAAGCATGCGATCGAAAGAAATCCAGGTAAGTTACCAAGTATTGATATGCCATCTACTTTTGACCCATCTGTAGAAGCAGGACCATCATGAAAGCATGGTGCCTTGCAATAGTTCTTTGAAATTTATCTATCGCTGGCAAGGGACTTTGATGCCCTTGTCAAGCTTGAGGCATTATTGTATCAGCCATATAAGGCAGTGAAAGATTCTGCATTGAACTCTTTGCAAAAGACGAAGACAGACAAGGAGATGAGGATGAATATCCAGATCGAAGATTATGAGGTTGATTCTATTATTTTGGATCTCAAACCAGATGTAAACATCCTAAACAAGCAAACTTGGCAGCTGTTGGGAAAACCGGCTTTGGGATGGTCGTCAGTACAGCTACGGCTAGAAAATTAGGCTAAGGTGCAACCCATTGGTCACGTCTCTAATTTGGTTGTTGACATTGAAGGTATGAGAATGCATGCTGATGTTGATGTGATGGAGGTAGTCAAATATGGTGGCTCCTATCCCACTCTGCTAGGGATTGGATGGGATAATTATAGCATGGTGGTTATCAACTTTAAGAAATGAGTTATGACATTTGAAAACCAAGATGTTAGGGTCATTTCTCCTATGGACCCTCAGGAAGGGCGTTGGTATATTGAACATGTAAGGGATGAAGCTGTAGGAGTTGGGACGATGCCTATAATATCTCTGAGGATTATATTCACTCGACTGTCGACAGTGAACTTGGATGGTGCAGTGCTAGTTCTGTGTCCTTTGACTCTGAATATGCTCTGGAAAATTGGTAGAATCAGTTGCATGAAGTATCATTCAGGAAGTGTGGGTTGATTACATAGTCTCTCCACTGCGTAGCCACTGAGACTGTCATATTGCCCATTTATGAAGGACTACTAGGACTATCAGAGTTCCTTCAAGAATTCAAAGAGAAAGTTTTTGAAACACAAAGGATATTGTCCCTAGAGGTTGCGCTGAAGGCTACCCCAGCTCGATGGTGGGAAACATATAAACCAATGATCCACAACTGGGAATAGTGCTGGATACTGATGCTAGTGCGGTTCGGCGATTCAGATCTCAACCATACAGGGAGATATGATGGAAAACCTGACCCCACCAATCATTTGATTGAGTGTCAGACTTTATGGGTGTCATGGCCCAGAGATGAATGGGTCCACGCTTTCGTCCATACTCTGGAAGAGATATTGAGATCCTGGTATGTCGCAGCAGAGTTGCGTCGAACTATCTCCATGTGGGAGGAGTTGTATGTTTGCTTTGTACAAATGTTTAGTTTCCAGAATGCCAACCAAGAGGTATGTAATGCTTTACAAATCATCCATGATGTCATACTAAAGTTCACCCCTATCACCTATGTAGTTGATCCACATGTGCATTGCTCCATCCAATCCATGATGACCTATTACAACTTGTCCGGGGAACCCAAATATAATGATGAGTTGCGGAATGTTAATATTCCAGAGTTTGAAGGAAGCCACGATGTTGCAGCCCTAGAAATCTTGATGGATTCAATGAGTCAGCCATTGAAGATCCAGAAAGTCAATATTGGGACAGAAGAGAACCCCAAATTTTCCAATGTCGGGGACTAATGGGATGAGGAGACCATGGCCAAGATCACGAACCTGCTACATGAATTCCAGGAAATTTTCCCAACATGGTTCTCAGAGATGAAGGGGATTTTGGGAGACCTGGGTGAAATGAAAATTTTGTTGAAACCGGATTGCAAACCTATGCGACAGAGGCCATATCGACTGAACCCATGATACAAGGACCGGGTGAAGGTTGAGATCAACCAGATGCTCAATTCTGGGATCATTGAGCCTCTAGAAGAATCCCAGTGGATAAGTCTGATGGTGGTCCAGGATAAAAAGACAGGAGAAATCCACATTTGTGTCGATTTAAGGAAGTTGAATGATGCATGTGTACATGACCCGTTCTCGACCCCTTTTACAGATGAAGTGCTTGAAGGCGTAGGTGACCAGGAAATGTACTCCTTCACGGATGGATTTTCGAGATACCACCAGATCCAGATTGAGAAGGAGGATCGCCACAAGATCACATTTGTCATGGAATGGGGTTGTTTTCAATATACAGTCATGCTGTTTGGGCTAAAGAATGCACCAGCCATAGTTGTCATTGTATTTAAATATTTTATTCAAAAGTTCCTGTAGGTGTATATGGATGATTGGATTGTCTATGGACTAATTAGGGACCATCTCGACAATCTGCCACTAATGCTTGAAAGGTGTCGACAACATCAGATCGCATTAAACTCTAAAAAGTGTATTTTTTGTGCACCATTTGGCATGCTACTTGGGCACATAGTCTACAAAGAAGGTTTGTTGGTCAATCTAGCGAAGATCGTGCTAATACTCAATTTACCACCAGGGACAAATGTAAAGATGCTTCAGGCCACATTGGAGCATACCGGATACGATCGCAAGTTTATCAAAGGATACACTGCGATTACTGCCCCCATGGAGAAACTACTAAAAAAGGATGTAGCTTATGAATGGAATCAGGAATGTCAAGAAAATTTTAACACCTTGAAGTCCAATATGGCCTCTACGCCAATAATGGTTTTTCCTGATTGGAATAAAGAGTTCCATGTGCACGTCGACGCTTCTTCTATCACGTTGGGGGTTGTTCTTACGCAACCAGGTGAGGGTGACCTGGATCACCCAATAGCATATTCCAGTAGGAAGTTGTCATTTGTTGAATGAAATTATACAACAATGGAAAGGGAAGGCTTGTCGATGGTTTATGCCTTGCAAAAGTTCCAACACTACTTGTTGGGTGGACATTTCAGGATGTTCACGGATCATTCTACTTTGTAATACCTGGTCAATAAGCTTGTGTTGGGGGGGAATATCTGTTGATGGCTATTACTCTTCCAGGAGTTTGATTTTGAAATAGTTGTGAGGCCAGGGCGATTGAACGCTGGTCTGGATCATTTGTCTCACATTGAGAATGGTGAAGAACTGACCAATATTGATGACGAATTTCCAAATGCGTAATTGTTCCGTGTTGACATCGCAGATGATCACTATGCACCCATTATTTAGTTTTTACCCACTGGTGTCACCCCAGAGGACATGTCAACTAGACAAAATAAGCAGATGGTCATGAAGGCTTCTGATTTTCTACTAATTGCTGGGCAGTTATATAAGCTTGGATCGGATGAAATCTTGCAATGTATTTTACCGCATGGGCAGGGTCCCATTCTTGAAGAAGCACATGCATGAATTGCTGGAGGCCACTATGGAGGACGAGCTTCTGCATGGAAGGTGTTGCACGCCGGTCTATGGTGGCATACATTGCATAATGATTCCATAGACTTTGCAAGGAGATATGATGTCTGCCAGCATGTCGATAAACCATCGAGGCAGGATGAGATGCCGCTGGTACCGCAGGTGAGTTTGCAACCATTTGATAAATGGGTTGTGGATTTTGTGGGTCCTATTAATCCACCAGGGAAGGGGACTAGTGATTGATACATCATTATTGCAATTAACTATCTGACTAGGTGGGTGGAAGCTACACCAGTTGTGGATTGTACTGCTGCGACAACAGCACGATTCATTTTTGAAAACATCATGACACGGTTTGGGTGTCCTAGGATCTTGATGAGTGACCAGGGCAGTCACTTTTTCAACCGAATGATGAAAGTGCTAACTGAGGAATTGTAGGTGCAACACAAGAGGAGTACACCATATCATCCACAGGAAAATGGGATTGTCGAAGCATTCAACAAAATTTTGGAAAAAACGTTAACTAAGGTATGTAAGGCTAACCGTGATGACTGGGATCTGAAGATTCCTGCAGTGCTATGGGCCAATCACACTACTTGCAAACGGCTCAACGGTTAGACACCATTTAATCTGGTCTATGGGAAAGAGGCAGTCGTGCCCATGGAGTATATTGTTCCTAGTTTGCGCATTGTCGCGGCAACAAGCATGGATGATGCAGAAGCGTTAGAAGAGAGAATTGCGTAGTTAATCCAGCTTGAACAAGACCTCTTTATTACTGGATTCCACTAACAGGTTGCGAAGGATCGATAGAAGGCGTGGCATGATCACCACCTGAAGAAAAAAAAAGTTTGCAGAAGGTGATTTGGTGTTGTTATACGATAGTAAGTTCATCAAGAATCTTGATAAGTTACAAATACACTGGTTAGGTCCGTATCTTGTCCAACCTCTAGAGGTGCAGTTCAGTTACAACAATTAGATGGCGAGGTATTGCCGACGCTTGTCAATGGGAGTCTCTTAAAGCCCTATAGGATAGGGCCAGAGCTACACATTGTTTGAAGCACTGTAAAAAAAATGAATATTTTGTTTCAGAACAACAAGGTGAGCCTAGGGGAAGAGGCTGCAGAAGGTTAGAGTGTGTAGTGATGACTGGTCGACCACTTGCGACAGCTGCAGGGTTGTGGGTTGGTCAAATCAAGTCATAAATGCAAGTAGTTAAAATAGTTGGCTGGTGGCGCTTGTTGAAGTGACATGCATTAATGGTTGATCTGACTGTTAGAGGAGTAGGATTGCCGCTGGATTTGGTGTCATTAATACCTAATTTAGTAATAATGGTGATAATAGATTTGGCAATGATGAGTTTTGAATTGGAAGTGGCTATAAAAAGCATGTGGGATGCGGCAGGATGGCATTTTTTAGTCACATGAGCATCGTGTTAAAGCAGAGTGTGAATTGTGTAGTGGGTTGTGAGCTGTTGAGTGAGTTGTAGCGTTGAAGGTTAGAGTTGTCGAGTGCATTTTTTAGATTTGGGGCGTGAGGCATGTTGATCAACCTCAATGCCATTGATATTTTAAGTGAGTTAGAGTCCCTTATTAGGCCCACAGCTATCGAAGAAGAAGTCATGAGCATGCCAGTTGGCTAATTGTCTATCCCCAAGTGGAAGCGACAGGCTCAAAAGCCTAGTCCCACGCCGCCACAAAAGAGGCAAACCCACACGTCGGTGAGGGTGCAAGGAGAAGGAACTACATAGACCAGGCCATCGAGCTTAGGAGCTGTTGAGTACACGGTGCCTCAGGGAATATCTGTTCATGAAATTTTGGGATATGTTGCTCCTACGCTACTAGGAGCAAAGCCGAGGCAACCATTGAAAAGTCAGAAGTATCCACTGAAATTGCCACCGCTACTAGAAGGGATGATTTGCTTGGTCGACATCATCCCTACCTTAATCAGGTTGAAATTTGAATACCATGACTTGTTGTTACTCAAATATGTCAGGGATGAGCCCTATGAATCAATCTCGATGGGGCTTGGTGCCCCAATTTGATAGATTCTTCAACCTTGGGTGAGTGGGTTAGACCAATCTGGATTGTTTGGGCTCATCAATATGCCTCATTTTGGGTGATTGAATGAATCCCATGCGTGTGTGAAGCAACTGTTGGCTTGTTTTCACGAGGGGATGCTTTCGCTGAATATGTCGATCCTTGTTACAGTAGATTTGGTCACAAGCATCACAGGCTTGTCAAAGGCCGGGGAAGATCTGGCGCAGTATATCCGCGGGAGGGATACTGATAAAAATATTGCCAACCAGCTGAAGGATCACTTTGGCTTACAATGTGACGGTCATGCTTATTGAATCGATAGCATTAACTCACAAGCAGTGCACATCGGTGCACGGGTTCTGGCAAGTAAGGTTGTTAGAGGCAATCAACCGGTCCAATGTAACTCGGGTGTTGTCGCATGTGCCCAAAAGTGTGTTGAGGGGGTGAAAATGAATTGGTCTCTATTTTTGTTGAACCAGTTGCTAGAAGATGCACTTGCTGCTCAGGATGTGTGGCCATTTTCATAGAGTTGTCTGTTGATCCTTATTGCGCTAGTTTCCTGGATGGAACTAGAAGACTATCAACCGATGACAGTTGATGCGGCAAAGGTGTGCCGAGGTGCAAGATATCAGAACTTATGGTGGGTCAAAGAGCCCAGTCGACAGGTGAACTGTGCCATTCATTTTTGGGTTTATTGGGAAGCACCGCAGGCTGAAATCATCGCTATTCCCTGAGTACCTCCTTATGCAGTGGCCAAGTATTAGCGACTTATTCGGTTTTCCATGGGACCCCGACTGACAGTGGATACCTTTGGCGTACAAAGTCACAATGGAATATTTAGATGCTGTTGTTCAAGAGTGGCCAGTGGAATGGCGCAAGAAGGTGAGTCAGGAGGAATTGTCTAAGGAATCGCCACCTGATGCCCTCGAAGAACCTTCCCAAAAGGAGTTGACCATTCACAACTCTGACAATGAGTCATCGATGGACCTTGAAGATGCAGCATGGCACATACGGGAGGAGACTCGCACCAAATGGTGCCAAGAGTATGATGCAGGCAATGGGATTCATTCAGGGATGGAGGACCAACTATAGCAGTTCATCAAAGTGGTCACAGACTCTTCTGAGGCTACGACGCAGACGATCTGCGAATCAAACCATGCAAAATTCGACGTGGTAAGAGATAAATTAAATTCCATTTTTGACATTGTTTCCAGGAAAAAATCTAAAAGACCTAAGATGTAGGACATCTTGTCAATCAGCACTGAGCCCTAGGATAGGAACGTGCAAGTTCCCCTGACTGCAATCAACGGGGGAAATGAGGAAGTCCACCAGTTGCTACGACCGATCCAGAGCGTGGCTATGGATCTGAACAAATTATTTGCTATGGTGTTAGTGGAGTTGCAGTATGTTGCCACCCTAAAATTGGTGAACCAATAGAGAGAACTAGCTGAGGGCTATGTCCAGTCACAAAGTACAGCAGAAAGAGGTAGATGAGCTGCATCAGGTCTGTGCAGCTGGCAGAAGAAAAAGTCAAGAGATCGATGCATTAAAGGCGACGCAGGATGAGATGTAGCGAAAGGCTGCCGAAGAGATTACTGAACTAAAAAAGGTTCAAGACTACATGATCGTTGAACAAGTGCAAATGTGTGCCAGGTGCGGTGAAGTCGAGCAAGCTATTTCTGAAGCTTTCCAACACATTTTTGAGAACATGACTGAGCTCACCCGAGTCAAAAAGGCCAAGCAGTTGGGGAAAACTATTGTTCAGCTTCAGGATACCAACTTGATGCTCAATGCCCTAGTACACCCTATGACGTCGGAGGAGTAGGTTGTGGAAAGGAAGGCCTCCATTGAAGAAATTGCAACTCAGTTTGAAAGAATGGAGTAAGAGGCCAAGACCATTATGGAGGCGACAACGCAGTTTTGGTGGAGCATTGTCTAGGATGAGAAACTTGATCAGCTGACTGTGCAAGTGCAAGAAGACGAACGTCAACTGATGAATTTGAAGACATCACTGAGGACCATGCCACTGATGGTACAGATCACATGGGCTGAGGAACTGAAGGAGCTACAGCAAAGAGCCACCCATGCATAGGAATGCCAACAAAAGCATCACACACAACTTGATGAATTTCAAGAAATCGGTGGAGAATTGGAGGTTAAAGCAGTAGCCACACTGCAGGAAGTATAGTAGAATTGGTAGATGGTCGATGGCAAGGCCAGAGAAGAGCACCTAGTGCAATAGGATTTGACTAATTATCAGAGTGTTGCCGACAAATTCCAGCTTCATGTTCATGAGATCGCACAATAATTTGAAGATTTTAAAGCACGAACATTGGCATACACCCTGCTAACCTAACGTGGCTCGGAGATGAGCCACAAGACAGTGTTGGGGTCCTATTGGTAGGGGTTTTGGTAAGTGAGTTGCGCAGCATCGTGGTAGTTCTGTAAGCTCACATGGTACCGTATAAGGCTAGATCAATGCGATGGGCAAAAAAAAACTGTTTTGAATATTTTATATATTATTTGACCAATTTTGTCGCAATATGTCATTAGCGGTTATAAGTTAGCTTGAAGTGGACCTTCAATGTAATGGCGCATGCCTATTTATAGATCTAGTTTTGCAATTAAAAAGAAGAAGTTGGACGGAGAACTAAAGCTTGAGAGATATTGAGTCTATGAGTATCACATGAGATCTAGTGCGATCTTAATCTTAGAGAATTTCCTGTTGTATCTGTGACCTATCTGGGTTGCATTTTTGATGTATTCAGCCTCCGGTTTTGGAGAAGAATTGTTTGGTTTTGGATCTTTTGCGCATAGCTAATATATGTGACAGTTGGTACATAAATCTCATCTTTTGTTTTACTGTGCTGTCTGTTGTGATCTATCTTGTTATGATGCTATGATGATCTATATCTGGTATGATGCTATGAGTTGTTAGGATGTCGCTGTGGTTTACTTTATTCCTTCTATACTGATGTTTATACGATCTATTTTAAGTTTGTAATATTGTTGTTGCATTATGAGGTTGGATAGTTTATATGATATTGTAGTGACAAATATATGATGCACTCTATAGTCATGGAAATGAGTTAGTGTCGATTGAATAGTCCTGGATCTCTTATTCATGTTGTTTTCCCGTCGGATCCCCATATCCTCCATCCTCACTTTGAAAAACTCGGTTTCGATAGCTCTCCCTTGAACATATCGGGTGAGACTTCATCCGCTCTGCGGATGTTGCTGGGTTGGCTAAAACCTATCTGGGTCGGTGCTCAGGGAGATCGCACTGGTCGAGCGTTGACAGAGTGAGAACCCTTGCCGACGAAGCTTTGTTTGTGGGTGTTCACCAACACAAAGGGATTATTCAACAGGAAGGCCAATTCTCATGAGAAAAACACTTCGCTAAGTTTGGAATTTTGTATTTAGATTAGATTAGACTATCCAATTTTCTATCTTGATGGCCATTTTAAGAAAATACATTTGAAGTCATCACTAGTATGGCTAACAGTGATGTAAACATCACTTATGGAGTTTCCTCTTCATAAGGAACCCATTCCTATAGATGGATTTACATTGTACATGACAAAATACAAAGCATCTAGGTCACTAGATAAAAATATGAAGAGGTTGGTTCCAAAGGATTTTGCATAGAAAAAATGAGTGGACAATGAGAAGACCCTTGTCACTACAACAAATATGGTCACAACTAGATTGTATCTAGCCATGGTAGCTTAGATTGGCTGGAAATGTTATTAGATGGATGTAAAGAGTGCCCACCTTGATGGATATTTAGGATGAGGTGTACGTGTATCAAGATTCAACTACAAAGATTCCAAGATGCACATAAAGAGCATCTAGTGTGCAGGTTTGCAAATGCTCTTTACAAGTTAAAGAAATCCCTAAGATCTAGATTCAGAAGAAGTACTTATGGTCTAAATATTTATGTCAAAAGCTCAAGTTAGGACATATTTATTTTAGTGGTATATGTAGAATATTTTATCATCAAAAGGAGTGAATCCAATGTATTTCGAGAGATAAATCTCAATCATGTAGTTCTTTTAACAAAAGTAATGTTAGCCTCTTGCATATCTGCTAAAGTGTAGAAGTTTGGCATTCTTACAGTGGTGTGATTGTCTCTCAAACTAAATATTCCAAAAGTATACTAGAGAAATTTAGCTTGCTTGAATGTAAATAGATTCACCTATGGAGGTTAATTTTTGAAATTATAACTAATAGTTGATCAAAATTGGATGATGAGTCATTTACATAGTACAAACAATTATGGGCACCCTACTATACCTTACATCAATGAGGAAACAATTCTTCTTTGCAATCAACTATATCTCTAGATTTATGACAGATCCAAGAAATAAACATCTCACTGCATCTAAGACGACTCTAAAATATATACAGGGAACTTTGGAGTTTGGTATCATGTACAACAGAACAACATATTTCCAATTGACATGGAATACTTTAATAAATACACAAGGATGGAGTATAGTGACATGGAACCTTATGGAAGGCTTAGTTTTTCATTAAGACCTCCAATGTACAACACCTGGAAATGTATTTAAAAGAATATATGTAACTAGTATGAATTCCATGAGATGACCTCCCATATATCAAAATATGCTCTGAGCACAATTCTTTTTTAACATGTTTTTTTAGAAGGATGATTTCCTTAACTGCTATGACCTCCCTAGGCTGGGTCGTGACTGTGTATTCCCTCTAAAGGTGGGTTTTAACGTACATGATCCATCTAAGGGATAATTCGTGACTATGTATTCCCTCTAAAGGTGGGTTTTAGCGTACATGATCCATCTAAGGGCTAATTCGTGACTGTTGTGACCTCCCTAGGTTGGGTCATGACTGCGTATTCCCTCTAGGGCTGGGTCGTGAGCTTATTTACTTTTGTGGGATGCTAGGGATTGGTCCATGCCACTATTTGGGACGTTAATCTAGGCTGTGAATTTATTTTGACTGCTAAATATAAAGTCTTGAATCATGTTAGACTGCTAAAACGAAACTATGATCTTCCTTTAGTTGTTGGGTATGTTTAGAATGTACCTTTGTCTTCATTAGAGTGCCGCTACAGTCTGGGTTAGGGATTGAAGGTTCCTCTCATTTCTAAACAGTTTGGTCAATATTTTGAGGTTTGTTATCTGCACTACAGTAACCCTCCCATCTCTCTCTCTCTCTGGTAAGTCCGATGTTCACTTAAGGACTTCTCTTTACAGTGATAAGGTGTGATTCAAAAAATATCCGAGTATAAGGAAGATCTAAACCAACAATTTCCTCTTTTCTTTATTGATATTGTTTACTAGCTTTGCTTTTAGTTTGCTTTTTAGTTTGTTTACACCCTACTCTAAGATCGGGAGTAGTAATTTTGAAAACATAAAAAACACTTCAAGAAATGAATGGACCAACGAAATCAACCTATCATAGGTTCAATAGTCCTATCTCGGATAACAAATCCATTATAATCACTAAATGTACACCAACATCTCACCCACAACCTAACATAGGTCTTGGTGCCTTTCATAGGCACAAATCACTCCAACCTTTAGAATCTTTTTGGCATCACACCAACTAAGATCCTCCAACAATTCCTTCTCACTAATAGAAATTCATGCTAGACATGGATCTGGAGAATATGATATGCAGAACATTGATACCATGTCGTAATTTTCATCTACATGATATACAAATATGCACTCAAAGAATTTTTCCTACAACTGAAATGAAAAGACTAAAACACCAATCAAAGATTTCCCTACATAGTTGAAGAATTTATCCTTAAATACAACAATCTGAAGAAAAGAGATAGCAATGCATACTTGAAGAGTATACCTTTAATGATATTTTGTTCAATGCAGTTTTTTATTAAAAAAACTTTGGTCCCTTTTACAAATTTTATCAATCTGGATGTTTACTCTGTCTTTAGACTCTAAGATTTACCGAGGTCAAGTACATCCTAGAATGGGATGGCATATGCTTGTAACTAAGAGAGAAAATAATTTTTAAATTCCTTTAGCATATGCTTGTATTTTTAAGAGCAAAGGAAACAAGCCAAAATGGATAGCAACCAGGGGGCAACAACTAGGGCATTCAATTGGATAAGTGAATTTGTTTGTTTTGCATACATAAAGAGTCTAAATCTAAAGAGATATTAGAAGAAGAGGCAGATATTTAAAAAGTAATGAATTTACTTTCATCATGCCAGATTCATCAATCTAGCTAATGTAATTCATGAATTTTACCACAGGAAGCATTTCAACAAAACATTAACAACAATCGTAGAACTCTCGCAACAGGTGGGCACAAACATGACAAATAATCTAGGGTGGTCAATTCATTCAAGGAGAGATTTGGACAAGCCTTAAACAATGGTGTAATTGTCAGTACCTTATTAAAAGGATTCAAAACAGAAATGGAATGAGGATTACCACTTACTAATTTTACGCATCATTCAAATGTAGATACTGAGACTCTCAAAGGTAACCACATATTTATTCATGAGGATTTATAGGTTGGTTAAGCAAGCATGAAGATTACAAAATTTCTTCGATCTAATCCAATTTACCTATACCTGAGATAAATTGAGTATTTATCTCAGGCACTAAGGGTTTGACAATCTTCCACAAGCTTGATCTTGTTAACTAATAATGAATAACTTCCTCCTACCCCAGTCAATGGTATGCCTTAAACAATCAACAACATCATATTTAGTCAATGACAACATCTAACTTAGTCAATGACATTCTCAAAGTAGTAAATAATAGAGGTGAGGGTTTGTTAAGGGTTGGCATCATCATCTATAGGAAGCTTCCTTTCTATCAGTCTTCTCTTGACACCACTGATTAGATCGAGCCTTAAGCAGGTCCATCATTGCACTATTAAAGTCATCAAAGTTCACATTGAGGCCACAATTGATCAACTCAAGTCCTAACGTGGACTACTTTTGTTAAAAATAAATCATAAAGGGTTAGATAAGAACTTAACAAGGCTATTGTTATTTCTCTTGATGAGTGGTGATGAGATCATGTTGTTGCAAAAATCCTAACTTTGTCAATTGAATTTGGACAGTGGGATGCGAAGGAGTTTATCTTTGTTTCTCTTGATTACTGGTGATGAGATCAAGAATTAATGGGGATACTATTGGATCATATCCAAGTCGTCATTGGATAGTTGAAACAAATTTAATGCAAACCTCATATGGTTTCTAGCAGGTAAAGAAGTAAAGAGATAGGGATAGAAGAGCTTACATAAGTAGTCATGAAGAAGAAAGAGTAGCAGCCTACTTGCAAAGACAACTTGCATGTCATGTCCCACAAAAAATGAAACTCTTGAATTTTGTAACGAACCTAAAGAGGTGTAGGTCTATGCTTAATTATACCATTATTCTACTCCAGTTTTTTCTAAGTGGTACTGTAAAATAGCTTCTCGTGTGCTTCTCTACCTTTGATTGCATAAGACATGATAGTACAGAGTCAGACCTTGCTATCTACTTTGATACAATTACCATATGTGAAACAATAACGAGTCAATGAAATCAAGCATGTTGTACATGGAGATCATTTTGGAAAACATTTGTTTCAAAAAAAATGTTGTTTTTAGTAGTTTGTATGAATTCAAGGTGTAGAAGATTCACTCTCAAGCATTTTATCCCATTTTTCATACAAACCTGTCCAAATTGTTGGTAATAAGAATATCTAAAGGCTCTATGGTAGACCATAGGCTTTGAAATCATGCCATCAAGGCTTCATTATTAATGTGAAAACTAAAATTCCATAGGACAGGATGTCTTGCTGCCACCAAAGTTAGAATTTTGATAGATAGCTAAATGTTCAACCCATTAAACAATTTGGGGTTAAGCTTAAAAGGTACATTGTTCTTAACTTGATGGAGATATAATTCTAATAGGATGGGTCACTAGTCTATTCCAACACTGGTCAAGATATTTGATTCAAGTGTCAACTATTGTGTTATTTCCATCATTGTCCTAAAAAAGAAAGAATTTGTAAAGTTGGTACATTGTGAATGCTTCATTCAGTCTTCTCTGGATTCAATATTGAAATCTAATTTAGTCTTCAAGGGGGCTATATACTTGTGTCTTCTGTCATGTTCTGCTTTCATTTTTACTTTATAAAATAACAAAATTGGAAGTATATCAATCATGCCCGAGATTGCTTTGATTTGGTAATGTTTAATGTGTTTACAATGTTCTATGGCATCCTATGTGTTACCCCTCAAAATGCAGAAATTGCATGTGCATTTTGAGGCATTGTTGTCATCAGCACTATACCTATTGTCCAAGGATGTTTATTATGGTGCTTTCCCAGTAAGAAGATGCGATTCATAGCCTATATGGTTAAAGGTACTTTTAAAACCAACTAGGTAATTTCATACTTAATATTTTGAGTCAGGGCAAGACACTTTTTCTTTATAGTTTGGTATTTCGTGAAGGTGTTAAGAATAATGTCAATTTGTTGTCCTTTTCAATACTGTTCATAAATTTTGTCCTCACTCATATCAAGGGAAGCACTACACCACAATGGTTTGGTAACTTTGTTTATGTTTCTGACAAGCACCGCATTAGGATCGGAGTTGGTATTCTAAGTCCCACTATACTTGGTCGTGGGACTTAAGCTTAAGGATTATGTAACACCCCGGTTTTGACCCCATTTGCATTAAAATATATATGATGTAAATATTGTATTTAATCATGGTGTGGAGCTAAAGGCCAAGGCCCCGCCATCAATTTAGTGGTTTATGTTTCGACAATTAAAATCGATGCCGATGGTATTTCTTGCTAGCCCAACACATTATAATTTTGGACATCATGTAAATATGCAATTTAATTAAAATACCCACAACTAGTTATGTCAATGCAACATTAAAGAGACGGGGGCATGATTTCTTAAGGAATAGGAGGGAAATAATTCAAACCCTTGAGTCAATAGGGTAAAGCCAAATGTCAAAGGGAGAACCCATAAAACTGTCAACTACCCATTTTGTCTTTTATGCCTAATCATTTATTTCTTCCAGAAGTGGTTGAGTTAGTTATTGCATAGGAATGGACAAGGTATGGAGGTCAATTTCGAATTAGTAAAAGCACCCATTTTGGAAAGTAGGTTTTTGACTTATGGTCCAAGTAAATGCCCAAAAATGCTTCCCATTACCTCATGCATTCACGTCCTCCATTCCTCACGAGAGTGGAAGCTTGCAGAGCTCTCTCATTCACGTTTTTTGTCTATATGTGTGTTTTCCGTCACATTTACAGCAGTTTTCTTCATTTTACCCATGGATAGGAAGTTGTTTTGGTAATGCTCAGGGCATGAGCTCTCTCCTAGATGTTTTTCTATTGTTTCCACATTTACACGGTTGGGGAATTTCATTTTTGGTATTTCACAACCAATGGGAGAATAGATCCATGAATTGAGGGACTGAAGGGGTTGTTTTTGCCCACGTGAATCCCATAAAATGTTTCTAAAATGGATTGCTCACCCTCGATCATTTTTCCCCATTAACCATTGTCGAATTTGGTTTGTAGGACGTTTTTGTCCATGCCCAAAACTTGTATTTTGCTGTGGGTGCATCTTTTGTGTTGGTCTAACTTGGTTTGGAGTGGAAGAGGGAAGAGCTAGCTTGATAAACCTTGTGTTGAAAGGAACCATACAGAGAGATCAAGAGGGGCTGGTTATTCTTTCTTGCACATATTGAAGAGTACTGAAAGGGAAGGCATAGCCTGAGGGACCGTGTAGCAAAGAAGGGGGTGATTCCTTGTGTTGTGTGTGTAGGATTTGGGGAAAACCAAGCCAGATCTTGTGTAGGTTTCCATAGCTCTATGGTTGAGCTCACTAGCTTAGCAATTCAAGCTTCCACCTCCATAGCAGCTTGATAAACCCAAGTGTAGTTTTGGCTTGGATGACTTTTGATATGTCTTTGGCTATGTGTGAGCCTGTTGTAGTTCCCTTATTCCTTGTGGAATCATGCCCAACTTGGGGGTGTCAGTGCTACTGAGAGATTGATGAGCACACTTGCCTATGGCAGGGTGGAATGTTGCAGTGACATAACTTGTTGCGGGACAAGCTTCTTTTAAAGATAATTACTCTTGTGTTTAATATCTATAACTGCAATTGTTTAATGAATTATGAACATGATGAATGTTGTGTTGAAATGTATTTTCTTCTGCTGTAGATTGCATTATGCATATGTACATGTTTTATGTTCAATGCATTTTTATTGCTTATGTTCATGGGGCTTAGATCCCCGCTTAAATGATAGTAGTAGTGTCGTGGTTGTGCCCTCTCGGACGGGAGGGGACGTGACAGTGAGGTATCAAAGAAATGTTGCAGCATTAGGCCTCAATGTGTTATCCACCTGAATGGCACCTCTCCGTCTGAGTGCCAACATCTCTCATGTTGGCACACAAAAGGACATCTATGGATTGAGGTTTGTAAATGAGATTCATTATCCATCTAGTGGTTTACTTTGCCTTTTTAGATATGTCAATACATATTTGCGACCCTATCCATATGCAACTCGTGGATTATCCGCGAGTGTTGGTGTTTGCAAGTCGCGGATGGATGTATCCGCGGGTTGCTCTTATAGAAAGTCGCGGATCATACGCGAGTTGTCCTTCTTGATACCCGCGGATGCCTATCTTTGACATTTAAAAATAAAACACGTGATTACTTGAGATTAGTTAATCCATTTACGTTAATCTTCTTAACTGTCTCAACCTCCTCAACCTTCGAATCCACCTTATTTTCATCCATATAAATACAGGCCTTGGGGAGGGTGTTTGATATAGACTTGGAGATCAAAGTCATGCTGGTGGATTTTATACAGAAGTCTTTGGAGTAGTGAAACTTAGAATCCTTTGGTTGCAGAGGAATCCTTGTATCAGGCGTTGGGTTGTAATCTGAACTCTTTCATTGTTGATAATAAAGAGAATCCTTCTTCCATATGTGTCTCATGTATCTTGGTTTGATAAATGTTTATGTTTCTGCATTTTATATATGATTTATCTAACCTACTTATATATATATGAAACATATTGTATCTGGAAGATTGACTTTTGACAGGTGAAGGAGGAGCAACCTTGAAGACTTTGGAGGTGAAGCAGAATGGAAGAGGACAAGCAAGGATCGATCTTCATTAATAGAGTAAGTCTTTCCTATCCTCCTATTTCCTTTACTACACTCTAGAGTCAATTGTTTGCAAGTTGATTGAGTATGTTGGTAACCCCAGAACTATAGTTATAAGGTGTCCATACCTGTACAACAGAACTGGCGACTCCACTGGGGAGGCCTAGACTGCTGTAGGTTTTTTCTGTCACCCCTAACCAGTCTTTGCTTGAAGTCTGTGTGTGATCTTTTATTCTGGTTTATACTTGCCTCAGTATTTGAAAGTCTTTGGAATTTTTTCTTGTTCTTTGAGAAAAATTTTATACCCATCCGCGAGTTGCTCTTCTGCACAGTCGAGGATACAAGTTTGCATTCGTGGGTTGCTGTATTGAACAGTCGTAGATCATCCGTGGGTTGCACTTCTAGACAGTCACGGATATGCCTGGAAGTAGGGATTATTAAGTTAAGGTTTGCTTGTTCCTTTCTTTCTATAATCCCTGTTTGTGAGTTGATTTTCTTTATGAATGCTGTGTAGCTTGTTTGAGTGCCTTTGGTGATCACACTTTCTGCTTTTTTGGAATCCCTTGAGTCTTTTTTGCTTGGATTATTTCCTGCTTGCATGTTGAAGTAGTTTGGCCTGTTTGGGTAGTAGGCTAAAGTGTCTCTGTCGAGATTAGTGATCAGGGTCTTGGGCTCTGTTTTTTCCAGTCTGTCTTTTGACAGTGGCTGGTTATCACTTTCCTTTGTAAGTCTACAGTGATTTTTGTCATTGTGAGCACCCAAGCTAGGGTTCCTAGCCTACCTTTGTTGGTTTCCTTTTGGTTCTGTCAGCCTGTTTGCTTCAGTTTGTTGCTTTCAGACAGTTTATTTGATTCAAGTTTGCTCAAGTACGGTGCATTGTAGGTGCATGGTAGAATTTTGAGTATTTTTAAAAGTGAAAAGAAAACATTGTTAAGCTTTTGCATCTTGATTTCGCATAAGTAGTGTTTGTTTCAGTTTAAAAATATTATCTCAAAAGTTAAAAAAAAATATAGGCTTAGTTTCTTTCATCGTTGCATTCAGTTCATCAACATATATTTGCAAGAAAAGAAAAAGAAGTTTGTTTTTATAATGGTAATGTTGCTTTGAATACACCTTTATTTTCATTTATTTCTTATTTGAGTCAAAACATCATAAAGTATACCACTCCATTTCCTCTTGAGTAAGAAACAACCCTTTAAAATGAACGCATGAATTAAAATTTACTAGTAAGTTTTGTTTTTTAGGGGCCTTTCACCTACTAGCTTAGGCTAGAATTGTGGGCTAGGAAGTGTAAACTTCCCGCAAGTTATAAAACTCAGACGTAGTGGACCTTTTTTTAGGTAAATCCTTGAATTTATTGACTGTATATGGGAGGCTGCGTGGAGGCTGCGTGGAGGCTTGGATAGAGGAGATAACCCTCCGAATCCTTGTCAAAGCGTAACTCAGAACTTTTGCGCATCTGGGGATTCTGTCCTAGACAGAGTTTCAATCTCAGCTACCCTGCCCATGTGTACGAGTTCGGCTTGCGACTGTCCCCCCAGACTGTTGGTATTTCCAAGGTAGCCTTTAGTCTCTTGTATTTTAGGGTTCATACCTAGGTAAACCGCAAGGTTATTTCTGGTTCACCTTGAACGGGCTTGGAAGGTAACCCTTGTTGAAAGTGTAGGAGGGTGGTTGGGTGATTCCTCTGCTTGTGCCTAAGAACCACTTCAAGGACGCCAAGTAATCGTTCATCATCTTTCTTCGGGAAAGTATATCTTTTACCCTGGTTTTATTGCTTGAGGCTTTAGGAATTTTATAGTGTATGCTCTGTGGTTTTTCCTGTGTTTAGTTGGCCTTAGGGTGTAATTTGTCAAATTTTCAATCGTGGAGGACCAAACTCCTAGAAGGTCAAGAAGGTTGAGAAACCTTCCTCCTCTCACCACATTGGAGCCTCCACCTTTACCCCAAAGGCGGAGATTAGACACAGACGGTTCATTTGAACCTGTAGGAATAAGTGAAGTTCTTGGTGAACTAGAACTCATTGCTAACCATTTTGATCTTGACACAGTCGAGATAGAAGAATTGCAGACTGATGAGTTTGCAAGAAATTTTAACTCCCCCCTTGACTAATTTAAACGATCCTGTGATTGTTCAGGTTAGAACTTTTGATTCACTAGTATTAGGTGTAACTGTGGGTAGAATCATGTCTTCTACGGAAGAAAGTCCTTTTGTGTTCACCTCAACCCTTCCAGTTGAAGGGGTACTACCTCCCCCGGTAAGTGCCCCTAGATCTAGTTTTCCTTCTACACCTTTGACTCCAGCGAGCCGGGTGGTTCAACCACCGGTTCACTCAAACCTAGGAGATAATTCTGGTGATATGGTTACTGGGATCCCCAGTATACCTACCATTCCTTCTTCCTTTCCCTATACTACCCAGAGTAGTCCGGTAGGATCCTCGGCATTCGTCCAAGGATTCCCTTGGAATGGGGGGCACATTCCCCCATCCAGTCCATACGTAGGTCCATCTCCTTCCTATGTAGGAGTGCAGTTTGGGAGCAACACCTCTTATGGGAAAAGCTTCCAAACCCCTATTTCGGTCCCATACATGAGCTCTCCCTTTTCGTTGTTTAGCGGAGGGATACCTGCTCCTGTATTTTAGACCCTTGCTTCTATGGGGACGACCTGAACTTCTTACACTGCACCTACCACACACAATCCTTTGGCTTATGGATGGAATCTGTTTCAAAGAAACCTTCCCACTTCACAACCGATGGCTGGGGGAAACCCCACTTTTTACCATGGGCATTCGGGGGAAGGTCCCTCTAATCCCCAAGCTGGCACATTTAGTGCCCCGGTTAGGCCCAAACTTCCATTCCTGGCAACTTTGAACTTGCCAAACTTGTCCAAATTGATGAATGACCCGGTGAGGCATGATCCCTTGTGGCCACCTGTTCCCACCAAATTGCCATCGGACATCCCTAATTTCGAAGGTAAAGATGGTGAAGATCCTGGGGCACATGCTACCACCTTCCATTTATGGTGTTCTTCAAATTTGCTGAATGAAGATTCAGTGAGGTTGAGGCTGTTCCAGAGGACCTTGACAGGTACTGCGGAAAAATGGTACATCGAATTGCCTTCTACTGCTTTTAGTAGTTTCTGGGACTTGGCTAGTGCTTTTCTCAGCCACTTTCAGCTTCTGGTCTGATACGATTTCAAAATGAACTTGTTGTCTACTTTTAGACAAAACAAGGCTACCCACATCTTGGATCATATCCAAGAGTGGAGGAGGTGAAAGAGCCTTATCAAAGCCACCATTCCTCCTGAGTTTCTGTTAGAGTGGTTCCTTAAATCACTGTTGCCATACATATCTAAGGATGTTTCCACATCAGGAGTAACGAATGAAGAAGAAGCCATACTTAGGGCCCAGCAGTTGGATTTTATTTATTCACAGTCTGGGATCTTATATGAGATCATCCCTGACGCACTGAGGCCTTCGCACGAAGCAGAGAGGCCTAAGCCTGGACCCCATCCCGATGGTGTGGTTGGGTCCGTTAATTCTCCCACCGTAGAGTCTTTGACTAAGCAAATTCATCAGTTTTCTGTCAAATAGTCTATGGCAGAGGTATCAAAGGCTTCCCCCTCCCCCTAGAGTGCAAATGTTTTTGCACAAACCTCTCAGAAGGGCAATCAGCAGCCCGACAAGAAGAAGAAGAAAGGTAAGAAGGGAGAGGGAAACCAAAACAAGAAAAAGCCCGCAAACAATGCTGATGGGGGCAAAAAAGAAAAGAAGAAGGTCAAGTTCCCTTGTAAGTTGTGCCAAGAGGACCACCTTACTCACCTTTGTCCCCTTATGGATCAGGCCCAGAAGCTGCTTAAAGCTCAACAACCGGCTGTCCTGAAGGATCCTTTTCCCCAAGGACAGAACTCTGCTTCAGCTTCTAACGTAGCAGGGGGCACTCAAGTTGCCCCTGACCCAAACTATATCAACATGGTTTGATCTTCGACTTTGTTGCAGACAAGGAACAAAAACTATGAGAAAGAGACTCCTGAGAAGGGTAAAGCTGTAGGTGAAAATTCCAACCCTCTCACAATAGAGAAACCTGCTGAAATAATGCCGAAGATACCGAAAGGTGTCTTCAAGAAGACCTTGCATAACCCTAATGCTAGGGCTGCTTCAAACTACTCTGTGGTTGAAGACTTAGCTCAAACCCCGTGTGCAATGTTAGCTTTGGAGGTGTTACAGAGTTGTCCCGCTCAGCGGGATGCCCTCTTAGCAGATTTAGGTAGCGTGGACTCTTCGAGTCTCTTGGCGAAGTTTCATTTATCTGATGTCAAAATTCGCCTGCCTTACCATGTAGCCCTATCAATAGATGTCGTCCATGGTGGTAAGACCATTGGAAGGGCAGTTGTTGATGAGGGGGCCTCTACATGTGTTATGTCCTTGACTTGTTGGAAAGCTCTCGGATCCCTAGAGCTGGTCCCATCAAACACTTTACTTACTACTTTTGATGGAAGATCTTTCCGTCCACATGGTATCCTACCCGCTTTTGAAATTAAGTTGGCAGGCAAAGCATTTTCTGTTGAGGTAGAAGTGATTGATGCTCCCTTGGACTACAATTTGCTTCTGGGAGGGAATTGGACTTATGCGATGTCCGCTATTGCATCGGCCATTTTTCGTGTAGTGTTTTTTCCACATGAGGGAAAGTTGGTTACTATTGATCAACTTGATTTTACCCGAAAAGGTCGTTTAGAGTCAAATGAGTTTGCTGTGCCATTCGTTGATCAGGTCAAACCTATTGCACAGAGCTTGGGGGCTGGAATGTACACATCACTGATGGGCACATTTGATCTTCCAGCCCCGGTTAATTACATTGGTTCTACTAGTGTGGGGAAGTCCATCGCTACGGTTATCGATAGGACTGATCCTTGGGTTCTCCCAACTCCCCATGAACCTGAAGTGCCCTTATCGGCAGTAGAGGTGGCTTATCAAGCTATCACTCAAGCTGCCATTGATCCCATTCGAGATCCTCTAACAGTCTCGGATGATCTAGAAGAAGTCTATTTGCTCACATGGGTGGAAAAATCTTCACATTCTATAGATTGCTTAGACACAGTTCTACCTTCCAATGAAGCTATTTTGGAAGCCATGAGTGGACGTGATAAGATTTGTGAGGATCTTCATCATCGATCCTATTTTCTTCCAGAACTGAGCAGTATAGAAAACCAAGAGTTTCGCGTGAGACTGTCAGAAGATGTCGATATACCTATCAACCCTTTGCCTAGGGAAGGAGTGTTTTCCGAGGGGAATATGGCAAACATTTCCACCACTATACCTATTAACATCTCTGTGAACCCAGATGTCATGGAAAACATCTATATAGGTGCAAACTGCTCTCCTGAGGAGATTGCTATCTATACTGGCCTTTTTAAGGAATTCCACAATGTCTTTGCCTGGTCATATGAGGAGATGCCAGGCATAGATCCATCTATTGTTGAAATGAAATCCGAACCTATCCTGATGCCAAGCTAGTTCGACAAAAATTAAGACCCATGAACCCGCGTAAAGCGGTGACTATGAAAGCTGAAGTTGAAAAGTTGTTGAAAGCTGGTTTTATATATCCCATAGCTTTGACTGAATGGGTGTCCAACCCTGTTCCTGTTGATAAAAAGAAAGGGAATATTCGTGTTTGTACAGACTTTATAGACCTCAATAAAGCCTATCCTAAGGAAAACTACCCCACACCATTTATTGATCAGATCATAGATGCATGTGTGGGAAGTGAGGTGTTTTCGTTTATGGATGGTTTCTCCGGCTACAATCAAATCCAAATCAAACTGGAAGACCAACATAAAACTAATTTCATTTTCCCTTGGGGTACATTTGCGTATAAGAAAATTCCCTTTGGATTGAAAAATGCTGGGGCAACCTTTCAATGGGCTATGAACTTTGCTTTTCATGACATTAAAGCCATTGTCGAACCATACCTGGATGATCTGCCCGCACATTCTCGCAAGAGGATCCAACATCCAGATCATTTACGGTTGATCTTTGAACGATGTAGGTATTATAAAATTCGCTTGAATCCCCACAAGTGTATTCTGCGTCGAGTCAGGAAGATTACTCGGATTCGTTGTCTCTAGTAGAGGCATCCAGGTGGATCCTTTGAAAGTTGAGGCCATTGTAAATCTACCTCCTCCTCATTCTCTCAGGCAACTTCAAAGCCTGCAAGGAAAGTCTAATTTCCTTCGATGTTTTATTGTTAATTATGCCAATATCACTAAGGGTTTCATGCGCTTGCTCAAACAAGACACCCAATTTGTATGGGATGAGACCGCACAACTTGCATTCGAGGCATTGAAAAAAGCTTTGCTGTCGGCACCTTTATTACGTCCACCAAATTATTCTAGGGATTTTATATTATATCTAGCCGCGTCGAAGTCGACCATTGGTGTAGTACTAGTTCAGGAGGACAATAATCTTGTAGAGCATGTCGTTTATTATCTTAGCCGTGCTTTGGCCGGACCTGAGCTTAGATACTCTCACGTCGAGAAATTAGCCTTAGCAGCTGTTTATGCTGTGCAGAGGTTGCGCCACTACATTTTACTGAGGACCACCACAATTATGGTGGATGTGAATCCGTTCCAATATGTTTTATCCCGACGGATTGTTGGGGGGAAATTTAACAAGTGGATAGTCATTCTCCAAGAGTTTGACTTGGATTTCCAGTCCGCTAAGTCTAAGAAGTCCTTAGTTTTTGCTGAGCTCATAGCAGAATTTCCTACAGAAAAAGATGTAGTCGTTGAGGATGACTCATTCCCAGATGAGCACATCTTCCTAATATCCACCTCTGATCCTTGGTACTGAGATATTCTTATATATCTCCAGACTCTGAAATACCCTGCAGCTTCCTCAAGAGAGGAACGACGTAAGTTACACCTTCATGCCAAGAACTACCTCATTATAGGAGATACATTATATCGACGAGGGGTAGATTCCGTGTTGCGTCATTGCCTTACTCATGAGGAAGAAGAGATTGTCCTAAATGATTCCCATAGTGGAGCATGTGGGGGTCATTTATCTGGCTAGCAACGGCCCAGAAGATATTGCGATCTGGTTATTTCTGGCCCACAATCTTTAAAGATTGTGTGGAAGCCATGAAGCGTTGTCATCCATGTCAGCTTTACACTAGGAAGATGCGGTCGCATCCTACTCCGTTATTTCCCGTTGTCTCGGTAGGCCGCTTTATGAAATGGGGGATTGATTACGTGACATGCAACCCAGCCTTGGATGGGGGGCATAAATACATCATTTTCGCTGTTGACTATTTTACGAAATGGGTAGAGGCAATGCCTAATTTCAAAGCCGACGGGGAAACAACAGCTTTCTTTGTATTCAATCAGATTATTGCATGATTCGGTATACCCAAAGCGATTTTCACTGACCATGGTAGTCATTTTCAAAATAACATGATGACGAAACTGACTACTATGCTCAGATTCGGACAAGAACATTCTTATCCATACTATCTGCAAGCAAATGGTCAGGTCGAGGCTGTCAACAAGACTTTAAAAACTATCCTTAAACATACAATTGATGTAGCCCGCTCTAACTGGCACATCATGTTATATCCTGCTCTTTGGGCCTATCGAACTAACGTAAATACTGCTACGGGTTTCTCACCTTTCCAACTCGTTCACGGGGTTGAAGCAGTTACTTCGATTGAATGTGAAATCCCGTCTCTAAAGAGCTTATCAAGTATGAAATCCTATCTTATTACGTCAGTTCATGCAAATTCGTTTATTGGAAAGACATTTTGAGGTTATTACTTTCAATCATATTCCACAAAACCAAAATTCATTGACTGATGCATATGCTAATTACATTTTGGATTGGTATCTCACACACATTTTATAAAAATATACAGCAAACATATACGAAACACTTATAAATAAACTGACAACACACACTAATATATATATATATATATATATGTAAAATATCTGTCTGTAGATAGGTCAAGTCTGATCCTCAGATCCCGTCATATACAAAATGTACAAAATGTGGATCATAGTCCATCAAAATGCCCTAGAACTAAGCAGGCCCACCCTGGCCGCTAGGACCTCCTTGGTCCCCATGGTGCCTCTGTGCTCTGGCTTCCTCAGCCTCCTCGGCTTCGGCAACCTCCACCGCATCTCTCTATATGAGCACTGCTCTAGCCACTCGTCTGAAAAGACGTAGCCAAATCGGTGGAACCCTTACAACAAACTCCTGCATGGTTGTAGAGATATGCTCGATCCGTATGGTTGGTACTCGTTGGGTCAGCCTGGCCAACTTTCCCTCTAGTACCCTGATCAATCCTGGCTCCTCACCCACGACAGGATGAACGAACATGCAAGGGTGCCCTTCAGGGCAGACCGGTCCAATATCTGCATTTTGACACATGAATAGGGTTAAGACTTGTACATATGTATATATCTATCATTTGAAAAATTCATAAAAATTTGAAAATGATCAAAATTAAAAATTACTTACCTAGCTCGCCCCATGCTCCTCCTGGAGGGAGTACAAGGTCGGGGTCACCTCGGAAGTCCATCCCGGCATATGGAAACTGCTCCAATTCCGGTAGCTGTCGTTCCCACCATGTGTAGAAGTCATCATCATATACGCTGTGCACTGTGTCTCCTCCTCCTTGATGAAGGAAGATGTCTCCCCACCTGCTTAGCCTCGGGTGACGGGAGATCTGACCTGTAACGGTATGGCAGGGCTCATGGCTGGTACTCTCGAAGAAGAAGAACGCCACTAGTATGCTTACATAGCCAAAATTCTTGCGTCTTCCTCTCTTGCAGTCGGATAATTGTCTCCTCATGATGGAGGCAACTACCGAGCACCAATCATAGAGAGCACCTCTAAAACAGTCAACTGGCACCCTCATTTGATTCCTGGTGGCCAAATGTAATGATGTTGATCCTGCAAGTCTCACAATGGTACTAGCTAATACCTGGAGAGTAAAATCTTGGATATCTGCAATTGGAATGCTGGTTCCCCTTCTCTGAGTACCTAGTGTACAAAATATGTCTACATAGTTTTGGACACTTAAGGGGTCACCACCCCTGCCAGTGCCCTCCAGGTTCACTGGTGCTCCCCGTCGTGACAACCCGGTAATAAAATATATGTCTTCCTCGGTAAGCTCTAAGGTTTCCCCTTGTATATTGAACATCCCCATATCATGATCCCAATAATTGACCATGAACTCAAGTATGTGGACATTGGCCCGCATGGGTGATGTACAAAATAATTTCAGTAGCCCACTGGTCCTCAATGCCTGTATGGTGGGCGCACTTTGGAGCGTCGCATGGTCCATTATTTCGTGCTCCCTTTCCCTCCACTCCAGAACCATATTTTACCTAGCAAATACAAGCAATTGGATTCAGTATTTCCATATCAAAATTCAATTTTTTTTTCATATATGTAATCTTTTGTCCTCCACGCAGTATCCACGACTGTCTCTTTAGACAGGTCACGTATCATCCGCGGTCTCTAGTTAAGCAACCCGCGGATATAATGCATATCCACAAGTTTCCCTATCAGCAACCCGCAGATGCGCACTGCTATAGTTTAGGATGCTGTTAAATACTAAATTCACACTTAAACTTAACATTTGTTTGGATCAAATTAAGGAGCTTAGGGTGTAGGATTACCTACAGCTGGTGGATTTCGATTTCGTCAGTCCAATTGTCCACAATGATCGATCGAAGGTAGAGGGTAAATTTGCTTTTTCTGGCTCAAAAGTTCAAATGGTGAGATTTGTTTTAATTTTCAACCTATTTATAGAAATTATATTTCATAAAGTGGGTCTTTTTTTTCTATAGTTTGAAATGTCACTCAACTAATACCATAATTTTTGTGCCTTGGAACAGGTTTATCACTTTTTACAAAGTGTTGTTGCTCCAATAGGGTGGTTTTGTTGTTTCCAATACATGTTGGCATCTTCTCACTCCACATTAACCTTAGCATTTAACATTTTTGCCATGGACTATGGTATTCTAAGCCATTAGTCCCTTGTATTTACCATTGTTCTTCCGTGGCTAGGACCCTTCTTTCATGAGTATCCTTCTTATATGCCTTGGTCATTCTTTGGTACTCATGCCGCCACTGTTCCAGGTTCAGGTGTATCCTCTTAGCTATTTTTCACGCCAAATAGAGCTTCTGTTGAATCTCTTTTTACAAGCTATCCCTTTATAGGACTCCCCGCCTTTATGGAGTTTCTTTAGGCCTAGGTCTGACTCCTTCAAAATAGACTTGACTGTCGAGTTATCTCGTCCATTCAAGCTCGTTAAGAATATGTGAACGGGCATCTACAATGGTGGTAGGTTATCTCTTTCTCGGACCATGCGGAATAATACGAGAAAGGATCACTCTCTTTTCTTTTGAATTGAGAAGAGTATTCTCAGGCATAGGTTTATCACTTTTCCAAACCGGAGGGACTAAATTTACGGAAAAGGAACACCCGGTTTGAGCTTAGTTTTCTCTTTTTTGTGCTCTGGACTCAAACATGAAAAAGATTCCGAGTGTACTTTGTGTCTTTGTCATGCTCGTTAAACACTTAAGAACAAAGCAATGAGTTTATTGTTGTAAGCCCCATTTCTTGTAACCAAATGGATCTTTCCGAGTGATATTGCTTTCCTTCACACTCATAAAACTCAAGCTATTTTATGCTGTTCTAGAAGGAGCGTTGGGTAGGTGGTAATTTAACCTTTTTCGGACCTTCCTGACTAAGTATGAAAAAGGTTCACCTTTTCTTCTTTGGAAGTTAAGACAGTTCTTCTGTGGTTTGTTTTATACTTTTTCGGCCTCAGGAGACTAAATTGGACGAAAAAGGACCCCCCTGGAGTCTTCTTTGGAGTTTTCAGACTCTCTAAATGTGAAAACACCAACTGAGCATATACTAGTTCGGGCTCATTAAATCCACGAATCAGTGACACTATCAAGCATTATTTTCCCATCTCTTCAAGCTTGTTAAAAAACGAAGAGGGAACCGAGTTGACTTTCCTGGACTCGTTAAAATTTAACAGGGAAGGTAAGGAAGAAGTTTTCTCTTGTTTTCAGTAATGGCAGCATGTCATCCTTGAACATAGCACTCTTTGTTTCCAATATCCATGTTTCAGTGTTCACTTGTGTTCAACTATCACTTTGAGTTTCTTACTCCTCCTCTTGTCTGTTATACCTGGGGAATCTGATCATGTCTCCTACATGATAGATAGGTCTAGTTGTTCTATCTATAAGTTATACACTGCCTTGGGTTATCTCTGTGTTGTGCTCACTGTTCAAGGACTCTTCCTAGTGTCTGATCTATAGCCTGATCCCATCATTGTTATATATGTTATCTATTTGTGTCTCCCTTCTTTTTGCCCAGTTCCTAGTCACTCTTGTGATTCGTTGGAGGATCTATTGCCTTCCATATCACATCATGGTTCCGTTTCAGCACTTCCTAATGACGAGGACCTAGAGTTTTGATGATAGTACCTCAAGATTCATTTTCATCATCGGTGAATTCCTTTGCTTCAGTTGTTGATTATCATCTATTGATTGACAAACTGTTGAATCCTTTCCATGTTCGACTTTAGCTTACCCTTATTCACATGGCTTGGATTGTACTGGTTCTTTGGGATCCTTTATGAAGACCTTAGTTCCTCACTGATGGACTAAGTTGCACAAGATTATGTTCCATTCTTTTACACAGCTTCCAGATCTTTGAAGACTCATCATTATTGTATATAGTGGCTTCGATCCACCTTTGTAATATACATGGTTTATACCCGTATCATATGATATACTCAAATATTATAAAGGAGCTAGTGTTCTAGTAAATTGAACATAGCATCCTCAGATATAACTTTGTATCTGACATTACTATGTATTTGTTTCAGGTACTCTCTCTACTCCATTGAATTTCTAAGTTCTCCAAAGATGTTGATTATAATGTATTTCGGCCATCGCTTCCCTCTGACCTCACACATTAGGGGGCATCTGTTATCCACCTGAATGGCACCTCTCCATCTGAGTGCCGACATCCCTCATGTTGGCACACAAAAGGACATCTATGGATTGAGGTTTGCCCAAAACACTATAGATGAGCTTCTTGTAAATGACATTCATTATCCATCAAGTGGTTTACTTTTCCTTTTTATATATGTCAAGACATATCTGCGACCCTATCCATATGCAACTCGCGGATTATCCGCGAGTGTTGGTGTTTGCAAGTCACGGATGGATGTATCCGCAGGTTGCTCTTATAGAAAGTTGTGGATCATATGCGAGTTGTCCTTCTTGATACCCGCGGATGCCTATATTTGACATTTAAAAATAAAACACACGATTACTTGAGATTAGTTAAGCCATTTACCTTAATCTTCTGAACTGTCTCAACCTCCTCAACCTTCGAAACTACCTTATTTTCATCCATATAAATACAGGCCTTGGGGAGGGTGTTTGATATAGACTTGGAGAGCAAAATCATGCTGGTGGATTTTATACAGAAGTCTTTGGAGTAGTGAAAATCAGAATCCTTTGGTTGCAGAGGATTCCTTGTCTCAGGCATTGGGTTGTAATCTGAACTCTTTCATTGTTGATAATAAAGAGAATCCTTCTTCCATATGTGTCTCATGTATCTTGGTTTGATAAATGTTTATGTTTCTGCATTTTATATATGATTTATCTAACCTGCTTATATATATATATATATATATGAAACATCTTGTATCTGGAAGATTGACTTTTGATAGGTGAAGGAGGAGCAACCTTGAAGACTTTGGAGGTGAAGCATAACGGAAGAGGACAAGCAAGGATCGATCTTCATTAATTGAGTAAGTCTTTCCTATCCTCCTATTTCCTTTACTGCACTCTAGAGTCAATTTTCTGCAAGTTGATTGAGTATGTTGGTAACCCCAGACCTATAGTTATAAGGTGTCCATACCTGTACAACACAATGGGCCATGAAGAGTAGTTAACAGAGGTTAGATCACCCTCTGTGTTCAACAAAAAAGGAAGCAGACAGGAGAAATTTTCCAAAATTTCTCAAAGTGTTGGAAATTTTCCTGTCAGATTAGTTAGTCGATACATGTCAGCTGAGTTAGCTGAGTCGAGCCAATGAGGCTTGCAACAACTGTGTCGACGTGAAAGTCTAAATTGGGCCGACGAGGAAGAAAAAATTATGAAAATTTTCTAAGTATTTTAAGTTTCCATGTCGGCTCAGTTTGCCGAAGTTATACCGATGCATGTCAGCATGAAAGGATGATTTGAGTCGATGCCTATCAGTGTGAAAGGGATGAGTCGAGCCAACGAGAAGAGAAAGAAAAAAATTTTGAATGTTTTTTCTAAGTGTTTGGAAAATCGGCAAAAATCGGTGAGTTTTGCCCATACATCGACAGGTCTGGAAAGTTTTTACCGATCGGAAGAAATTTTGGAATTTTCCAACACATCACCAAGTTTGGAAAGTTTTTGCCGATCGGAGGAAATTTCGGAATTTTTCCGACACGTCGACAAGTTTGGAAAGTTTTTGCCGATCGGAAGAAATTTTGGAATTTTTCTGATACGTCAGCAAGTTTGGAAAGTTTTTGCCAATCGAAAGAAATTTCAGAATTTTTCCAACACGTCGGCAAGTTTGGCAAGTTTTTGCTAATCAGAAGAAATTTAAAATTTTTTCTGACATGTTGGAAAGTTCGGCAAATTTTGCCGATTGGAAGAAAAACTGAAATTTTTCTGACACGTTGGAAGGTTTGGCAAGTTTTTCCGATCAAAAGGAAATGATGAGTTTTGCCAACATGCCGAAAGGAGAAGGGTGAGTTGAGACGACATGTCGGAAAACCTTGTGAGTTCAACGATCAGAGGAAAACATAAAATTCGCCGAAACATAGATTTTTGACAGGTTTTTTAGTGGGAATTGCAGGGGCCATAAAGTGGAAAATGGCAGTGGGTTTGTGTGCCAGATTGTGCGAAAATGAAATATTTATAAAAAAAACAAATGAAGCCACAGGGGGGAAATCCCCCTTGACCCCCATCGTCCCCCTGAGATAGTCATGGTTTGTGAAAAGAAAAGTCTATGCTTTGACAAGTTGTTAATATAGGATTTTTCCAAAAAAAGGTATGTGATTTATGAATTCCTGTGAATGTTATGCAACTAATGTTGTTAAACACATTTTGCAGAATCATAGTCACCTTCAAAGGCGACATTTTAGATAGTGTAGTTCGGTAAAGTTGGCTTTTGGCTCAGCCATGAGAACCTACGACATGTATGATGATGCATAGAATCCCTATGAGCATGCAAAAGATGTTATGGGGGAAAACATCCATGTTGGAAATGATGAGACAAGGTCTAATGGGAGAATATTTCAAGATACTCCCCCAGATTTTGCAACCACCATGAGAAGCCTAAGGGTGGAGATGCAAAGTTACAGGGAAGATAATGAAATATTGGTTAAGGCTCAGGAGGAGCAAAGTAAGCTGAATGCAGTCATGCTGCAAAGTTTGACAGACATTTAGAGGTAGATGAACTATGGGGACCAGCCAGTAAGACTAGAAGGAAGTAAGAGCAACACCAGAAGAAGAAAAATGTCTTCTAGTGGATTATATGACCCTGAAGGATCCATTGGGGATTCAAGCTCTTCATCTCACAAGAATGAGAGGAAGAGGCGTTACCATAACTGTTCGCGTGATGAATTTAAGAAGGCAACGCCACCTACCTTCAATAGTGAGATAAAGAACGGTCAAGAAGCTGAAGCTTGGCTTCTGGGGATGAGAAAATATTTCCAAGTCCAAGAATACTATGGAAATATGAAGGCTAGCGTATCCATATTCAATTTGAAAGGAAAAGCATCCATATGGTGGGAGAAATTCAGGCAAGTGAAACATATTGATGAAAGGAAGATTGTGTGGAAACAGTTCAAGAAGTATTTCAAGCAGAAGTACCTATCTGGAAAGTACTATGATGACAAGATTAAAGAGTTCCATGAGTTGAGATTGGGACAAGAGACCATGGAAGAGTATGAAAACAAGTTCTTGGAGCTGTTGAGGTATGTTAGGTACATCAAAGATGAAAAAGTGAAAATCCAGCGTTTCCTAAGTGGATTGCCTCAGTCTTACAAAGACAGAATTGAGTTTTATGAACCTACAACTCTGAAAGAAGCAATAAGGAAAGATAAGTATTTCTATGAGAAAATCAAAGGCAAACTTGATTACCATAAGACATGGAAGGACGAAAAGAATGATAAGTCTAACCAAAGGAAGAAAGGTTTCAAGCCTTCCAACTTCAGGAATCAACAGAAGCAACCATCCCAAGTTGTGAGTAAGCCAGCTAAAGTGATGGGAGAAAATCCAAAATATCCACAAGAGAACAAGGAACCTATCCAATGTTGGAAATGTGGAGGACCCAACATGCACAAGAATTTTCCACTTGAGGATGGGAATGTAAGGCCAGCTTACAATGTTCAAGAAGTAGAAATAGTAGTTCAAGTAGTAAGAGACGTCTCTAGTATCTATGCAACATTGGGGGACCGCCAGGAAGATCACCAGTTGAATGTTGTTGACGTTGCAGGTAATATTGCTGGGAAATCTATTTCTGTTTTGATTGGCCTTGGATCTACTCACAGTTACATTACTCCTAGAGTAGTCGAGATTTGTGCTTTTAAGAAGTTAAAGCATAGTAATCATGGTTAGTTCAGCTATCTACTGGAACTAAGAGAAAGGTTAGTGAAGTGGTAGAGAAATGCCCATTGGTAATGAATAGATTGGTCACTTATGTAGGTATGAATGTTCTACCACTTGGTTCTTATGACATTCTGATTGGAATGGATTGGTTAGAAGCTCACAGAGTAAAGCTTGACTATTATAATAATACTTTTGAATGCATGGATGAAGAAGGGAACCCAAGAATTGTAAGAGTCATTCCAAAGGTGATTTTTGTTAGGTAGATTTCAGCAATGTAGCTGAAGAAGTTCTGTAGGAAAGGTTGCCAGTTGTATGCAGCCCATGTTTTGGAGGCAGCATAGAATGAAACTGGACCTAGGTTGGATGACTTTCATGTGTTGCAAGAATTCAGGGATGTGTTTCTTGATGAGATTCCAGGGCTTCCTCCAAAGAGGGACATTGATTTCACAATTGAACTTGTGCCAGGAGCATCACCAGTGTCAAAGAAACCCTACAGGATGAGTACACTAGAAATGCTAGAGTTGAAGATGCAACTACAAGAGTTGTTGGAGAAGAAGTATATTAGGTTGAGTGTGTCTCCTTGGGGAGCACCAGTTATGTTTGTGAAGAAGCAAGATGGTACACTTAGGTTGTATATTGATTACATAAAGCTGAACAAAGTCACTATGAAGAATAAATACTCGTTTCCTAGGATTGATGACCTCTTTGATCAAAGGAGAGGAGCAAAGGTATTTTCCAATATTGACTAAGGTCTGGTTACCATCAGGCGAGAATCAAGGATGAAGACATTCATAAGAGAGCCTTCAGAACAAGATATGGACATTATGAGTTTGTAGTGGTACCATTTGATCTCACAAATGCACTAGCTACATTTATGTGCCTTATGAATAGTGTCTTCAGCAGGTATTTGGACAAGTTTGTTCTTGTTTTCCTTGATGACATTCTTATTTATTCTAAGAATGGGGAAGAGCATGAAGAACATTTGAGATTGACATTGCAATTGTGCAGGGATCATAAGTTGTATGCAAAGTTGAGCAAGTGTGACTTCTATAAAGATAGGATTCATTATTTGGGTCACATGATCTCAGATGAGGGAATATCTGTAGACCCTAAGAAGATTGAGGCCATTATGAATTGGCCTACTCCAAGAAATGTGAGCAATGTAATATCTTTTGTGGGACTTGCAGGACTTGCAGGATACTACAGGAGATTCATTGAAGGATTCTCCAAGGTTGCACATATAGTCACTTCTTTGAAAAAGAAGGGAATAAAGTTTGAATGGACACCGAGGTGTGAAGAAAGCTTCCAGTAGTTGAAGAATATTCTCACAAGTGCACCAGTCTTGAAGATTACAGACCCAAAAAAGTATTTTGTGGTGTGTACTGATGCATGCGGTCAAGGGCTTGGAGGAGTCCTTATGTAATACAACCACATGATATGCTATGAATCAAGAAAGTTGAAGGATCATAAGAAGAACTATGCCACTCATGATCTAGAACTTGCAGCCATAGTACATGCTCTCAAGATGTGGAGGAATTACTTGATGGGCAGAATATTTGAGCTCAGGACAGACCATTGTGGTCTGAAGTATTTGTTTGATCAACCCATGTTAAATGCTAGACAATTGAGATGGCTGGATTTTTTTATGTGAGTTTGATTTTGAAATCAAACACATAAAAGGAAAAGAGAATAAATTAGCTGATGCACTCAACAGGAAGGTGCAGGAAATGCATGTGGAATCTCTTATTAGTTTCCAATCAGATTTGAGACAGCAGATTGTTAGTCATATTGTTGAAGATGAAATTTATGGGCAAGTAAAAGACAAGCTGCAGCAGCAAAGCCTCGAAAATAATTATGAGGGATACAAATTGGAATAAGATGGACTTCTTACGTATAAGTACAAAATCTATATTCCAAATGTAGCAGATTTGAGGAGAGTGGTTATGGATGAGATCCATCAAGATCCATATTTTGGTCACTTGAGATATCAAAGGAAAATTGCTACAGCTAGAAAACAGTATTTTTGGCCAGGATTGAAAAAGGACATGGCTAAATATATTTTAAGGTGCATGAAAGGTAAAGGTTGAGCAGCAACACCCAACAGGTTTGTTGCATCCTTTTCCAGTTCCATAATGGAAGTGGGAAATTATTTCCATGGGTTTTATTAAAATATTTCTAATGACTTGGAGACAACATGATTCCATCATGGTTGTGGTGGACAAGTTGACAAAGTAACACATTTCATACCGGTTAAGTCCACACATAAGACTGATGACATTGCAAAAATATTCATGAAGGATATTTTCAAATTGCATGGATTTCCTAAGGCAATAGTCTCTGACAGAGATGCCAAGTTCACTTCCAATTTCTAGAAGGGTTTGTTTGCAGGTTTGGGTACAAAGCTAAACTTCAGCACTTCCTACCATCCTCAGACAGAGTGAGTGAATCATGTGGTTGAAGACATGCTTCGCATGTATGTGATGGAAAAACCAACCAGGAGGGATGATTATTTACACTTGGTAGAATTTGCATATAACAACGGAAAACAAGCATCCTTGGGGATGAGTCCATATGAAGCTTTGTATGGCAGGAGGTGTAGGACATCAATGACTTGGGATAATCCAGTGAACAGGATTGTGCTTGGGCCAGAATTGCTCAAGGAAATGGAGCAAGAGGTTGCAAATATTTAAGCATGATGGAGATACCACTGTTCAAATATCACTGATTGTCATGGATGGAGTTTAAAGCAAACATTCCAACGAAGAGAACAATATTTTGAACTAGATAGAATGATCCATAGAAATAATGTTTGATCTCCAATATTGTTGAAACAGTTTTGTTTAAAGGAATAACATGGCCATTTTCGGTTTGTATGTGCCAAAAGGACCTGGAAGCTGAATATTGGAGTACATATTTCAAGACTAAAAAAATAGTAATATCCAACTTATGAAGTATATGTTTTACAAGCAATGGATACAAGTTAATTAGATGCTAAAGAAGGAGGCTTCTAGTTTCTATGCTCATCAAAGCGGTCACAGACTCTTCTAAGGCTATGACGCAGGCGATACGCGAATCAAACCATGAAACATTCGGTGGGGTAAGAGATAAATTAAATTCCATTTTTGACATTGTTTCCAGTAAAACATCTAAAAGACCTAAGATGCAGGACATCCCATCAATAAGCACTGAGCCCTGGGATAGGAACGTACAAGTTCCCCCGACTGTGATCAATGCGGGAAATGAGGAAGTCCACCAGTTGCTACGATCGATCTAGAGTGTGGCTGTGGATCTGAACAAATTATCCACTATGGTGTTAGTGGAGTTGCAGCACGTTGCCACCCTAAAATTGGAATACCGACAGAGAGAACTGGCTTAGGGCTATGTCCAGTCACTAAGCGCATCAGAGAAGCTGCAGAAAGGGGAAAACGAGCTGCATTAGTTCTATGCAGCTGGTAGAAGAAAAAGTCGAGATATTGACAGATTAAAGGCGACGCAGGATGAGATGCAGCGAAAGGCTGCCGAAGAGATTACTGAACTAAAAAAGGTTCAAGAATACGTGATCGTCTAACAAGTGCAAATGTGTGCCAGGTGCGATGAATTCAAGCAAGCTATTTCTGAATCTTTCTAACATATTTTTGAGAACGCGACTGAGCTCACCCCAGTCAAAAAGGCCAAGTGACTGGGGAAAAATATTGTTCAGCTTCAGGATACCAACATGATGCTCAATGCCTTGGTACACCTTATGACGCCGTCAGAGCAGGTTGCAGAAAGGAAGGCCTCCATTGAAGAAATTGCAACTCAGTTTGAAAGCATGGAGCAAGAGGACAATACCATTATGGAGGTGACAACGTAGTTTTGGCAGAGTGTTTTCCAAGATGAGCAACTTGATCAATTGACTGCGCAAGTGCAAGAAGATGAAGTTCAACTGATGAATTTGAAGACATCACTGAGGACCATGCCACTGATGGTACATATCACATGGGCTGAGGAACTGAAGGAACTACAACAAAGAGCTTCCCATGCACAGGAACGCCAATAGAAGCGTCGCACTCATCTTGATGAATTTCAGGAAATCAGTGGATAATTGGCTGTTAAAGCAGCTGCCACACTACAGGATGTACAGTAGAATCGATCGATGATTGACGACAAGGCTAGAGAAGAGAAACCAGTGTAGTAGGCTTTGACTAATTATCAGAGTGTTGCTGACAAATTCCAGCTTCATCTTCATGATATCGCATAATAATTTGAATATTTCAAGGCACGAACGTTGGCATACACCCTGTCAACCTAACATGGCTTGGGTATGAGCCACAAGACTGTGTTGGGGGCCTGTTGGCAGGGGTTTTGGTAAGTGAGTTGCGTAGCGTCGTGGTAGCTGTGTAAGTTCACATGGTACCGCACAAGCCTAGATCAACACGATGGGCAAAAAAATTTGTTTTGAATATTTTATATATTATTTGACCAATTTTGTCGCAATAGGTCATTAGTGGTTATAAGTTAGTTAGAAGTGCACCTTCAATGTAATGGCACATGCCTATTTATAGATCTAGTTTTGCAATTAAAAAGAAGAAGTTGGAGGGAGAACTAAAGGTTGAGAGATCTTAAGTCTATGAGTATCGCATGAGATCTAGTGCGATCTGAATCTTAGAGAATTTCCTGTTGTATCTGTGACCTATCTGGGTTGCGTTTTTGATGTATTCAGCCTCCAGTTTTAGAGAAGAATTGTCCAGTTTTGGATATTTTGCGTAGAGTTAATATATGTGACAGTTGGTGCATAAATATCGTCTTTTGTTTTACTATTTTGTCTGTTGTGATCTATCTTGTTATGATGCTATGATGATTTATATTTGATATGATGCTATGAGTTGTTGGGATATCGCTGTGGTTTACTTTATTCCTTCTATACTGATGTTGATGCAATCTGTTTTAAGTTTGTAATATTATTGTTGCATTATCAGGATGGATAGTTTATATGCTATTGTAGTGACAAATATATGATGCACTCTGTAGTCATGGAAATGATTTAGTGTCGACTGCATAGTCCTGGAACTCTTAGTCATGTTGTTTTCCCATCGGATCTCCATATCCTCCATCCTCACTTTCAGAAACTCGGTTTCGACAGCTCTCCCTTGAAAATCTTGGGTGAGACTTCATCTTCTCTGCGGATGTTGCTGGGCTGGCTAAAATCTGTCTGGGTCGGTGCTCAGGGAGATCGCGCTGGTCGAGTGTCAACAGAGTGAGAACCCCTATTGATGAAGCTTTGTTGGTGGGTGTTCACCAACACAAAGGGATTATTCAACAAGAAGGCCACTTCTCATGAGAAACACACTTCGCTAAGTTTGGAATTTTGTATTTAGATTAGATTAGACTATCCAATTTTCTATCTAGATGGCCATGTTTAGAAAATACATTTGAAGACATCACTAGTATGGCTAACAGTGATGTAAACATCACTTATGGAGTTTTCTCTTCGTAAGTAACCCATTCCTATAGATGGATTTACATTGTACATGACAAAATACAAAGCATCTAGGTCACTAGACAAAAATATGAAGAGGTTGGTTCCAAAGGATTTTGCATAGAAAAAATGAGTGGACAATGAGAAGACCCTTGTCACTACAACAAATATGGTCACAACTAGATTGTATCTAGCCATGGTAGCTTAGATTGGCTGGAAATGTTATCAGATGGATGTAAAGAGTGCCTACCTTGATGGATATTTAGGATGAGGTGTATGTGTATCAGTATTCAGCTACAAAGATTCCAAGATGCACATAAAGAGCATCTAGTGTGCAGGTTTGCAAATTCTCTTTACAAGTTAAAGAAATCCCTAAGATCTAGATTCAGAAGAAGTACTTATGGTCTAAATATTTATGTTAAAATCTCAAGTTAGGACATATTTATTTTAGTGGTATATGTAGAATATTTTATCATCAAAAGGAGTGAATCCATTGTATTTCGCGAGATAAAATCTCAATCATGTAGTTCTTTTAACATAAGTAATATTAGCCGCTTGCATATCTGCTAAAGTGTAGAAGTTTGGCATTCTTATAGTGGTGTGATTGTCTCGCAAACTAAATATTCCAAAAGTATACTAGAGAAATTTAGCTTTCTTGAATGTAAATAGATTCACCTATGGAGGTTAATTTTTGAAATTATAACTAATAGTTGATCAAAATTGGATGATGAGTCATTTACATAGTACAAACAATTATGGGCACCCTACTATACCTTACATCAATGAGGACATAATTCTTCATTGCAATCAACTATATCTCTAGATTTATGATAGATCCAAGAATTAAACATCTCACTGCATCTAAGAGGACTCTAAAATATATACAGGGAACTTTGGAGTTTGGTATCATGTACAACAGAACAACATATTTCCAATTGACATGGAATACTTTAATAAATACACAAGGATGGAGTATAGTGACATGGAACCTTATGGAAGGCTTAGTTTTTCATTAAGACCTCCAATGTACAAGATATGGAAATGAATTTAAAAGAATATATGTAACTAGTAAGAATTCCATGAGACGACCTCCCATTGATCAAAATATGTTGTGAGCACAATTCATTTTTTACATGTTTTTTTAAAAGGATGATTTCCTTAACTGCTATGACCTCCCTAGGTTGGGTCGTGACTGTGTATTCCCTCTAGGGGTGGGTTTTGATGTACGTGATCCATCTAAGGGCTAAGTTGTGACTGTTGTGACCTCCCTAGGTTGGGTCATGACTATGTATTCCCTCTAGGGCTGGGTCGTGAGCTTATTTACTTTTGTGGGATGCTAGGGCTTGGTCCATGCCACTGTTTGGGATGTTAATCTAGGCTGTGAATTTATTTTAACTACTAAATATAAAGTCTTGAATCATGTTAGAATACTAAAACAGAACTATGATCTTCCTATAGTTGTTGGGTATGTTTAGAATGTACCTTTGTCTTCATGAGAGTGCCGCTACAGTCTGGGTTAGGGTTTGAAGGTTCCTCTCATTTCTAAACAGTTTGGTCAATAGTTTGAGGTTTGTATTCTACACTACAGTAACCCTCCCATATCTCTCTCTCTTTGGTAAGTCCGTTGTTCACTTAAGGACTTCTCTTTATAGTGATAAGGTGTGATTCAAAAAATATCTGAGTATAAGGAAGATCTAAACCAGCAATGTCCTCTTTTCTTTATTGATATTGTTTACTAGCTTTGCTTATTAGTTTGTCTTTTAACAGTACTGTTTTTACTGTTTTTTCTTGTACCTTGCATCTCAAGGACCAAGTTTAACACAATGACCACTGAGGAGTGTTAAAGTTGAAAGAGATGAAAATTACGTTTTAAACTGTGTTACAACTGTACTGTTATGTTTCTAGCATTGATAAAGATTTTATTTTATGCATCAAAGTACAAATATTTTTTTTCTATCTTAAACCCTAACATAACTAGAATTTTAATACAAAATATCATTAATCAAATCATCATTAGTCCCTTAGTCCCTTCTATAACCTCCCAAAGATCCATCCCCATGATCATCTGCAATCAACACTTTCAACATACAAAGTTGAAAGCATCACTTGCAGTCACACTCTACTCTAAGATCGGGAGTAGTAATTTTGAAAACATAGAACACACTTCAACAAATGAATGGACCAATGAAATCAACCTATCATATGTTCAATAGTCCTATCTCGAGTAATAGATCCATTATAATCACTAAAACTACACCAACATCTCACCCACAACCTAACATAGGTCTTGGTGCATTTCATAGGCACAAATCACTCCAACCTTTAGAATCTTTTGGGCATCACACCAACTAAGATCCTCCAACAATTCCTTCTCACTAATAGCAATTCATGCTAGACATGGATCTGGAGAATATGATATGTAGAGCATTGATACCATGTCATAATTTTCATCTACATGATATACAAATATGCACTCAAAGAATTTTTCCTACAACTGAAATGAAAAGACTAAAACACCAATCAAAGATTTCCCTACATAGTTGAAGAATTTATCCTAAATACAACAATCTGAAGAAAAGAGATAGCAATGCATAATTGAAGAGTATACCATTAATGATATTTTGTTCAATGTAGTTTGTTATTAAAAAAACTTTGGTCCCTTTTACAAATTTTATCAATCTGGATGTTTACTCTGTCTTTAGACTTTAAGATTTACTGAGGTCAAGTACATCCTAGAATGGGATGGAATATGCTTGTAGCTGAGAGAGAAAATAATTTTTAAATTCCTTTAGCATTACTGGAAAACGTTTGATCTCAGATCGTTCTGAATCACCCCAAATAATGTCTTTTTAAGAGCAAAGGAAACAAGCCAAAATGGATAGAAACCAGGGGGCAACAACTAGGGCATTCAGTTGGATAAGTGAATTTGTTTCTTTTGCATACATAAAGAGTCTAAATCTAAAGAGATCTTAGAAGAAGAGGTAGATATTTCCAAAGTAATGAATTTACTTTCATCATGCCAGATTCATCAATCTAGCTAATATAATTCATGAATTTTACCACAGGAAGCATTTCAACAAAACATTAACAACAATCCTAGAACTCTCGCAACAGGTGGGCACAAACATGACAAATAATCTAGGGTGGTTAATTCATTCAAGGAAAGATTTGGACAAGCCTTAAACAATGGTGTAATTGTTAGCACCTTATTAAAAGGATTCAAAACAGGAATGGAATGAGGATTACCAATTAATAATTTTACGCATCATTCAAATGTAGATACTGAGACTCTCAAAGGTAACCACATATTTATTCATGAGGATTTATAAGTTGTTTAAGAAAGCAGAAAGATTACAAAATTTCTTCGATCTATTGTAATTTACCTATACCTGAGATAAATCGACTATTTATCTCAGGCACTAAGGGTTTAACAGTCTTCCACAAGCTTGATCTTGTTAACTTATAATGAATAACTTCCTCCTACCCCAGTCAATGGTATTCCTTAAACAATCAACAACAACATATTTAGTCAATGACAACATCTAATTCAGTCGATGACATTCTCAAAGTAGTAAATAATAGAGGTGAGGGTTTGTTAAGGGTTGGCATCATCATCTACAGGATGCTTCCTTTCTATCAGTCTTCTCTTGACACCACTGATGGGATTGAGCCTTAAGGAGGTCCATCATTGCACTATTAAAGTCATCAAAGTTCACATTGAGGTCACAATTGATCAACTCAAGTCCTAACATGGACTTCTTTTGTTCAAAATAATTCATAAAGGGTTAGATAAGAACTTAACAAGGCTATTGTTATTTCTCTTGATCAGTGGTGATGAGATCATGTTGTTGCAAAAATCCTAACTTTGTCAATTGAATTTAGACAGTGGGATGCGAAGGAGTTTATCTTTGTTTCTCTTGATTACTGGTGATGAGATCAAGAACTAATGGGGATACTATTGGATCATATTTAGGTTGTCATTGGACAGTTGAAACAAATTTAATGCAAACCTCATATGGTTGCCAGCAGATAAAGAAGTGAAGAGATAGGGATAGAAGAGCTTTCATAAGTAGTCATGAAGAAGAAAGAGTAGCAGCCTACTTGCAAAGACAACTTGCATGTCATGTCCCACAAAAAATGAAACTCTTGAATTTTTTAACGAACTTAAAGAGGTGTAGGTCTATGCTTAATTCTACCATTATTCTGCTCCAATTTTTTCTAAGTGGTATTGTAAAATAGCTTCTCAAGTGCTTCTCTACCTTTGATTGCATAAGACATGATAGTACAGAGTCAGACCTTGCTATTTACTTTTATATAGTTACCTTATGTGAAGCAATAATGAGTCAATGACATCAAGCATGTTGTACATGGAGATCATTTTGGAAAACATCTGTTTCAAAAAAATTGTTGTTTTTAGTAGTTTGTATGAATTCAAGGTGCAGAAGATTCACTCTCAAGCGTTTTATCCCATTTTTCATACAAACCTGTCAAAATTGTTGGTAATAAGAATATATAAAGGCTATATGGTAGAGCATAGGCTTTGAAAATCATGTCATCAAGGCTTCATTATAAATGTGAAAACTAAACTTCCATAGGACAGGATGTCTTGTTGCCACCAAAGCTAGACTTCTGGTAGATAGCTAAATGTTCAACCCATTAAGGAATTTGGGGTTAAGATTAAAAGGTACATTGTTCTTAACTTGATGGAGATATAATTCTAACAGGATGGGTCTCTAGTCTATTCCAACACTGGTCAATATCTTTGATTCAAGTGTCAACTATTGTTTTATTTCCATCATTGTCCTAAAAAAGAAAGAATTTGTAAAGTTGGTACATTGTGAATGCTTCATTCAGTATTCTCTGGATTTAATATTGAAATCTAATTTAGTCTTCAAGGGGGCTATATACTTGTGTCTTCTTTCATGTTCTGCTTTCATTTTTACTTTATAAAATAACAAAATTGGAAGTATATCAATCATGCTCGAGATTGCTTTGATTTGGTAATGTTTAATGTGTTTACAATGTTCTATGGCATCCTATGTGTTACCCCTCAAAATGCAGAAATTGCATGTGCATTTTGAGGCATTGTTGTCAGCAGCACTATACCTATTGTCCAAGGATGTTTATTATGGTGCTTTCCTAGTAAGAATATGTGATTCATAGCCTATATGGTTAAAGGTACTTTTGGAACCAACTAGGTAATTTCATACTTAAGATTCTGAGTTAGGGTGAGACACTTTTTCTTTATAGTTTGGTATTTCATGAAGTGTTAAGAATGATGTCAATATATTGTCCTTTTCAATACTATTCATAAATTTTGTCCTCACTCATATTGAGGGAAGAACTACACCACAACGATTTGGTAACTTTGTTTATGTTTCTGAAAAGCATTGCATTAGGATCGGAGTTGGTATTCTAAGTCCCACTATACTTGGTAGTGGGACTTAAGCTTAAGGATTATGTAACACCCCAGTTTTGACCCCATTTGCATTAAAATATATATGATGTAAATATTGTATTTAATCATGGTGTGGAGCTAAAGGCCAAGGCCCCTCCATCGATTTAGTGGTTTATGTTTCGGCAATTAAAATCGATGTTGATGGTATTTCTTGCTATCCCAACACATTATAATTTTGGACATCATGTAAATATGAAATTTAATTAAAATACCCACAACTAGTTATGTCAATGCAACATTAAAGAGATGGGGGCATGATTTCTTAAGGAATAGGAGGGAAATAATTCAAACCCTTGAGTCAATAGGGTAAATCCAAATGTCAAAGGGAGAACCCATAAAACTGTCAACTACCCATTTTGTCTTTTATGCCTAATCATTTATTTCTTCCAGAAGTGGTTGAGTTAGTTATTTCATAGGAATGGACAAGGTATGGAGGTCAATTTCGAATTAGGAAGAGCACCCATTTTGGAAAATAGGTTTTTGACTCTTGGTCCAAGTAAATTCCTGAAAAATGCTTCCCATTACCTCATGCATTCACGTCCTCCATTCCTCACGAGAGTGGAAGCTTGCAGAGCTCTCTCATTCATGTTTTTTGTCTACATGTGTGTTTTTGGTCACATTTACAGCATTTTTCTTCATTTTACCCATGGTTGGGAAGTTGCTTTGGTAATGCTCAGGGCATGGGCTCTCTCCTAGATGTTTTGCTATTGGTTCCACATTTACACGGTTGGGGAATTTCATTTTTGGTATTTCACAACCAATGGGAGAATAGATCCATGAATTGAGGGACTGAAGGGGTTGTTTTTGCCCACGTGAATCCCATGAAATGTTTCTAAAATGGATTGCTCACCCTCAATCGTTTTCCCCCATTAACCATTGTCGAATTTGGTTTCCAGGACATTTTTGTCCATGCTCAAAACTTGTATTTTGCTGTGGGTGCATCTTTTGTGTTGGTCTGAATTGGTTTGGAGTGGAAGAGGGAAGAGCTAGCTTGATAAACCTTGTGTTGAAAGGAACCATATAGAGAGATCAAGAGGGGCTGGTTATTCTTCCTTGCACATCTTGAAGAGTACTGAAAGGGAAGGCATAGCTTGAGGAACCATGTATCTGAGAAGGGGGTGATTCCTTGTGTTGTGTGTGTAGGAGTTGGGGAAAACCAAGCCAGATCTTGTGTAGGTGTCCATAGCTCTGTGGTTGAGCTCACTAGCTTAGCAATTCAACCTTCCACCTCCATAGCAGCTTGATAAACCCAAGTGTAGTTTTGACCTGGATGACTTTTGATATGTCTTTGGCTATGTGTGAGCCTATTGTAGTTCCCTTATTCCTTGTGGGATCATGCCCAACTTGGGGGTGGTAGTGCTACTGAGAGATTGATGAGCACACTGGCCTATGGCAGGGTGGAATGTTGCAGTGACATAGCTTGTTGCGGGACAAGCTTCTTTTAAAGATAATTATCTCTTGTGTTTAATCTCTGTAACTGCAATTGTTTAATGAATTATGAACATGATGAATGTTGTGTTGAAATGTATTTTCTTCCGTTGTAGATTACATTATGCATATGTACATGTTTTATGTTCAATGCATTTTTATTGCTTATGTTCATGGGGCCTAGATCCTCACTTAAATGATAGTAGCATTGTCGTGGTCATACCCTCTCAGACGAGAGGGGATGTGACAGTGAGGTATCAAAACAATGTTGCAGCATTGGGCCTCAATGGGCCATGCAGAACAGTTAACAGAGGTTAGATCACCCTTTGTGTTCAGCAAAAAAAGGGAAGCAGACAGGAGAAATTTTCCAAAATTTCTCCAAGTGTTGGAAATTTTCCTGTCAGATTAGTTAGTTGATACATGTCGGCTGAGTTAGCTGAGTCGAGCCAACGAGGCTTGCAACAACTATGTCAACGTGAAAGTCTAAATTGGGTCGACGAGGAAGAAAAAATTATGAAAATTTTCTAAGTATTTTAAGTTTCCATGTCGACTCAGTTTGTCGAAGTTCTACCGATGCATGTCGCTGTGAAAGGATGATTTGAGTCAACACCTGTTAGTGTGAAAGGGCTAAGTCGAGCCAATGAGAAGAGCAAGAAAAAAAAATTGAATTTTTTTTCTAAATGTTTGGAAAATTGGCAAAAATCGGTGAGTTTTTCCAATACGTCGACAAGTTTGGAAAGTTTTTGCCGATCGGAAGAAATTTTGGAATTTTTCCAACACGTGGGCAAGTTTGGAAAATTTGTGCCGATCGAAAGAAATTTCGGAATTTTTCGGACACGTCAACAAGTTTGGAAAGTTTTTTCCGATAGGAAGAAATTTTAGAATTTTTCCGACACGTTGGAAAGTTTGGAAAGTTTTTTCCGATCAGAAGAAGTTTCGGAATTTTTCCGACACATCGGCAAGTTTGGCAAGTTTTTGCTGATCATGGAAGTTTGGCAAGTTTTGTCGATCGGAAGAAAAATTGGAATTTTTCTGACACGTTGGAAGGTTTGGCAAGTTTTGCCGATCAGAAGGAAATGACGAGTTTTGTCGACATGCCGAAAGGAGAAGGGTGAGTTGAGTTGACATGTCGGAAAAATTTGGTGAGTTCATCGATCAAAGGAAAACATAAAATTGGTGGAAACATAGATTTTTGACAGGTTTTTCAGTGGGAATTAAAGAGGCTAGAAAGTGGAAAATGGCAGTGGGTTTATGTGCCAGATTGTGTGAAAATGAAAGATTTATAAAAAAACAAACGAAGCCACAAGGGGAAAAGCCCCCTTGACCCCTGTTTGTGCCAGAAATTGTTTCCAAGGCCAAAGAAACAAGCCAACACAATCTCAAATAAAAATCAATAAAAAAAACTAGGTTTAGGGTTTCTGATGTATTTTCTTGGTTATAAACTTTGGGAACCAGCAGAGAATACACTCATGAGTAAAATAATAACTAAATCATAAGTAAAAGAAGATAAAGATGCATAATATATTCAACAAGATCCAATCAGAACACAGTGTTGAAGTTCATTCATAAAAGATAAGCATCACCAGCATATAAACATAAACCAGTAATGAGTATATCAATTAAGCAACTAAACAAGCTGAACAATGAAGCCAACACAGAACTGAAGGGTGAAAAGTGTCATATATCTCATAGTTTTATCATCAAATGCATACAAGAGTTTTGATACTTAACTCATGAATAAGTCTAGAGACCTCCTGAAGCTCTCCCAAAATCAAACCCTCTCAATGACTTTCTAACCTCTCTAAATACTATTCTTTACAAAATCAGTTAGGGATCTAACCCTAACTACCTTTCATCAACTCAATGAGATAAAGTAAAATGTACAATATTACAAAACATGATATTTTCTAAAAATAGTAAACACTAACTAATATGTTTCTAAAAAAGATAACAAATAACTGATTGAACAACTGACTCATAAGTCCTTTGCTGCCTCAGCAAGCAAAGCTATACCATCAAGTGCCTGAAATTTATTCCTAGCTCGCCTTTGCTCCTCTTCCAAGTCAGCTATCCTTTTGGTGAGCTCCTCGTTTTTCTGCTGCAAGTCCTTGACTGTCTCTTTCAGCTCTGTGCATTGCAAGTCAATGGTTCTTTTTCTCTTTAGAACCTCTTTAGATACTGCTGTCAGCTCCTGGAAATGTTCATTAACATCCTGTAGATCTTCTCTAAGCCTTCTATTTGCCATCATCGGCCCCTCATTGATCTCTTGCATATAGTTCATCTGCTATTTGTACTGCTTAATAGTTTTCTACAAGTTTTCCTTATCTGAATCAAATGACCTTTCTGTCATAATCTCTTTTTCATAACTAGGCATCCAAGGTATGTCAAACTTCTTAAACATGTCTGCATCTTTGTTGAACAGGTCTGTGGATATATTAGGAATCTTAGGATCTTTCAGAATACCTGCTTGCCTAAGTATGAGTTTATCTTCATATTCCCATTCTTGATCTTCAACAGGAGGTACTTCAGCTTTTTCTTCCTGCTGTTGCTCTAAAAGTTCATTTCTTATTTCAAAAAACATGGTAGACAGTTTAGGCTCAGGCTGGCCTAACTCCTTTACTAACTATGATGATCCTTTTACTTTTGTAGGATGAGAAGGTGAAGTTTTTACAGGTATTGTTTTCTTTCTTCTAATGCTCATTTCATCAATTTCTGGTTCTTTATCTGAGGAAATATCATCCAGGACAGTCACCTTTTGGGTATTCAATCTAGGATTGAGCATCTTCTTCATGTTCAACCTTAGCTTATTCGTTGGCTTGGTTTTAGGACTGCAATATGGGGCTATCACTACAGGCTTTTTCTTCTTCTTCCTATTAGGTTTGACTGTTTTGATTTTTGAAGTGGAGAATTCTCTGCATGTTTCAGCCTTGTCTTCAGTTTTAGCAATAGGCTGATCTTATTCTAATAAATACCCTTCATCATCTGACAGAATGGTAATAGGACTCCTCTGCTTGGTCTGCAACTCCTCTTCATGAACATCAACCTCCTCTGGAACAACAGCTTTAACTTCATTGGAAAATTCTGCTAGTGTCAAATGTTTCAAAGGCTGCACTTCCTCTTCTGTAAACAATGAATACTTTCCCTTTACACCAGCTGAAGGCATTCGAGTTTTAGTCTTCACAGGCTCTGAGTCTCCTTCAGGTTTCACCTCCTCTTTGTCTTCAGTTTTTTTCTTTTGTTCTAATTTCCTTACAAGGATTTTACCTTTATCTGCCTTCTTCTTGATTTGTTGATCTTCTTGTTTCATTTGAAAACCTGACCAGAATAGGAAAAAATCCCAAGTTTTTCCTTCAGCTTGCAGGACAGTGCTAATGATCAACTTAATTAATCCATGGTGAAAAATTGATTGTGAAGAATGGTCTATATGCCCCTTAACTCTGTTGGACATCTTTTGCAAGCTTTTGTACAGGAAGAAGGGAAGACTCATCTTGGACACCCCCACCATATGCTGCAAAAATATGAAGTGGTATTTATAAACAAAAGCATATCTACCCTCACATGTTATATAACTCTGCAGGATTCTGATAGGTTCGACCCATTCCCTTCTGAAGTTCTGGATTAAGATGCCCTTGTTCCAATCTGGAGTAACATTTGGTAATAAATACTTCTGAGCCTCAAAGGTGAAGGGAAGTTTCTTAAACCACATCTCCCCTTCATTCTTAACTCCTATCGCCTCTGCAATCAAATCTACTGTCAGTTTGAACTTCAAAGTATCAAACACCACCAAGTCATCTTTGTAACTTTGTGCAAACCTACAGGAAACTTCAGCATTGTAACCATCTATTCTCTTGAAGAAGTCCAGCTAGCCAGCCTGTTGGAAAAGTTCAACACACCTTGGGAGCTTCTCAATCCAACCTATATCAGTAGGTTCATCTCTTTTCACCTTGCCACTCTTCCCCATTTTTCTTCAGTAGCTGGAAATTGTGTGAGTTTAGGGTTCAATTGATGCCTTGACAGATGTTGTTTCTTCTCCAAACCTCTCAAGCCTCTTAAGTTTCAATGAGTAACCCCCACAGCTTCCTTGTCTGATTCTTTACTTTTCTAAGGTGAAGTGGAATTTACCACAATGTCTGAATGATTCAGGTCATAGGCTTCTCTAAACTACCCATTAGACTGCTGATGAAACTAGGTATTATGCACACTGCATATTCAAATGTTAGATCTTCTTTGGACTGTATAAATATAACCCTATGTTGTAATGACAAAGAAAACAACCTCATGCTCTGTTCATGTTTTTGTTTCAATCTTGACTTCAACACCAACTAATTAGCTTTATAGCATGTAATAAAACTAGCTCTTCAGGCTATCTTAGATGTTCGGTTCCTTCACCAAAACTGTAGGTGAAAATTATCAGTCATTCAGCCTGTCATGAAAAACAACTGACCATTCACCATCTCTAAAACGCACTAGACCACCTGTGTGTTAAGCCTTTCTTGCTCCCAGCAGCCTTTTTTTATCACTAAAATGAGTCTGTTTAACCCCTGATGAAATTAGGTCTTCATGTATGCTCAGATGCTCGGCTTCTTCATTACATGAACACAGGTAACAAACTCATTTATGAAGTATAAACCACACAAAATACACAGCTCTTCACATTACTTCTGGTTTCAGGTTTCAACAGGATCATGCTCAATTAAAAACTGATATTTTTCAACCTTCACTCATCTTGGCATCTCAGAGCATCTTAGACAGCTATTTCTTTGGCCGAAATTTCATATAAAAGCACAATTTAGCATTTCCCTTAATCAATTTTGATAGAATAGACCCCAGCGAAAAAGCCCCAAATTATCAGTTATATTGGTATATCGTGGAATACCTTTTAAATGATTTACTGCAATTGCTTTGAAACACTCTTCATGTTGTTTGAGTACCGACCTGAAGGATACAGGTATCTTTCAGGGTCCAATTTAATTGCAAGTGTCAAGATGAAGAAGCCCTAGTTTTCTATGCGACTATGAAAACCTCCACTAGGCTTTGCAACTGTAATCTCCGTGTTTTTAGGCAGGCACCATCATTCCACTAACTCGTCAAATTTGAAAAAGAGATAAGAAGTGACTCTCCTCATATTAAAATCAATTTGAACGATTATCTGTCATGATACGCTATATTATAATTGATGATGACCACGATCTTTTTTCACGACAATAAACCACCTGTTCTCATGATGATTCCTGAGACAGCACGTAGCAAACTCTTCAAAGCATGTGATTAGTCACTCACCATTCGAAAATAGGCCAAAATTTTGCTAAAAAATAATCACGATATTCTTGTAGCGCTCCTTTTTGTTTTTTCCCACTTGCGTTACAAGAATAAAATTAACCCTATTTTGGCGTTGTTTTACAACTTTTTGTCATTTTGCATGAAGTTTAAAAGCTGTTTGAGTGATGAGTATGCTTGTAATGAAATTTGTGAGTCCATTATTTGACATGATGACTCTTAAAAACCCCTCCAAAACATAAATAATCTAAAAAAAAGCAAAAAAATATAAAGGGCAAGTTCAAAATTTCACATAACAACTAAAAATTTTCTTAAAAGAAGCAAAAAACCAAACTAAAGCAAATGAGTAACTTGAAATAAAATGCAAATCAAACAAAAATTGAAGAAACAAATCACTGACTTAACATCTGGCTCCAGCTGCGGGATGAAGACCTCCCTGCGAGGCTTCAAGAACCTGTAGACCAGTGCCTTCTGTTTGCTACCTTATCTACATATCTGCAAAACTTCCGTTGGGATATGGAGTCTTTATTATGCTTCACTCACCGGTATGTACAATGAAAAGTGAAAATGCCCTTATAGACTGTAAAAGTGCTTGAGGAATCATCCATTAATAGGACTGGACAACTCCTCACCTTCCAAAGACTGCAGGATAAAAGTATTATTCTCCAAAACTTTAGACACAAGGAAAGGGCCAAACTAGAGATTGTCAAATTTACCATGCTTACCCTTTTGCTCTTTCCTTGCATCCCACCTTAGAACCATGTCACCAACTGCGAAATTCTTTTCTTTGATGTTTCTGTCAAATCTGCTTTTGATCTTGGATCTATACAACTGTGCCTTTTCATCCACCTTTTCCCTGTTCTGCTGCAATTCTATCATTTCAAAAATCCTTCTCTGCATATCATCTGGTTCCTCCTGGGAATCCTGGAGAAATTTCATCACTAGGATCCCCAATTGGACAGGGAAAACTGCTTCTGTACCATAAACTAACTGAAAGGGAGAAGTTCCAATTGCTTGTTTCACTGTGATCCTATCTGCCCATAATGCATACTTCAGCATTGAATCCCATGATCTTTTTTTATGCTTGAGCAGTTTCTTGATACTTTGAATGATGTTCTTATTAGAGGACTCAGCCAAGCCATTAACCTGGGGGTAATACGGAGTTGAATGCTTCAGCATAATACCATTCTTTTCACAAAATGCTACCATTGCCTTAGATTTGAAGGCCTTAGCATTATCTGTCACTAACTTCTGCGGACAACCAAACCTACTCAGGATATTTTCCTCAATGAAATCCATGATTACCTTGTCTGTAGCATTCCTAGTAGGAATGGATTCCACCCATTTTGTGAATAAGTCTGTTGCGGTCAGGATCCAATGATGCTTCCCTGAGGAGGCTGGATTTATCTCTCCAATAAAATCCAGACCCCATTGCTGGAAAGGAGCATTGACCGCAATGGGTTTCAGAGGCAAAGACAACAATTTCTGTTTTCCAGCAAACTTCTGACAAGGAACACATGCCCTTACCTGCTGATAAACATCTACAAACAAGGAAGGACAATAGTATCTAGCTCTTAAAATTATGTAGGCTGTTGTCTTCCAGTACTTGTGCCCTCCACAAGCACCCTCATGAGATTCAGAAATCACTCCTTCAATCTCTGATTTGTCCAAACATCTTAACAGAATACCTCCTGGGTCCTTCCAGAATAATTGCTCTTCCATTAAACAGTACTTAGTAGCTTTAAATTTTAAATATCTAGCAGCCTTCCTATCCATATGCTCAGGACATTGCAAAAATAACAAAAAATGAACAATGTCTGCATACCATTGTGATGATGAATAGTAGTCCATGATTTTCTCTTTTTCCAGTATTGCTTGATCTTCTTCAGGAACTGATTCTTCGGCCATGACATGTAATCCCAGTGCCTGATAGTTTGATTCAGCCAGCAGCTTGGGTAAACCTTGTCCCTTGACAAGCTTGGTAGGTCTGATCTCAACATCATACTCCATAATCTTTGCAATCCACCTGCCTCTTTTCCCTTCACTATCAGGCTATGTTAAGACATCTTTTACAACAAAATTTGGAACAAATGAAATAACTTTTGAATGCAGGACATAAATTCTGAAAAATTTCAAAGCCTTTACCAGAGCATAAGCCTGCTTTTCCAATATACTGTACTTCAGCTCAGAACCTCTGAGAGTTTTACTGAAGAAGGAAATAGGCTGTTCCAATCCTTCTTTATTCTTCTGAAGTAAGACATCTGCAATTGTGTCTTCTGATGCAAATGAGAAAGTAAGGAATTCTTTGGTAAAATCAGGACTTACCAGTACCGGTGCTTCAGTAAGAGCTACCTTAATTTTCTCAAATGCAGCCTTTGCCTCAGAAGTCCACCTGACTTCTTGATCCTTCTTTAGCATGGCTGTGATCTGTTTAATGGTTTCAGCAAAGTTGGGTATAAACCACCGTAGAAAATTGATTTTTCCAATGAATGATTGAACATCCTTTTTACTCCGAGGTAAACTAATCTTCAGTATAGCTTTGACCCTTTCAGGATCTATTCTGATGCCATCAGCAGACACCAAGTGACCAAGTAGTTTACCCTCTTGCACAGCAAAATGTGACTTCTTTGGATTTAGAGAAAGACCAAATTTTCTGCATTTCAGGAAGGTCTGCCTCAAATGCTTCAAATGCTCCTCATCTGACTGCGAGAAAATAGTAATATCATCCAGATAGATAACCACAAACTTATCTTTTTCTCCCACAAAGGAAATTTCCATTGCTCTCTGAAAGGTAGCTCCAGCATTCATCAAGCCAAAGGGCATCTTGTCATACATAAATGTCCCCCAGGGAGTTGTAAAGGTTGTCTTCTCCTTATCATCAGGGTGCATTGCAATCTGATTGTACCCTGAGAAACCATCCACCATAGAAATCCTCTGTGCCCCAACCACCTGCTGCAATACTTGTTCAATCTTAGAAAGAGGATAGTTATCTTTTAGTGATTATCTATTCAGATTTCTGAAGTCAACACATAATCTGATCTCCCCATTCTTTTTTCTGACAGGAAACAGATTAGCAACCCAGGAAGAATACCTGAGAGGCACTATTATCTTTGCATCCAACAGTTTTTTCACTTCTTTTTCAATTATAGGGAACAAAGCTGGATTGATCCTCCGTATTTTCTGACGAAAAGGTTTGACATTTGATTTTAAAGGGACCTTATGCTGTATGATTCCTGTATCATAAGTTCTTAGTTCCTCATAAGACCATGCAAAAACATCTACATGCTCTTTTAACAACTTGATATACCTATTTCTTTGTTCAGCTGTCAATGGTTTAGAAATTTTGACCATTCTAGGATGTTCAAATGAACCAATATTGCAATCTATCACATTCTCTTCTGAAGACTGAACAACTGGCTTTGAGGGTGTGTCCTCTTTTGTAAATATTCTTTCCAGAGGTACCAAACCTTTGGGAATGAAATTGCTCTTTAGCTTGATAATTTTATGTCTAGCAATCTCATCTTCAGCAAACTCATTTACCTGTCCATCTTCTTCATCCTCATCCTCATCAATCAAGGAATTTGAAAAATCATCTGTAAGTTCTATGAACCTTTTGATCTCAATGTCATCCTCAAACACTTTCCATTGCTTCACATTATTAGGTACACAGGGTCTGTACCTCACCTCTATGGGATACCTTAACTGAGTGGTCTTAGGGATTCTGAAGTGTGTGGCAGCCAAGGCCAAAGAATCTGCAGTCTCATTGTGATTCCTTGGAATATGAGTGATGTTAAATGCTATAAAATAATTTTCAATCATATCCCATACCTCATTTCGATAGACTTTCAGCAAACCCTACTTCACTTGATAGTTGCTCTTCACCTACTGAACAACCAATTCGGAGTTGCCATATGCAGAAATTTGTTGAATACCCAAATATTTGGAAGCTTTTAATCCCAACAGTAAAGCTTCATATTCAGCAGTGTTATTTGTAGTAATAAAATCAAGTTTGTACATTAGCTTTACTGTTTCACCTCCAGGAGATATAAGAAGAAATCCAGCACCAGCACCTTCTTTACAAGAAGATCCATCAAAGTACAATTCCCATAGCTGATCTTCTTCTTCTCTGCTATGTTTTACTGGCTGCTCTTTTTCCACTTGTAACAGACCAGCAGAATTATCCTCATCATTGAAATGTAACATGCACGTACCAAGGTCTTTATCAACAGAGTACAATGGGTGGTTTGTGGGGTTTTTATCATCTGTCACTATGTAAGCAAATTGCAGCTCTCTGTACAACCTTCTATTTTCTCCACCAAACACAGGTATGGTGGCATATGACAGGTCCATTTGTAAGGTTCCTCCAACCTTCTTTGCCCATTACCTGGAAAGAAGTAAGCCAAACTTTGGTGTAATGTCAGCTACCACAACATCCATTATCACAGTTTTCATGGGCAACTGAGCCAGACTGACAACCATATCTTTTATTACTCCTAAACACTTCACTGCTCGGGAATCAAAGGCATACAAATCATGATATGGTTTGGTAATACTCAGGCCCAGAGCTTCCATAACAGCATTTGGCATCAAGTTGTGGGATGCACTTGAATCTAGTAAACAATTGTGTATGATTTGTTCATGGACTGTCAAAGTGATATAGAAAGGAGGTGAAGCTCCTGCTTCATTTTCAGTCTTCTCAGCCAAGGCTGATCCAATGAAAATATTAGGACTCTCCTCTTGCAAATTAACTGTGTCAGAGACAGGCTGATTGCTGGTTGGATTAAGCATTTTAAGGACTGATTCCTTATATGAAGGATTTCTTATCAGTTCAGTTAAAGGTATAGGAATCTTTAAATTTCCTAATTCATTCTCCAAACTGAAATTCTGAACAGATTTATTTACCTCTTCAACTTCTATTGTTTTCTTTAATTTTTCTGTAGCTTGCTTCTTTTCTATCACAAGATCAGCTGTCTGTTTAGCAGGAGCAGTTGCAGCAGGAACAGTTGCTCTCTTCTTCTGGGCTTGGACCACCTGTTTTGGGCCTGATATGAGATTTATAGTCTTCTTAGGTTCATTTTGATGAACAGCAGCAGTTACAGCAGTATTTGCCAAGCCTAGATCATCTTCAGTTTCAAAATGTCAGCATCATAATATTCTGAATTCAAGAAATCTTCCTCAGTAACAAAACCTCCAGACAATCCATCTCCAAAATGATTCATATCTTGATCAGTCTCTTCAAAGAGCAATTCTTCATCAACTTCTTCCTCATCAGCTACATTGTTCTGAAGAGGTGGTGGCACTCTCTGGTCCTCATTTTCCCTTCTTTCTCGCTGGATATCATTGTTCCTTCGTTCCCTAGGCATAAAACGAGGAGCAAATTGCCTTCTGAACTGATTCTGATTGTTTGGATTTCGTTCACCTTCAGGAGCAGGCTTGCTGGAGTTTTTCTCAAGCTCTAATTTGTTCAACTTTGCAGTCAGAATTTTAACCAACTTAGCCATTTCATCTAACTTCCCTTCAGCAGAAAGTGAAGATGAAGCACCTGGAGCTGCTTCCTTTTTTCCTTTTCTTTCATACAGCTGCTGAGTTGTTTCCTTCTTAAGTCTATTTGAAGCCAGTATGTTGGATTCTACCTCCAATGCAGCATCCTGCATATTCAACAAAGAGATAGGACTCCTCTCTCTTAGTAACAAAGAGAACTCGCGATCAAAAGCATTTGCATATGTCAATTTAGCTGATGCTTTTGTAGGCTTTATCTCAGCAGGAATCCTACTGTACATTTTGTTGAACCTCTTCGAAAAATCTGCAATTGTTTCATCATTCTTCCTCCTAAGAGCTCCAAATTCTGTTATGTAATAGGTGTGGTATTTTGTATCACCCCATTGTCTCATAAAGAGATCACGAAGTTCTTCAATAATAGTAATAGAGTTGGTAGGCAACTCTCTAAACCACTTCCTTACATCTCCATCAAGGCTCTGGACAAACATCCTCATCCAAACATCCTCAGCCTCAATATCTTTATTATCAGCATAACATAGGAAAGCTTCCCAATGTTCTTCAGCTGTTGTTTCTCCTTCTCCATTGAAACTAGGCAAATACTTCTGATAATATTCTCCAGGCAGTGCATTTAAAGGCTGAGGTAAGACCAATGGTGCATATCTGGCTGCAACCATCCGGTCCATCATGTCTATGGGAGGGTTTTGAGCTGCCATTTTTGGACTAATTGGTTTTGAAGATGAAGAAGCTTGACTGGAAATTGATTTAAAAGAGATTTTACCTAATTTCAACTGAAAAAGAGGTATTTTACCAAGGGAGGCAGCTTTGGCTTTTATAAAAGATTGAGGATTGGTAAATATTTGGAAACTGCTATCAGGAATGGTTGGTTTTACCCAAGGTGAAGTTTCTTCTTCTTTCTTTGCCACAGATGAAGCTAATGATTCATTTAACTGCTCAGGGTCAGATAAAGAGGGTAATGACTGTGATATTTTAAGCTTTCTTGCTGTCCTCAATATCTGTTCAGGGTCTATCACACCCAACTGCAAGGGTGAAGTAGGTCTATTTCTAGTTCCCACTCCTCTAGAAGCCACTGTGATAACCTTGGTGAAAAATAGCCTTCAAAAAGTGCTGGTTTAAGTCCACCTCCTAAACCATTAAAATAGATAAGTATCCCAGGGAAAATGGGCTTCAACTTCATCCCCGGCAATGACGCCAAAGATGTTTGTGCCAGAAATTGTTTCCAAGGCCAAAGAAACAAGCCAACACAATATCAAATAAAACTCAATAAAACAAACTAGGTTTAGGGTTTCTGATGTATTTTCTTGGTTATAATCTTTGGGAACCAGTAGGGAATACACTCATGAGTAAAATAATAACTAAATCATAAGCAAAAGAAGATAAAGATGCATAATATATTCAACAAGATCCAATCAGAACACAATGTTGAAGTTCATTCATAAAAGACAAGCATCACCATCATATAAACATAAACCAATACTGAGTATATCAATTAAGCAACTAAACAAGCTGAACAATGAAGCCAACACAGAACTGAAGGGTGAAAAGTGTCATATATCTCATAGTTTTATCATCAAATGCATACAAGAGTTTTGATACTTAACCCATGAATAAGTCTAGAGACCTCCTGAAGCTCTCCCAAAATCAAACCCTCTCAATGACTTTCTAACCTCTCTAAATACTGTTCTTTACAAAATCAGTTAGGGATCTAACCCTAACTACCTTTCATCAACTCGATGAGATAAAGTAAAATGTACAATATTACAAAACATGATATTTTCTAAAAATAGTAAACACTAACTAATATGTTTCTCAAAAAGATAACAAATAACTGATTGAACAACTGACTCATAAGTCCTTTGCTACCTCAGCAAGAAAAGGTATACCATCAAGTGCCTGAACTTTCTTCCTAGCTCGCCTTTGCTCCTCTTCCAAGTCAGCTATCCTTTTGGTGAGCTCCTCGTTTTTCTGCTGCAAGTCCTTGACTGTCTCTTTCAACTCTGTGCATTGCAAGTCAGTGGTTCTTTTTCTCTTTAGAACCTCTTTAGATGCTGCTGTCAGCTCCTGGAAATGTTCATTAACATCCTGTAGATCTTCTCTAAGCCTTCTATTTTCCATCATCAGCACCTCATTGATCTCTTGCATATAGTTCATCTGTTGTTTGTACTGCTTAATAGTTTTCTACAAGTTTTCCTTATCTGAATCAAATGACCTTTCTGTCATAATCTCTTGTTCATAACTAGGCATCCAAGGTATGTCAAACTTCTTAAACATGTTTGCATATTTGTTTAACAGGTCTGTGGATATATTAGGAATCTTAGGATCTTTCAGAATACCTACTTGCCTAAGTATGAGTTCATCTTCATCTTCCCATTCTTGATCTTCAACAGGAGGTACTTCAGCTTTTTCTTCCTGCTGTTGCTCTAAAAGTTCATTTCTTATTTCAAAAAACATGGTAGACAGTTTAGGCTCAGGCTAGCCTAACTCCTTTACTAACTGTGATGATCCTTTTACTTTTGTAGGATGAGAAGGTGAAGTTTTTACAGCTGCTGTTTTCTTTCTTCTAATGCTCATTTCATCAATTTCTGGTTCTTTATATGAGGAAATATCATCCAGGACAGTCACCTTTTGGGTATTCAATCTAGGATTGAGCAGCTTCTTCATGTTCAACCTTAGCTTATTTGTTGGCTTGGTTTTAGGACTGCAATATGGGGCTATCACTTTAGGCTTTTTCTTCTTCTTCCTATTAGGTTTGACTGTTTTGATTTCTGAAGTGGAGAATTCTCTGCATGTTTCAGCCTTGTCTTCAGTTTTAGCAATAGGCTGATCTTCTTCTAATAAATACCCTTCATCATATGACAGAATGGTAATAGGACTCCTCTGCTTGGTCTGCAAATCCTCTTCATGAACATCAACCTCCTCTGGAACAGTAGCTTTAACTTCATTGGAAAATTCTGCTAGTGTCAAATGTTTCAAAGGCTGCACTTCCTCTTCTGTAAACAATGAATACTTTCCCTTTACACCAGCTGAAGGCATTTGAGTTTTAGTCTTCATAGGCTCTGAGTCTCCTTCAGGTTTCACCTCCTCTTTGGCTTCAGTTTTTTTCTTTTGTTCTAATTTCCTTACAAGGATTTTACCTTTATCTTCCTGCTTCTTGATTTGTTGATCTTCTTGTTTCATTTTAAAACCTGACCAGAATAGGAAAAAATCCCAAGTTTTTCCTTCAGCTTGCGGGACAGTGCTAATGATCAACTTAATTAATCCATGGTGAAAAATTGATTATGAAGAATGCTCTATATGCCCCTTAACTCTCTTGGACATATTTTGCAAGCTTTTGTACAGGAAGAAGGGAAGACTCATCTTGGACACCCCCACCATATGCTGCAAAAATATGAAGTGGTATTTATAAACAAAAGCATATCTTCCCTCACATGTTATATAACTCTGCAGGATTCTGATAGGTTCTACCCATTCCCTTCTAAAGTTCTGGATTAAGATTCCCTTGTTCCAATCTGGAGTAACATTTGGTAATAAATACTTCTGAGCCTCAAAGGTGAAGGGCAGTTTCTTAAACCACATATCCCCTTCATTCTTAACTCCTATAGCCTCTACAATCAAATCTACTGTCAGTCTGAACTTCAAAGTATCAAACACCACCAAGTCATCTTTGTAACTTTGTGCAAACCTACAGGAAACTTCAGCATTGTAACCATCTATTCTCTTGAAGAAGTCCATCCAGCCATCCTGTTGGAAAAGTTCAACACACCTTGGGAGATTCTCAATCCAACCTATATCAGTAGGTTCAGCTCTTTTCACCTTGCCACTCTTCCCCATTTGTCTTCAGTAGCTGGAAATTGTGTGAGTTTAGGGTTCAATTGATGCCTTGACAGATGTTGTTTCTTCTCCAAACCTCTCAAGCCTCTTAAGTTTCAATTAGTAACCCCCACAACTTCCTTGTCCGATTCTTTACTTTTCTAAGGTGAAGTGGAATTTACCAGTGTCTGAACTATTCAGGTCATAGGCTGCTCTAAACTACCCATTAGACTGCTGATGAAACTAGGTATTATGCACACTGCATATTCAAATGTTAGATCTTCTTTGGACTATATAAATATAACCCTGTGTTGTAATGACAAAGAAAACAACCTCATGCTCTGTTCATGTTTCTGTTTCAATCTTGACTTCAACACCAACTAATTAGCTTTATAGCATGTAATAAAACTAGCTCTTCAAGCTATCTTAGATGTTCGGTTCCTTCACCAAAACTGTAGGTGAAAATTATTAGTCATTCAGCCTGTCATGGAAAACAAATGACCATTGACCATCTCTAAAACGCACTAGACCACCTGTGTGTTAAGCCTTTCTTGTTCCCAGCAGCCTTTTTTTTTCCACTAAAATGAGTCTGTTTAACCCCTGATGAAATTAGGTCTTCATGTATTCTTAGATGCTTGGCTTCTTCATTACATGAACACAGGTAACAAACTCATTTATGAAGTATAAACCACACAAAATACATAGCTCTTCACATTACTTCTGGTTTCAAATTTCGACAGGATCATGCTCAATTAGAAACTGATATTTTTCAACCTTCACTATTCCTGGCATCTCAGATCATCTTAGACAGCTATTTCTTTGGCCGAAATTTCATATAAAAGCACAATTTAGCATTTCCCTTGATCAATTTTGATAGAATAGACCCCAGCAAAAAAGCCCCAAATTATCAGTTATATTGGTCTATCATGGAATACCTTTTAAATGCTTTACTGCAATTGCTTGGAAACACTCTTCATGCTGTTTGAGTACCGACCTGAAGGATACATGTGTCTTTCAGGGTCCAATTTAATTGCAGGTGTCAAGATGAAGAAGCCCTAGTTTTCTGTGTGACTATGAAAAACTCCACTAGGCTTTGCAAATGTAATCTCTGTGTTTTTAGGAAGGCACTGTCATTCCACTAACTCCTCAACTTTGAAAAAGAGATAAGCAGTGACTCTCCTCAGATTAAACTTGATTTGAACGATTATCTGTCATGATACGCTGTATTATAACTGATGATGACCACGATCTTTCTTCACGACAATAAACCACCTATTCTCATGATGATTCCTGAGACAGCACGTAGCAAACTCTTCAAAGCATGTGATTAGTCACTCACCATTCGAAAATATGCCAAAATTTTGCTAAAAAATCGAAGGAATTATCAATCGCGATATTCTTGTAGCGCTCCTTTGTTTTTTTTTCCCACTTGCGCTACAAGAATAAAATTAACCCTATTTTGGCGCGGTTTTACAACTTTTTGTCATTTTGCATGAAGTTTAAAAGCTGTTTGAGTGATGAGTATGCTTGTAATGAAATTTGTGAGTCCATTATTTGACATGATGACTCTTAAAAACCCCTCCAAAACATAAATAATCTAAAATAAAGCTAAAAAATATAAAGGCCAAGTTCAAAATTTCACATAACAACCAAAATTTTTCTTAAAAGAAGCAAAAACCAAACTAAAGCAAATGAGTAACTTGAAATTAAATGCAAATCAAACAAAAATTGAAGAAACAAATCACTGACTTAACAACCCCTATCGTCCCTGTGAGATAAAAATGGTTTGTGAAAAGAAAAGTCTATGCTTTGACAAGTTGTTAATATAGTATTTTTCCAAATAAAGGTATGTGATTTATGAATTCCTGTGAATGTTATGCAGCTATCAATTGTGTTATTAACACATTTTGTAGAATCATAGTCACCTTCAAAGGAGACATTCCGGATAGTGTAGTTCGGTAAAGTTGGTTTTTTGCTCAGCCATGAGAACCTACGACATGTATGATGATGCACAGAATCCCTATGAGCACGAGGAAGATGTTATGGGGGAAAACATCCATGTTGGAAATGATGAGACAGAGTCTAATGGGAGAATATTTCAAGATACTCCCCCAGATTTTGCCACCACCATGAGAAGCCTAAGGGTGGAGATGCAAAATTACAAGGAACATAATGAAATCTTGGTTAAAGCTCAAGAGGAGCAAAGTAAGCTGAATGCAACCATGCTGCAAATTTTGACAGAAATTTAGAGGTAGATGAACTATGGGGACCAGATAGTAAGACCAGAAGGTAGTAAGGTCAACACCAAAACAAGAAAAATGTCTTCTAGTGGATCATCTCACCCTGAAGGATCCACTGGGGATTCAAGCTATTCATCTCATAGGAATGAGTGGAAGAGGCATTACCACAATTGTTTGCGTGATGAATTTAAGAAGGCAATGCCACCTACATTCAATGGTGAGATAAAGAACGGTCAAGAAGCTGAAGCTTGGCTTCTTAGGATGAGAAAATATTTCCAAGTCCAAGACTACTCTGGAAATATGAAGGCTAGGGTAACCATCTTCAATTTGAATGGAAAAGCATCCATATGGTGGGAGAAATTCAGGCAAGTGAAACATATTAATGAAAGGAAGATTGTGTGGAAACAGTTCCAGAAGTATTTCAAGCAGAAGTACCTATATGGCATGTACTATGATGACAAGATTAAAGAGTTCCATGATTTGAGATTGGGACAAGAGACCATGGAAGAGTATGAAAACAAGTTCTTGGAGCTGTTGAGGTATGTCAAGTACATCAAAGATGAAAAAGTGAAAATCCAGCGTTTCCTGAGTGGATTGCCTCAGTCTTACAAAGACAAAATTGAGTTTTATGAACCCACAACTCTGGCAGAAGCAATAAGGAAAGCTAAGTATTTCTATGAGAAAAGCAAAGGCAAACTTGATTACCATAAGACATGGAAGGAAAAAAAGAGTGATAAGTCTCACCAAAGGAAGAAAGGTTTCAAACCTTCTAACTTCAGGAATCAGCAGAAGCAACCATCCCAAGTTGTGAGTAATCCAACTAAAGTGATGGGAGAAAAGCCAAAAGATCCACAACAGAACAAGGAACCTATCCAATGTTGGAAATGTGGAGGATCCCACATGCAAAATAATTTTCCACTTGAGGATGGGAATGTAAGGCCAGCTTACAATGTTTAAGAAGTAGAAATAATAGTTCAAGTAGCAAGAGACATCTCTAGTATCTATGCAACATTGGGGGACCACTAGGAAGATCACCAGTCGACTGTGGTTGACGTTGCAGGTAAGATTGCTAGGAAATCTATTTCTGTTTTGACTGACCCTGGATCTACTCACAGTTACATTACTCCTAAAGTAGTCGAGATTTGTGCTTTTAAGAAGTTAAAGCATAGTAATCATGGTTAGTTCAGCTATCCACTGGAACTAAGAGAAAGGGTAGTGAAGTGGTAGATAAATGTCCATTGGTAATGAATAGATTGGTCACTTATGTAGATATGAATGTTCTACCACTTGGTTCTTATGACATTATGATTGGAATGGATTGGTTAGAAGCTCACAGAGTAAATATTGACTATTATAATAATAATTTTGAATGCATGGATGAAGAAGGGAACCTAAGAATTGTAAGAGTCATTCCAAAGGTGATTTCTGTTAGGTAGATTTCAGCAATGTAGCTGAAGAAGTTCTATGGGAAAGGTTGCCAGTTGTATGCAGCCCATGTTTTGGAGGAAGCATAGAATGAAACTCCCAGGTTGGAGGACTTTCATGTGTTGCAAGAATTCAGGGATGTATTTCCTGATGAGATTCCAGGGCTTCCTCCAAAGAGGGACATTGATTTCACAATTGAACTTGTGCCAGGAGCAACACCAGTGTCGAAGAAACCCTGCAGGATGAGTACACTAGAAATGCTAGAGTTGAAGATGCAACTGCAAGAGTTGTTGGAGAAGAAGTATATCGGGTCGAGTGTGTCTCCTTGGGGAGCACCAATTATGTTTGTGAAGAAGAAAGATGGTACACTCAGGTTGTATATTGATTACAGACAGCTGAACAAAGTCACTATGAAGAATAAATACTCATTGCCTAGGATTGATGACCTCTTTGATCAAATGAGAGGAGCAAAGGTATTTTCCAATATTGACTTAAGGTATGGTTACCATCAAGTGAGAATCAAGGATGAAGACATTCATAAGACAACCTTCAGAACAAGGTATGGCCATTATGAGTTTGTAGTGGTACCATTTGATCTCACAAATGCACCAGCTACATTTATGTGCCTTATGAATAGTGTCTTCAGCAGGTATTTAGACAAGTTTGTTCTTGTTTTCCTTGATGACATTCTTATTTATTCTAAGAATGAGGAAGAGCATGAAGAACATCTGATATTGACATTGCAATTGCTCAGGGATCATAAGTTGTATGCAAATTTGAGCAAGTGTGACTTCTATAAAGATAGGATTCATTATTTGGGTCACATTATGTTAGATGAGGGAATATCTGTAGACCCTAAGAATATTGAGGCCATTATGAATTGGCCTACTCCAAGAAATGTGAGCAATGTAATATCTTTTGTGGGACTTGTAGGATACTACAAGAGATTCATTGATGGATTCTCCAAGGTTGCACATATAGCCACTTCTTTGAAAAAGAAGGGAATAAAGTTTGAATGGACACTGAGGTGTGAAGAAAGCTTCCAGTAGTTGAAGAATCTTCTCACAAGTGCACCAGTCTTAAAGATTGCAGACCTAGAAAAATATTTTGTGGTGTGAACTGATGCATGCGGTCAAGGGCTTGGAGGAGTCCATATGCAATACAACCACATGATATGCTATGAATCAAGAAATTTGAAGGATCATGAGAAGAACTATGCCACTCATGATCTAGAACTTGCAGCCATAGTACATGCTCTCAAGATGTGGAGGAATTACTTGATGGGTAGAATATTTGAGCTAAGGACAGACCATTATGGTCTGAAGTATTTGTTTGATCAACCCATGTTAAATGATAGGCAAGTGAGATGGCTGTATTTTTTATGTGAGTTTGATTTTGAAATCAAACACATAAAAGGAAAAGAGAATAAATTAGCTGATGCACTCAACATGAAGGTGCAGGAAATGCATGTGGCATCTCTTATTAGTTTCCAATCAGATTTGAGACAACAGATTGTTAGTCATACTCCTGAAGATGAAATGTATGGGCAGGTAAAAGACAAGCTGCAGCAGCAAAGCCTTGAAAATAAGTATGAGGGATACAAATTGGAATAAGATGGAATTCTTACGTATAAGTACAAAATCTATATTCCAAATGTAGCGGATTTGAGGAGAGTGGTTATGGATGAGATCCATCAAGATCCATATTTTGGTCACCCGGGATATCAGAGGATGATTGCTACAGCTAGCAAATAGTATTTTGGGCCAAGAATGAAAAAGGACATGGCTAAATATATTTTAAGGTGCATGAAATGTCAACAGGTAAAGGTTGAGCAGCAACACCCAACAGGTTTGTTGCAGCCTTTTCTAGTTCCATAATGGAAGTGGGAAATTATTTCCATGGATTTTATTATAAGATTTCTAATGAATTGGAGACAACATGATTCCATCATGGTTGTGGTGGACAAGTTCACAAAGTAACACATTTCATACCGATTAAGTCCACACATAAGACTGATGACAATGCAAAAATCTTCATGAAGGATATTTTCAAATTGCATGGATTTCCTCAGGCAATAGTCTCTGACAGAGATGCCAAGTTCACTTCCAATTTCTAGAAGGGTTTGTTTGCAGGTTTGGGTACAAAGCTGAACTTCAGCACTTCCTACCATCCTCATACTGTTGGACAGACAAAGAGAGTGAATCATGTGCTTGAAGACATGCTTCAAATGTATGTGATGGACAAACCGACCAAGAGGGAAGATTATTTACACTTGGTACAATTTGCATATAACAATGGAAAACAAGCATCCTTGGGGATGAGTCCATATGAAGCTTTGTATGGCAGGAGGTGTAGGACACCAGTGACTTGGGCTAATCCAATGAACAAGATTGTGCTTGGCCCAGAATTGCTCAAGGAAATGGAGCAAGAGGTTGCAAATATTAGGCAGAATTTGAAAGCAGCCCAGGACATACAGAAAATCTATGCTGATAAGCATAGAGTGCATAGAGAGTTCAACGTTGGAGATCATGTTTACCTCAGAGTGAGGGAAAGGAAGAGTTCCTTGAATCTTGGAACTTGTTCCAAGATATCACCTAGATACCATGGGCCATTTGAAGTGCTTGAAAGAATAGGACCAGTTGCATATAGACTTGCATTTCCTGCTAGCACTAGAGATCATATTGTTTTTCATGTTTCTTTGCTTAAGAAATATGCACATTATCCTAACCATGTGATAAATTGGGATGTAATTCAGGTGGAACCAAAGGGAGAGTTCCAAATATTGACCCTGTTTGCATTAAAATATATATGATGTAAATATTGTATTTAATCATGTGTGGAGCTAAAGGCCAAGGCCCCATCATCGATTTAGTGGTTTATGTTTTAGTAATTAAAATCGATCCCGATGGTATTTCGTGCTAGCCCAACACATTATAATTTTTGATATCATGTAAATATGCAATTTAATTAAAATACCCACAACCAGCTATGCCGATGCAACATTAAAGAGACAGGGGCATGATATGCCAAGGAATAGGAGGGAAATAATTCAAACCCTTGAGCCAATAGGGTCAAGCCAAATGTCAAAGGGAGAACCCATAAAACTATCAACTACCCATTTTGTCTTTTATGCCAAATCATTTATTTATGCTAGAAGTGGTTGAGTTAGTTATTGCATAGGAATGGGCAAGGTATGGAGGTCAATTTCGAATTGGGTAGAGCACCCATTTTGGAAAATGTGTTTTTGGCATATGGGCCAAGTAAATGCACGAAAATATTTCCCATTCCCTCATGCATTCACATCCTCCATTCCTCACGGCAGTGGAATCTTGTAGATCTCTCTCATTCACATTTTTTTTCCACCTTTATGTTTTCCCTCATGTTTGCAGCAGTTTTCTTCATTTTCCCCATAAATGGAAAGTTGTTTTTGTAATGCTCATGGGTTGGGCTCTCTCCTAGATGTTTTGTTGTTGTTTCCACATTCACACAGTTGGGGAATTTTGTTTTTCGTATTGCACAAACAATGGGAGAATAGATCCATGAATTGAGGGACTGAAGGGGTTAGTTTTTCCCACGTGAAGCCCACAAAATGTATCTAAAATAGATTTCTCACCCTATGTCATTTTTCACCATTCACCATTAACGAATTTGGTTTCAAGAACATTTTTGTCCATGCCCAGAACTTGAATTTTGCTGTGGGTGCATCTTTTTTATTGGTATGAATTTTTTTGGAGTGGAAGAGGGAAGAACTAGCTTGATAAACCCAGTGTAGAAAGGAACCACACAGAGGGATCAACAGGGGATGGTTATTCTTTATTGCACATCCTGAAAAGAACTGAAAGGGAAGGCATAGCCTGAGGGAATGTGTAGTAGAGAAGGGGGTGCTTCCTTGTGTTGGGTGTGTAGGATTTGGGGAAAACCAAGACAGATATTGTGTAGGTTTCCATAGCTCTGTGGTTGAGCTCACTACCTTAGCAATTCAACCTTCCACCTCCATAGCAACCTGATAAACCCAAATGTAGTTTTGGCTTGGTTGACTTTTGATATGTCTTTGTCTATGTATGAGCCTGTTGTAGTTCCCTTATTCCTTGTGGGAATCATGCCCAACTCGGGGGTGGGAGTGTTGCTGAGATATTGATGAGCACACTGGTCTATGGTTGGGTGGAATGTTGCAACGTCATAGCTGGTTGTGGGACAAGCTTCTTTTAAAGATAAGTATCTCTTGTTTTTTAATATCTACAACTGCATTTGTTTAATGAATTATGAACATGATGAATGTTGTGTTGAAATGTATTTTCTTCCACTGTAGATTGCATTATGCATATGTACATGTTTTATGTTCAATGCATTATTATTGTTTATGTTAATGGGGATTAGATCCCTGCTTAAATGATAGTAGTAGTGTCGTGGCCGCATCCTCTTGGACAAGAGGGGACGCGAAATATTACCACTAGCCATGAATTTGCAAGAATACCACCGATCACTGAAACAATTATCTTTGTTTATGTGGAAATGGATGCTCTAGACATTGAAAAGTGGCAATGTTGAGATAAGGGGCATGTTCGGTCTCTTTGGGATTTCATGCTAAATATACCCCATATTATCTCTTGACATAGAGTTATGATAGTGTTGCTAGATGATAGAATGTATAAGTACTTTTAAGCATGATGGAGATACCACTGTTCAAATATCAGTTATTGTCATGGATGGAGTTTCAAGCAAACATTCCAACGAAGAGAACAATAGTTTGAACTAGATAGAATGATCCATAGAAATAATGTTTGATCTCCAATATTGTTGACACAGTTTTGTTTAAAGGAATAACATGGCCATTTTCGGTTTGTATGTGCCAAAAGGACCTGCAAGCTGAATATTGGAGTACATATTTCAGGACTAAAAAAATAGTAATATCCAACTTATGATTTATATGTTTTACAAGAAATGAAGACAAATTAATTAGATGCTGAAGAAGGAGGCTTCTACTTTCTATGCTCATCAAAGGGGTCACAAACTCTTCTGAGGCTACGACGCAAGCGATTCGCGAATCAAAGCATGCAAAATTTGGCGCGGTAAGAGATAAATTAAATTCCATTTTTGACATTGTTTCCAGGAAAACATCTAAAAGACATAAGATGCAGGACATCCCGTCGATCAGCATTGAGCCTCAGGATAGGAACGTGCAAGTTCCCCCTACTACGATCGACGCGGGAAATGAGGAAGTCCACCAGTTGCTATGACCGATCCAGAGTGTGGCTGTGTATCTGAACAAATTATCTGCTATGGTGTTAGTGGAGTTGCAGCATGTTGCCGCCCTGAAATTGGATGACCAGCAGAGAGAACTGGATGAGGGAGATGTCCAGTCATAGAGTGCAGTAGAGAAGCTGCAAAAAGAGGCAGACGAGCTACATTAGGTCTGTGCAGCTGGCAAAAGAAAAATTCAAGAGATCGATGCATTAAAGGTGACGCAGGATGAGATGTAGCGAAAGGATGCTGAAGAGATTACTAAACTAAAAAATGTTGAAGACTACCTGATCGTTGAACAAGCACAAATGTGTGCCAGGTGCGGCGAAGTCGACAAAGCTATTTCTGAAGCTTTCCAGCACATTTTTTAGAACACGACTGAGCTCACCCCAGTCGAAAAGGCCAAGTGGTTGGGGAAAACTATTGTTTAGCTTCAGGATACCAACCTGATGCTCAATGCCCTGGTATACCCTACGACGCCGTCGGAGCAGGTTGCGGAAAGGAAGGCATTCATTAAAGAAATTACAACTCAGTTCGAAAGCATGGAGAAAGAGGCCAAGACCATTATGGAGGTGATAACGCTGTTTTGGCAGAGCGTTGTCCAGGATGAGAAACTTGATCAGCTGACTGCGCAAGTACAAGAAGATGAAGGTCAACTGATGAATTTGAAGACATCAATGAGGACCATGCCACTGATGGTGCAGATCACATGGGATGAGGAACTGAAGGAACTACAGCAAAGAGCCACCCATGCACAGGAACGCCAACAAAAGTGTCGCACTCAGCTTGATGAATTTCAAGAAATCGGTGGACAATTGGCGGTTAAAGCAGTCGCCACACTGCAGGAAGTATAGTAGAATCGGTAGATGGTCGACGGCAAGGCCATAGAAGAGTACCCAATGCAGTAGGCTTTGACTAATTATCAGAGTGTTGCTGACAAATTGCAGCTTCATGTTCGTGAGATCACACAATAATTTGAAGATTTTAAAGCACGAACGTTGGCATAAATCCTGTCAACCTAACGTGGCTCGGGGACGAGCCACAAGACTAAGTTGGGGGCCTGTTGGCAGGGGTTTTGGTAAGTGAATTGTGCAGCGTCGTGGTAGTTGTGTAAGCTCACATGGTATCGCACAAGGCTAGATCAACACGATGGGTGGAAAAAAAATTGTTTTGAATATTTTATATATTATTTGACCAATTTTGTCGCAATAGGTCATTAGCAGTTATAAGTTAGTTAGAAGTGGACCTTCAATGTAATGGCGCATGCCTATTTATAGATCTAGTTTTACAATTAAAAAGAATAAGTTGGACAGAGAAATAAAGCTTGAGAGATATTGAGTCTATGAGTATTGCATGAGATCTAGTGCAATCTGAATCTTAGAGAATTTCCTGTTGTATCTACGACCTATCTGGGTTGCATTTTTTATGTATTCAGCCTCCAGTTTTGGAGAAGAAGTGTTCGGTTTTGGATCTTTTGCACAGAGCTAATATATCTGACAGTTGGTGCATAAATCTCGTCTTTTGTTTTATTGTTTTGTCTGTTGTGATATATCTTGTTATGATGCTATGATGATCTATATCTTGTATGATGCTGTGAGTTGTTAGGATGTCGATGTGGTTTACTTTATTCCTTCTATACTGATGTTGATGTGATCTATTTTAAGTTTGTCATATTGTTGTTGCATTATGAGGTTGGATAGTTTATATGCTATTGTAGTGACAAATATATGATGCACTCTGTAGTCATGGAAATGAGTTAGTGTTGACTGCATAGTCCTGGATCTCTTAGACATGTTTTTTTCCCGTCGGATCCCCATATCCTCAATCCTCACTTTCAAAAACTTGGTTCTGACAGCTCTCCCTTGAACATATCGGGTGAGATTTCATTTGCTCTGCAGATGTTGCTAGGCTAGCTAAAACCTGTCCGGGTCGGTGCTCAGGGAGATTGCGCTGGTCGAGCGTCGACAGAGTGAGAACCCCTGTCGATGAAGCTTTGTTGGTGGGTGTTCACCAACACAAAGGGATTATTCAACAGGAAGGCCACTTCTCATGAGAAAAACACTTCACTAAGTTTGGAATTTTGTATTTAGATTAGATTAGACTATCCAATTTTCTATCTAGATGGCCATGTTTAGAAAATACATTTGAAGTCATCACTAGTATGGATAACAGTGATGTAAACATCACTTATGGAGTTTCCTCTTAGTAAGGAACCCATTCCTATGGATGGATTTACATTGTACATGACAAAATACAAAGAATCTAGGTCACTAGATAAAAATATGAAGAGGTTGGTTCCAAAAGATTTTGCATAGAAAAAATGGGTGGACAATGAGAAGACCCTTGTCAATACAACAAAGATGGTCACAACTAGATTGTATCTAGCCATGGTAGCTTAGATTGGTTGGAAATGTTATCAGATGGATGTAAAGAGTGCCTACCTTGATGGATATTTAGGATGAGGTGTACGTGTAGCAATATTCAGCTACAAAGATTCCAAGATGCACATAAAGAGCATCTAGTGTGCAGGTTTGCAAATGCTCTTTACAAGTTAAAGAAACCCCTAAGATCTAGATTCAGAAGAAGTACTAATGGTCTAAATCTTTATGTCAAAAGCTCAAGTTAGGATATATTTATTTTAGTGGTATATGTAGAATATTTTATCATCAAAAGGAGTGAATCCAATGTATTTCGAGAGATAAAATCTCAATCATGTAGTTCTTTTAACACAAGTAATGTTAGCCTCTTGCATATCTGCTAAAGTGTAGAAGTTTGGCATTCTTACAGTGGTGTGATTGTCTCTCAAACTAAATATTCCAAAAGTATACCAGAGAAATTTAGCTTGCTTGAATGTAAATAGATTCACCTATGGAGGCTAATTTTTGAAATTATAACTAATAGTTGATCAAAATTGGATGATGAGTCATTTACATAGTACAAACAATTATGGGCACCCTACTATACCTTACATCAATGAGGACAAAATTCTTCTTTTCAATCAACTATATCTCTAGATTTACGACAGATCCAAGAAATAAACATCTCACTGCATCTAATATGACTCTAAAATAAATACAAGTAACTTTGTAGTTTGGTATCATGTACAACAGAACAACATATTTCCAATTGACATGGAATACTTTAATAAATACCCAAGGATGGAGTATAGTGACATGGAACCTTATGGAAGGCTTAGTTTTTCATTAAGATCTCCAATGTACAACACCTAGAAATGAATTTAAAAGAATATATGTAACTAGTTTGAATTCCATGAGAGGACCTCCCATTGATCAAAATATGTTGTGAGCACAATTCTTTTTTTACATGTTTTTTTAAAAGGATGATTTCCTTAACTGCTATGACCTCCCTAGGCTGGGTCGTGACTGTGTATTCCCTCTAGGGGTGGTTTTTGATGTACATGATCCATCTAAGGGCTAAGTCGTGACTGTTGTGACCTCCCTAGGCTGGGCCACGACTGTGTATTCTCTCTAGGGCTGGGTCAAGAGCTTATTTACTTTTGTGGGGTGCTAGGGCTTGGGCCATGCCACTGTTTGGGACTTTAATCTAGGCTGTGAATTTATTTTTATTGCTAAATATAAAGTCTTGAATCATGTTATATCACTAAAACAGAACTATGATCCTCGTTTAGTTGTTGGGTATGTTTAGAATGTACATTTGTCTTCATGAGAGTGTCGCTACAGTCTGGGTTAGGGCTTGAAGGTTCCTCTTGTTTCTAAACAATTTGGTCAATAGTTTGAGGTTTGTACTCTACATTATAGTAACCCTCCCATTTCTCTCTCTCTAGTAATTCCGTTGTTCAGTTAAGGACTTCTCTTTACAGTGATAAGGTGTGATTCAAAGAATATCTGAGTATAAGGAAGATCTAAACCAACAATGTCCTCTTTTCTTTATCGATATTGTCTACTAGCTTTGATTATAAGTTTGTCTTTTAACAATACAGTTTTTATTGTTTGTTCTTGTACCTTGCATCTCAAGGACTAACTTTAACACAATGACCACTGAGGAGTGTTAAAGTTGAAAGAGATGAAAATTACATTTTAAACTATGTTACAATTGTACTGTTATGTTTCTAGCATTGATAAATATTTTATTTTATGCATCAAAGTACAAATATTTTTTTTCTATCTTAAACCCTAACATAACTAGAATTTTAATACAAAATATCATTAATCAGAGCATCATTAGTCCCTTAGTCCCTTCTATAAGCTCCCAAAGATCCATCCCCATGATCATCTGCAATCAACACTTTCAACATACAAAGTTGAAAGCACCACTTGTAGTCACACTCTACTCTAAGATCGGGAGTAGTAATTTTGAAAACATAGAACACACTTCAACAAATGAATGGACCAACGAAATCAACCTATCATAGGTTCCATAGTCCTATCTCGAATAACAAATCCATCATAATCACTAAAACTACACCAGCATCTCACCCACAACCTAACACAGGTCTTGGCACCTTTCATAGGCACAAATCACTCCAACCTTTAGAATATTTTGGGCATCACACCAACTAAGATCCTCCAACAATTCCTTCTCACTAATAGCAATTCATGCTAGACATGGATTTGGAGAATATGATGTGCAGAGCATTGATACCATGTCATAATTTTCATCTACATGATATACAAATATGCACTCAAATAATTTTTCCTACAACTGAAATGAAAAGACTAAAAAACCAATCAAAGATTTCCCTACATAGTTGAAGAATTTATCCTAAGTACAACAATTTGAAGAAAAGAGATAGCAATGCATACTTGAAGAGTATACCTTTAATGATATTTTGTTCAATGTAGTTTTTTATTAAAAAAGCTTTGGTCCCTTTTACAAATTTTATCAATCTAGATGTTTACTTTGTCTTTAGACTTTAATATTACTAAGGTTAAGTACATCCTAGAATGGGATGGCATATGCTTGTAACTGAGAGAGAAAATAATTTTTAAATTCCTTTAGCATTCCTGGAAAACTTTTGATCTCAGATCATTCTGAATCACCCCAAATAATGTCTTTTTAAGAGCAAAGGAAACAAGCCAAAATGGATAGCAAACAGGGGGCAACAACCAGGGAATTCAATTGGATAAGTGAATTTGTTTCTTTTTCATACATAAAGAGTCTAAATCTAAAGAGATCTTAGAAGAAGAGGCAGATATTTCCAAAGTAATGAATTTACTTTCATCATGCCAGATTCATCAATCTAGCTAATATAATTCATGAATTTTACCATAGGAAGCATTTAAATAGAACATTAACAACAATCCTAGAACTCTCGCAACAGGTGGGCACAAACATGAAAAATAATATAGGGTGGTTAATTCATTCAAGGAGAGATTTGGACAAGCCCTAAACAATGGTGTAATTGTCAGAACCTTATTAAAAGGATTCAAAACAGGAATGGAATGAGGATTACCACTTACTAATTTTACGCATAATTCAAATGTAGATTCTGAGACTCTCAAAGGTAACCACATATTTATTCATGAGGATTTATAGGTTGGTTAAGCAAGCAGAAAGATTACAAAATTTCTTCAATCTATTCCAATTTACCTATACTTGAGATAAATCGAGTATTTATCTTAGGCACTGAGGGTTTGACAGTCTTCCACAAGCTTGATCTTGTTAACTAATAATGAATAACTTCCTCCTACCCTAGTCAATGGTATGCCTTAAACAATCAACAACAACATATTTAGTCAATGACAACATCTAATTCAGTCCATGACATTCTCAAAGTTGTAAATAATAGAGGTTGTTAACCCAAAAATACCCCACATAGCTCTCAATGGCCTACACCAGCCAAGGACACCATATCACAACACTCATTTCACTCCATAAGAACTTCCATTTGACCCCCACACCTCCAAAAGAGCCCAAGGATGAAGAGAACGGATAAAAACCCCCAAAAAGAGCCCAAAATAGCTCCCTAGGAGCTAAAGCCCTAAAAAAGGGGCTAAAACCCTAAAAATGGGTTAAAGTTAGGGCGGAAGTGGCTAAAGGCCCAAAAAGGGGGCTAAAGCCCTGACCAAGGGCTTAAAACCCTAAAATCCCTTGGAAAAACTATAAAAGGAGAGTGGGGGGTCACTCTCAAAACACTCCTCACTTGCATATTGTTATGCTGCCTGTGGATGCTTTGAGACCTTTGCCTCTCAAACCACCCACTCCCCCTCTCCTCCATCTTCATGCCATTAAGCCATTGCTTCCCAACCAAGAGAGAGGTTCTCCCATGAGCTAGGGCATGGTGGCCCATTTCCACCTAAGTGAGGTATAATTTATTTTCATGTTTATTTATTTGTTTTTGCTTTCTAACTGTTATTTTCATTTGCAGGTTTTATTGTTGACATTGTTTACAGGTTCTCCATTGTAGTAGCTTAGGTTGCTTGCAGGTTTCAAGGAGGTGGAACCCTAACCCATTTTCTGTAGAGGGGTTCACAAGGGCTTCATCTCCCTCTTTCTTTTCTGTTATTAGCTCATAATCTAGTCTAGTTTTAGTTTTTTGTCACTAGATTAGCTTAGTTTATTTGTTGTTTTGTTTATGCTCTTTCCATTCCATTTTCTCCTATTTTCAAAGGGCAGGAACCTACCCTTGTGCCCTATAGGCACAAGGAAGCCATTCCTACGCCTGTAGTGAGGATAAATCCTTGCTACAGCTTTGGCGACCATACCAGGTCGATCCCACAGGATCCCTGGCCCAAAATTTTCTTTTTTAAGTTTTTAAAATTTTTACCCTAGTTTTCAAAAAAATTCTTGTTAAATATGTCTTAAATCCTATTTATTTCATGTTTTAGTCAGTGTTGAATCCTCTGCTAGGCTAAGCCAAGTCAGACTAACCCTAGTACCAGTTACTATCGGCCAGATCTGACCCTGCTTCACCAAAAAACCCCTTTCCGGAGCAGGGTGCTCTTATCGGGGGAAAAGGTGAGACTGGGGCACTCTTAATGAGCAAACATGTGTGCCCAGGGTGCACTTAATCCCCAGACAGGCGTGACTTCAACCCAGAAGCTCAGATTGCAGCTGTTTTCACATTCTGTGTGACCCCCTCGCTCATTTCTAGAAAAATCTCATGGCCCCCTAGTTGGATTTGGTCAGAAATGTGCGGCCTACCACATAGAAGTTGTATTTAAGTTTAATTGACTGTAATTTTTAGTTTCAAAGGACTGTTAGTGTGGCCCAGCCACCTCTGTCCACCATTGGAGGTCTTTTTCAATTCCAATATTTATTTTCTGCAAATCAATCCATGAACAATGTGTAAATGTTAAATCAACTATTAAGGCTTAATAAAATGAACTAGTCTAACTAAAAGTAATTTAAAAATAACCATCTTGCTGCCCCCTTCCTCCTCTACCTAGTCATCACCCTTCGGGGTATTCTAGGATATGACAAAGGGTAAGCTCGTATAGATCTAGAAAGTCCATGGTATTTTTCCCAAACCACTAAAACCAGGTGACCTAGAAGGTAGAGGGGGTAGAGAAGGAGAGCTTCTCACGACGCTAAGCGTCCTCCTTGTTGACCAACCTAGCACCTAGGAGGCGACCTAAGGATCTACAGATGGGATTAGTCCCATTGTGTTGAGAGCCCGACACCTTCTCTTGGTTGAAGAAGAATATCACTGAGAGGTAGACATTTAGTTTGGCCAACAATCCAGGGTTAATCACTATACTTGCTTATAAATTTTTGTTTATGTTTGCATACAAAACCATGATATGAACTCTACCATGAATTCATAAACCATATTGCAAACAACCAAATATCAAAACAAACAAGCAAACCAACACACCATACCAAATAATTAACCCAACTCAGTTCATGATGCTAAGTAAGCCTTAAAATTTACCAAATTTACACTAAGTTCAATCAATTTTGCAGACTTTGAGGACATAAGTCCCTAACTGCTTCAACTATGGGAATTACTTGGGCTTTTCCCAGAAATTCATTATGAGGAGTACCACAGGAACCCCAAAGTAGTTGGCCGCTGAGAGGAATTGCCAAGTGAAACGGGAAACGACCCCTTCCGATTAAGTAGAAGCACCCATGAGGAACAAGACAAGCGCTGTCTTCTGGTAGTCTTGGTGGCCAAGATACCACCTTCAGCTAATAGGAAGCCATTGAAACTGGGGTCCAAATCTCATACCCACCAGTTTCATACACAAAAGCGAACACAATTGATCCTCCACGATTTTCCTCACGCCTAAGAGACGAACCACCACCATTTGGAACACTTGGTCGGCACCGTCAAAGCCACTCTCATTGATATCCCACACCTCCAGTGGGCCACATAGCCTCTAATTCTGATTTAGACCCATATCAGTCTGAACCAGACCTCCACACCGCACCATCAAGCCCCATGGCTAGTGCGAATCTGGATCCATTTTTCGGCCTAACCTTAGCAAGTGGACCCATGTCCACATCACAAAGAGTCACCCACAACTTGGAAATCAGTCCAAGCATAGTCATGCAGACTGTCATTAGCCAATTGCTGCCACCCATAGTGACCAGCCAAGCTGGCCCAGTGGTAACACACGGGGGCAGTGGCCCCTCCACACACATTGCCCCTCCTGCCACATAGGGGGGCAGTACACCATCCACCTACATTTCCCCTACTATAATACATGGGGGAAATTCCCCCGCTACCCATACCATCCCACCCACAACACTTGGGGGCATTGGCCCATCCACCATGGTGCCAACACAAGCACCCCCAGCCATGCAAATGCATTATGCACCTGCAAACCCCACCCCCATTGCAGCCCCATCCCACATCAACTTGGGGTCAAATTTGCCCTTCATGGCTCGTTTGAACTTGCCTAACTTGGCTAGATTAATGAATGACCCCATCCACCACCAATATTTCTGGCCACCCATGCCAACTAAGCTGCCATTAGACATCCCAAAGTTTGAAGGCAAAGCTGGGGAATGTCCCCAAAATCATATAATGCCATTCCATCTATGGTTCTCATCCAATAGCATCATAGATGACTCCATTAGGTTGAGGCTATTCCAGCGCACCCTTACAGGTGTTGCGGCCAAATGGTACATTGAGCTGCCACAAGCCAAGTACCCCGACTTCAACTCCCTAGCCTTCATGTTCCTACAGTATTTCCAACTCCCTGTCAGATATGACGAGGGGGTGGAGATATTTTTATCCTGTTGCCAAAGCACCGCCACTCACATAACTAACCATATCCATGAGTGGCGGCGACACCCTAGCTTATGCAAAATCCAACTAGATGACATCATCTTCTTGGATTGGTTCCTTAAGACTTTGCTCCCACCCATTGCAAAGGACATCGCATCTGAACGTCCCCAATATGAAGAAGAGGCCATACTGAAGGCCCAACAATTTGATCTCATTTATGCCCAGTTTGGATACTTGTACACTGTCATCCCAGACGCTCCCCGTCCAAGTACCTCTTACCGCGACGCATCGGGGTCCTCCCACATAGCAGACGACATCATAGGGTCAGTCTCCGAACAACCATAGCCTTGACCGACACCACCTGCCATTTCACCGCAACTAAGCAACACTGCTAATGTTGCTTACCAAAACCAAGCTCCGGACTATGCTAGAATGATGTCCCAGTCTGGAGCAACAACCTCTTATGCACAACCTGCACCACCCTAGTAGGCTCAGGCCATGGCTTGGCCAACACAATAGTATGTGGGACAAATTCCCACATTTGTGGCACCACCACCCCCACAAATATACTATGCACCACCAGTGCAACAAGTCCAATCCCCCACCAATGCTCCATCCGCTCCGTTGGGACAAGTGTTTGCACAACAAAACTGTCCCAACCAGCCTTCCCCCAACAATCAAAAAGGGCAAGCTAGAAACAACTAGCCCCGCAACCAAGGCAATAACCAATCACAGGGAGGCGGTTAGCAACCAAACCCTCCCAATAATGTCGTGGCTAACCGACCAGCCCAAAACCCCCCACGACAGAATGCACCAAGATGAAACACTCTGTTGCGTACAAACCAACCTTGTACACTTTGTGATGTTTATGGGAATTACACATTTGAGTGTCCCCTCATGGCTCATGCTAAGCAGGCCATTCAAAATGAGGCCCAACAGGCCACCAATGCTCCCAATCAAGCCCAACCCAACTAGACACCATAAGGACCTCCTCCCATGGTGCTTCAAAACCCACTACCAGTCCAAGGATTGGTGGCAACCGCTCCCCCTCCCTAGGCCAATCCCAATGCTTCGGGGACACCGCCCACGGTCGAAACAGGTGTCCACCACCTGCTAGCCATGACCACTGAAGAGGTCAACTTACAAACTAGACGAAATCAGTATGGTACCAACACTGAACCTGCTAACTCATCAGCAACATCCACGTCTAAGGAAACCAACATACCTCTCCAGTTACCCCCATTCCTGCACCCTCCCATATGCAGAATCGCCAATAATGCCACAGCTAGAGCTGCAGCCAGCTATAGCATTGTGGATGATTTGGCCCAAACGCCAACCACCATGTCCGCTCTTGAGGTACTTAAAACGTGCCCAACGTAGTGGAAAGCCTTACTAGCCACTCTATTGGCAGTAGACCCCTTCGACTCCAAGTTAATCACGTTTGACACAGAGAACAGAGAGCCATGCATGCCCTCCACTATCGCCTTCCAAATCTCGGTGTCCATCCAGAACTTGGTTGTGCACTGATGCATAGTGGATGAGGGGGCATCCACGTGCGTCATGTCTACCTTGGTTTGGCAGAAGCTTGGATCACCAATTCTGCAACCATCTTCCATGACTCTGTGGGCTTATGATGGATACCCCACTAAATCCCAAGGAATCCTCCCCTATGTCCCCATCATGTTAGCCGGGAAGACAGTCCTAATCGACATCGAAGTTGTCAATGCTCAACTAGACTACAACCTCCTCCTTGGGAGGAGTTACATGTACACCATGCGAGCTGTCGCATCAATTGTCTTCAGCCTCATGATGTTCCCCCATGAAGGGAAGATTGTGATGGTTGACCAGCTCACCTACCATGATCCACAAGGGTTAACAACACCTGCCAATGTTATCCCTACCATCACCACCATTGACCTGCAAGGGGAAACCACACACGCTAACGTCATCCTTGTACCCAACACTATGGTTGAAAACACACCAGCCTCCCCATCGTTGAACGTGGGCCCTGGGTTGTTTACCAATCCCACCATGATGGCTCCTTTCTCGTTGGTGTCACCACCACTGACACAAAAGAAAACTATAGACTTGTGCATGGTATCATCAAGCACCGCTACACCCAAACGACAACCATATCCGTAGCCCCAACCACAACCACAACATCGTCTACAGCTGCAACGCTAACAATAGCTGAAACATCACTCGCAGTAGTAGCATTACACGCAGCCGCAACCATAACCTCACCCCCACATGCAACCAGCTGGGATTTATGTGGGATCATTTCTGGTCCATACAATTCCCTTCCTCTTTCCCCCACCTAGTTTCATGAGCAAGCCAGTCATGGCCACCTTAAGCCTACCCAACTTTATGTTGGGGATCCCGGTGTGGTATCTTTATCCACCGGCTCAACCAGCAATGCCCCAGGTTGTGTTAACTCCGATGCAACCTATTGTGGTTGAGTCTCACCCCCCACCCGGTCTGCATAAGCCAACCGCCACACCCACACCTACACCACCCCAACCCAAAAGGGCTAGGGGAAAGAACACCAAAGCCACCATAGAACCACGACAAGTTCCACCTTGTGCCATATGTGAACAACAGGGCCATCCAACTTAGAATTTCCCTGGAATCCCAGTGATTTGTGCGCATCTAGATGCCATGGATACGAACAAAAACATCCCCGTGGTTGAACTCCCAACCATGCCAGTAGTAAAAAACAAGGCGCGCCATTGAGGACAAACCATGCTTGTGCCCTTTGCAGCTTGTATGAGAATTACTCCCACCATTGCCAAGACCTGCCTGAATTTTGAATGTCTCTTGCTAACCTCCGTCACCATTCCCTTGAGTTTGATATCACCTTGATCGAAGAAGTTCACCCACCACCACCTTCTTCAGACACCATGTCCATCTACATGATTTCTAGTTCCACTGACCTGCTCATCTCCATCGACGATCCATCAGACCTGTCACTTTGTTGCTTCAACAACAATGAGGAGATACTTGAAGCTCTGACCGCCCTGAAATACCCATGGGATGACATGCACCATCGCTCGTTCTTCCTTCCCGAATAACTTGTGTCGTAGTCTAACCAGTTTTCCGTGGAGACCAAAGATTTCATCCATGGGAAGGTTGACTGGTTCAAGAACCCAATCCTAGCACCCGATGCCTTCGAAGAAGGGAACATGGTGAACATTTCTCCAACAATTAAAATTGACATCTCAACCAACTCTGAGATCATTGAAGAAATCATGCTGGGGGAATCTTGCTCCCTAGAAGAGGTCGATGCTTACACTGCTCCCTTCCAAGAATTCCACGACATCTTTGCCTAATCATACACTGAAATGCCCGGTTTAGATCCATCCATCGTGGAACACCACATCGACACATGGCCTGATGTGGCACCCATCTGCTAGAAGCAACAACCCATCCATCCATCCAAAGTGGCTGCGGTGAAAGTCGAGATAGAGAAGTTGTGCACAACTGGCTTCATTTATCCCATTGCATACACAACTTGGATTTCTAATCCTGTTCCTGTGAATAAAAAATAGGGTACCATTCGCGTTTGCATAGACTTTCGTGATCTCAATGGGGCATGTCCCAAAGACAACTTCCCCACCCCGTTCATCGACCAAATCATCGATGCATGCACTGGACATGAATCCTTTTCATTCATGGACGGATTTTCTGGATATAACCAAATCCAAATCCAAAAAGAAGACCATTACAAGACGACATTCACAACCCCATGGGGCACATTTGCCTACTGAGTCATGCCCTTTGGCCTCAAAAATGTTGGAGCCACCTTCCAGCATGCCATGACATATTGTTTCCACGATTTAATTCACATCATCTTGGTCTACTTGGATGATCTCACCGCTCGATCACGAAAACAAGCACAACATATAGACGACTTGCAACAAGTTTTTTTACGTTGTCACAAGTACAACATTTTCCTGAACCCCCTCAAGTGCGTTTTCTATGTCCCAGCAGGTCGTTTACTCGGATTTATCATTTCCCACAAAGGGATAATGGTAGATCCCCTCAAAGTTTAGGCCATCCTTGATCTTCCTTCCCCAAGAACTCGGCACCAACTAAAAAGCCTACAAGGCAAGGCCAACTTCCTTCACCGCTTTGTGCCAGAGTATGCAACAAAAGCCTATGGATTCATCCGCCTGCTCTGCACAAAAATCCCCTTTGTTTGGGATCAGCAAGCATAAGAATCGTTTGAGGCACTCAAACAAGCCCTGGATTCTGTACCATTACTCTCACCACCAGATTTCACTCGAGACTTCATCCTTTATGTGTCGGCCTCAGAGAACACCATTGTTGGAGTCTTGGTCCAAGAAAACCATGCTTGACATGAGCATGTGATATACTACATTAGTCAAAATCTAACAATACCCCCATTATGATATTCACCCGAGGAGAAATTAGCCCTCATCGTCATCTTCTTGGCTCAAAATTTGTGCCACTACATCATTGCCAACCATACTCGTGTAGTGGCTGATTCAAACCCAATGCAGTACCTCTTAAGCGGCCACCTTCTACAAGGTCGAGCAGCCAAGTGGGTAGTCATCCTCCAAGAGTTTGACCTAGAGTTTGTGTCTCCAAAAAGCATGAAGGAACTTGCACTGGCCACACTCATAACCGATCTGCCCCCATTAACTGCATCATCACCCCCCACGGATGATCTCCTTAATGACTTCCTATTTTTCATATCTACTGATGACCCATGGTATGGAGACATCCTTCTCTATTTACGAACGTAAAAGTTCCCAGTGCACTTCAACTGTGAGGATAGGCAAGGCATCTGACATCAAGCCATTCACCACTTGTTGATTGGAGATGTTCTATATCATCGAGGCATTGATACCATCCTACGCCATTGCCTCACCCTTGACAAGGCCGAGACCATCCTCAACGATAGTCATAGCGGAGCCTATGGTGGTCACCTTTTAGGCCCAGCAACCGCCCAAAAGATTCTACGCGCCAACTATTTTTGGCCCTCCATATTTGCTGATTGCATAGAGGCAGTCAAACATTGCCACAACTGTCAGCTTTTTCCCCCAAAGGCAAGAACCCCCCCCGCACCATTACATCCCATAATCACAGTCGGGCCCTTCTGCAAATGGGCAATCGACTTCATGACCATCAACCCCGTTTCAGCTAATGGCCACAAGTACATTATCGTGACAGTCGATTACTTCACCAAGTGGGCTGAAGCCATGCCCACATTCGATTGCAAAGCTGAAACCGTAGCACATTTCTTCTTCAACCATGTTATTACATGGTTTGGTGTCCCCAAACAATTGGTCTCAGATCATGGGGCACACTTCCAAGATGCCGTATGGGATGAATTATCAACCATGTTGAAATTTGAACACCAGTACTCCTCTTCCTACTACCCTCAAGGCAATGGCCAATTTGAAGCAGTCAACAAAATCATCAAAACAATGCTCCAACGGATGGTACGAAATTACAAAACTAACTGGCATCACATGCTATTCTTTGCCCTATGGGATTATCGTACATCCATAAAAACTGCAACCGGTTTCACCCTTTTCTGCCTAGTACATGGCGTTGAATCAGTGCTCCATACAGAGTGCCAAATCCCATCTCTTCGCCTCGCGGTGGAACTCCTTCCTGACACTTCACCTTTAGAAGAATGGCTCCTCCAACTCGAGCAAACCATAGAATACCGTCGAGCTGCCCTCCAAGCCATCGAAGCAGCAAAAACACAATCAAAGATCCAATATGACTCCCATTTCCACCCTCACACCTTCAACGAAGGTGATATGGTTCTATTCTACGACCAACCTAATGATAAATTGGGTAAAGGCAAGTTTGAATCAATGTGGTATGGCCCATACATCATCCACCATTGCCTCGGAAAAGGGGAATACACCCTAATTGAATCTGATGGACAACTCTTGGAGAACCCCCGCAATGGGCTCTACCTCAAGAAATTTAACGCTTAACATCACCAATGAGTCACTTCATTTTATGTTTCTTGTTTTTCAAATTTTTCAGCAAAAATCAAAGGTAGCACCATCAGCTGCTAGTCAAAAATCACCCGGAACCTGTTCAAGACACCTCTCACACCTCCGGGATCAAATTCCCATTTCCTTATGAGACCATTGTCTCATGTTTAATAAGTCAATTTCAGGACCATCTCCCATAAGTCACCTCAATTCATGAGCCATGACATAACAATGTGAGTGTCTATGGATCAGTACTCGTATCACACTTCCCGGTCACAACCCATGTGAGCAATCGGGCCGCCGCCCATTAATGATTGTACTATAATTTTACTTTTTGTATTTATAATTGTCTTTTTTCACCGCACCTTACGTGGAAATATGGACCATCGTCCACAAAACCCTTTGTTTTTCTTCCATGTATTTGACATAGAAGTGTCCTCAGGCCGCCTCCCATTAAGAAATATAATTTTAGCTTTTATTTTGTATTTTTAGCACATAGATTGTCTTTTCTGTTTACCGCACCTTACGCGGACCTCTGGACCACTGTCCACAAAACAATTTCTTTTTCTTGCATATAATTGTCTCTGGACTTGCACTCACATCACATGTAGTCAATTCCATTCACCGCAACACACACACACACTCTCTTGACCTCCGTTCGAGAGCCACGTCGGTTTGTGTGCCTCTGTCGCACCGACTTGCAGGCCTTTGCCGCAATCTATCCCACGCATGTACTGGTATGTTTGAGAGCCTTCTTCTCTGTCCGTACTTTGTGGATGACCTGTGGATCTCTGTCCACCATCCTGACAAGGGGCAATGCAGGTTCCACCACAGTTGGTTGACCACATTGGAGTTTTGTTTAAGCTCTTTTCTGACTCCTTAAAACAATTAAAAGATCGTTGAGCGTAGTTGCTTCCTTTCTCGCTCACTAAAGTATAGGAAAGGGAATCTACATCGTCTCGTTTACCTCCTTTTGCGGACCATGTAGACCATCTCATGAAAAGGACCTCCTTGGCACACTCAATCCAAGACCGTACCCCTCTACATACTTTTATGATTTCTTGGGCAGAGGGGCCACACTTTACGAAAAAGCTCACCACCGGTTGTCGTTAAGCTCTTTTCCAGCTGTCTCAACAAGAAAATATTGCCGAGCAAACTTGGTTTCATTCATGCTTGTAAAAGTATTTGAATGACCATCCTGTCAGTATAGGTTTAACCTTTTCCGCCCTGATTGGACTACCAACCGTAAAGAAGTCTCTCATCCCCTCCAAGATGAGCGAGCTCTCCTATGTATACTTTTATTCTTTTTCGGGAACAGGAGACTACCAATGAAAAAGAGCCCCCACTAGAGTCTTTTTCATGCTTTCAGATTCTCTAAAATGAAAGCACCATCGAGCACTTACCTTCTTGGGCTCGCCAAAAATCCACAAGATCGTACCACAACGGTGTCCCTAGACACCACCCCACAGAAAATAGTTTAGCAGCATCCCCACATTGAGTCGCCTTTATTCAAAGTACTTTTCCTTGGATCCCATCAGTGTCAAAAGTGTCCACCCACTCCAAGTATTTCCCATCTGTAGTGATATTCCCGGTATTATAGCTATGATCCCATTCCCTTGAGTCAGTTTCATTTGCTTCTTGGTCTGCCCTGTCATCATACTCTGAACAAAGAAAGTTTGAGTCTCCCACTCCCCCCGTGCCCCTGTTTAGTTTTTTCCCTTCCCTCCCCTCCCCCCCAATTCAGTGATTCAGTCCGCAAATTGCTTCACACCTTTCGGTTATCCACCTAGTGCTATTGGTTAAGGAAACATCATTTCCTTGACTAGGGGCAGGTCTCCCTCTGTCGATGCCAACACACATATTCCATAGGATAGACCCAGAGGTCTATGTACCTTGGTTTCATTAACATCATTGATGAGTTCCTTGGACCACTTGAGAGGAGTCCTTAGTGCCTCTTGGGATGGTTGTTTCTCACGTGCTTGATTTCAACTCCATCATCGCACCATTGAGATTCGTGCAGGGTTTGTTCCACACAGTACTTGGTCGAAGACCCCGGATGTCACCCGACTCTAGCACATTGGTGAGTCCACTTGAGGGACCTAAACAAGTTATGTCCCTTGTGATTTATGGGTTGCATTGGAGACAGTGATCAGAAGCCCCAACAGTGCTTCGATATACCTTTATGTTTGATGCAACATACTTATACCACAGAGACTCTGACTCTCAATCAGCGAGTCCACACAGCTATGTACCAGATCCAATAGACCGTCAGTCATGAAGATACAACATTCCATGAGAATGCCATGGGTCCAATGTACCAAATCAGTATTGTCCAATGTACCAAATCAGTATTGTATTCAGCCTCACATGAGAGGCAATCATCATTGTAACATCAGTTGTATATGATCGGCTCTTGTATTTTAGAGCATAGATCAAATGATTCTTTTGACATTGTCATGAGCATGGGAATGCCTGCCTCGTCCATATACATGTCACACATTTATTGTATCTCACCCATTGATGGGAACCAAATTAATACAAAAACCAAAAGCCACCATGCCCCAGTCCCGGAAGCACCACCTCTCTATAGTAAATCCTATGATGTCCGTCAGCCATATGTTGAGCTCCTTCCCTCACACATCAGGGGGCAATCTGTTAACCCAAAAATCCCCCACATAGCTCTCAATGGCCTACACCACCCAAGGACACCATCTCACAACACTCATTTCACTCCATAAGACCTTCCATTTGACCCCCACACCTCCAAAAGAGCCCAAAGATGAAGAAAAGGGCTAAAACCCCCCAAAAAGAGCCCAAAATAGCCCCCCTAGGAGCTAAATCCCTCAGAAAGGGGCTAAAACCCTAAAAGGGGCTAATGTTAGGACAGAAGAGGCTAAAGGCCCAAAAAAGGGGCTAAAGCCCTAACCAAGGGCTTAAGACCCTAAAATCCCTTGGAAAAACTATAAAAGGAGGGTGGGAGGTCACTCTCAAAACACTCCTCACTTGCCTATTGTTATGCTACCCGTGGATGCTTTGAGACCTTTGCCTCTCAAACCACCCACTCCCCCTCTCTTCCATCTTCATCCCATTAAGCCATTGCTTCCCAACCAAAGAGAGGTGCTCCCATGAGCTAGGGCATGGTGGCCCATTTCCACCCAAGTGAGGTATAATTTATTTTCATGTTTATTTATTTGTTTTTGCTTTCTAACTGTTATTTTCATTTGCAGGTTTTAATGTTGACATTGTTTGCAGGTTTTCCATTGTAGTAGCTTAGGTTGCTTGTAGGTTTCAAGGAGGCGGAACCCTAACCCATTTTCTGCAGAGGGGTTCACAAGGGCTTCATCTCCATGTTTCTTTTCTGTTATTAGCTCATAGTCTAGTCTAGTTTTAGTTTTCTGTCACTAGATTAGCCTAGTTTATTTGTTGTTTTGTTTATGCTCTTTCCATTCCATTTTTTCCTGTTTTCAAAGAGTAGGAACCTACCCTTGTGCCCTATAGGCACAAGGGAGCCATTCCTACTCCTGTAGTGAGGATAAATCCTTGCTATAGAGGTGAGGGTTTGTTAAGGGTTGGCATCATCATCTATAGAAAGCTTCCTTTCTATCATGTAGAAATTGAACCCAGTGATAGAACAATTACACTCACAACAATTATCAATTGTACATGCAAAATCACTCACAAAAGAGACTGAATATGGAGCTGAACACTAAAATGTATTGAATAAGTGTACAATAGACAACCCTGTAACATCATAGGCTACCACAATAAATAATTACATAAGGGATTTGAATGCATGAGGAGTCAATTCGAATCTAGTCAAAAGCAGGCTTACTAAAATTAAGCAAATCCCCCATAGGTGCATAAAGCAGTTTCCAAAACTGTTAAGGAGCTCACGAATTAGCAAAATCACTTGGGAAAGATAAAAGGTAATGGAAGGACAACTCATGCATTCTTTTCATAGGAGAAAAGAGTGGAGGATGTGGAGGACAAAAAACTAGTTAACCTCACCTAGTCAAACTTTCCCAATTGCCTTAAAGCACTGAAAAAGCAGGCAATAAAGCAGAAAAAGCAGAAGGGCGCTAGGAAGGCTAGGAATAAAGTAGATTTGATTCCATGAGCTTTCCCAAGCACTCCATGAGTCAAAATTAGAAAGTTTGACCACTATGGATGTGTAGATGACAACTTGCATAAGGTGGAACATGGAAACTAGGAAAATAAGACAAAAATGGATTAATTAATGTCTAAGGTAGCTAACTATGGGTTGATTATTCTAACACCCCCCCTTAAGCGTGAATTATGAGTAATATATCAAAAAATTATAGGGCCTAGCAACAAGGCTTAGTCACCCTTTACATACTGCATGTCCATTTAACCAAGGAAAGAGGAAAAAACCCAGTGGGAAAATCCTCCCTTAAACATGGACTGTAAAACAAAATTTGGAAATATTGTCTTCACTCATGCTTCACAGCATGATCAGAAATCCCTAGCAGTGATTTGAGATTGCTGAAGGTCTTCTCACAAAATGCTTTGGTGAAGATATCAGCTACTTGTTCTGTAGATGAACAGAAGAGTAGGTGAATGGTGCCATCATGCACAAGCTCTCTGATGTAGTGCATATGGATCTCAACGTGTTTGGTTCTCTGCTTCTGAATTGGATCATTGCATATTTGAATGGTACTCTGGTTATCATAGTAGATAGTAGTTGATTATTCTGATTCGAAGCCACACTCTCCAAGTAACCCCTGCAACCATAAACATTGAGTTGTTGCATTTACAACTCCTCTGTACTCTGCTTCTGTAGATGAGAGTGCAATAACACTCTGTTTCTTTCTTGACCAGCTGATTGGCCCTTCTACAAGCATGAACACATATCCTGATGTGAACTTTATGTCTGTGCTATCACCTTCCCAATCACTATCAGTAAACACAATCAAATCAAGATCAGATTTAGCTTTATAGAAGATCCCATGTGTCCTTGTTCCCTGAACAAAGTTAAGAATCCTTTTGGCTGCTTTCCAATGGATCTCATGAGGCTGATCCATGTATCTAGAAGCCACACTTACTGCATAAGAAATATCATGTCTATTATGTGTAAGGTACAACAAACATCCAATCAATTGCCTATACAGTGTATTGTTTACCATAGGTGAAGAATCAGCTTCTTCAAGCTTCACTCCTGAAAGGAAAGGAGTCTTGCTTGGCTTGCAATCCTTCATTCTGAATTTGTTCAGAAAATCCAAGGCATACTTGGACTGGTGCACCTTGATTCTAGATTTGGTTTGAGCAATCTCAAGCCCCAAGAATTGGCTTAAGAGCCCCAAATCTGTCATGGAGAAGGCTTGGTTCATTGCACCCTTCAAGGAAGCAATCTCATCCTTTGAGCTTCCTGTAATGAGAAGGTCATCAACATATAACACAATGATCATTAATGAACCATTAATTAACTTCAAATAGACATTTGGATCTTATTTGCATCGAACAAAATTCAGTGATATCAAGAAGCTATCAATATTGGCATACCAAGCCCTGGGGGCTTGCTTTAGCCCATACAATGACTTCCTTAGACTACACACAAGAGATGGGTTAGTAGCAAATACTTGAGGCTGCTGCATGTATATCTCTTTAGTGAGATCTCCATTCAGGAAGGCACACTTTACATCCATGTGATGTACTTCCCATTGCTTTGAAGCTGCAATGGATAAGGCTAGACTGATGGAGTCCATCTTTGACACTGGTGCAAAGGTCTCATTGTAATCTATGCCATGAACCTATGAGTAGCCCTTGGCTACCAATCTAGCCTTGTACTTCAGAGGTGAACCATCAGCAGCAAACTTGGTCTTGTACACCCACTTACACTGAACTAGCTTCCTCCCTGGGGGAAGATCAACCAGCTCCCAAGTGTTGCTCTTCTGGAGTGAGATGAACTCTTCCTTCATGGCTGCTTGCCATATTGGATCTCCTGCTGAATCTTCATATGTCTGAGGATCTGATTCCACCATCAGATATCATTTCTCAGCAAACATAGGATTCTTCATGCATAGAGCACTCTCAAATTGAGATCTAGTCCTCCTAGGGTCATTAGGATTCCCAGCTAGCTCTCCTGCTGCATGAATGGTCTTGGATGCCCATTTTGGCCTTGTAGGGCTGTTAGGATCTGCAATAAATTCATCACTATCAGACATATCAGAATCAGCATGTTCAACAATCTCTTCACTTACTTTCAGAGGATCTAGTGGTGAAGAGGTTTCTCCAACTTCCACTGCTGCTAGGGGTTCTTCTTGAAACTGAACACAAATTTCAATGAAGGATTTGTTTGTGCTCAAATTTATCAGCTTGTACCCTTTGGAATCTTCAGAGTACCCAACAAATAGACACTCTTGGATTTGGGGCTGCAAAGCCTTTCTCTTTTCTGTCGGAATTCTAGCCCAAGCCCTTGAGCCAAAAATCCTGAAATGGGTCACATCTGGCTTGTGCCCACTCCATGATTCAAAAGGAGTCATACCATCAAGCTATTTATGAGGCACCCTATTTTGGATATAGGCTGCATAGTTTATAGCTTCGGCCCAGTACTTTGGTGGCAAAGTTTTGGCCTCCATCATGCATGTTGCCATCTCCTTCAGTGATCTGTTCTTCCTCTCAGCAACACCATTCTGTTGTGGTGTGTAAGGGATAGAATGCTACATCTAAATACCTGCATCTACACAATATTGAATAAACTCAGACTTGACATACTCACCACCATTGTCCTATCTGAGGACCTTGAGTTTCCTCCCAGACTGGTTTTCAACCAAATCCTTAAAGACTTTGAAGAGGCCAAAAACTTCAGACTTGTGTTTCAGGAAGTAAACCCAGCAATACCTGGAAAAGTCATCTATGAAAGTCAATGCATATTTGGCCTGACTCATGGACATATGAGGGAATGGGCCAGCAACATCACTGTGGATCAACTCGAGGGGTGCAGAGGTTCTCTCATGACTATCTCTCTCAAATTTATGCTATGGGTGTTTTCCTAGGATGTAATCTTGGCAGACTCCTTTGGAAAATTTTATCTTGGGTAACCCTATGACCATCTCTTTTTCACTAAGATCAGAAAGATACTTGTAATTTAGGTGGCCAAATATTTCATGCCAAATCTTGCTTGCCTCATTAGCATGAATTCGAAGAGTAGAGGGGTTTGAGTAGGGTAGGAAGTGTGAGAACATGTATACCTTCGAAGTATGATTTGCAACTCCTTTTGCAATGACTTTACCACTTGAGATCTCTGTGATCTCAACTTCATCAGGGGAGAATATGAACTTCTTTGGAGACCCAGTGTGGGTCATCTGATACACTGATAAGAGGTTGGAGGCAAGACCAGGAACATACAACACATTGCTGAACTGACCATGATCAAGATCAATCCTCCCTTTGACCAAAATTTCAGTGAGAGGGTCATCTCCTGGTACTATTGGTGGACCTTTCGACATGTCAAGTGAGGTGAATGCCTCCTTGGTCGAAACCATGTGTCTTGAAGCTCCAGAATCAATGATGAAACTAGGTGAGCTTGATGTGCTAGCAACCAATGCATGAACTCTCTCTCTATCTTCTGAACTTGATCCTCCTTCTCTCTTCTTTGAGCTGTTTGGAAGGGAGATGCTATTCTTCTCCAGGAGTTGGGTCAGCATGTCTATTTGCTTCTTCATGCAGGAGCTCTCAGAATGATTTCCCTTACTACAGTATGCGCACTTGCTCATTTCTCCTTTATTCTTCTTCTTCTGGTAGTTCTTCTTGGAACCTTGAGGCTCCTCCGAAGACTTGTTCTTGTCTCTCTTTTGCTCAGGTGTCTTTTTAACTTTCTTTTTTCTTTTTGAATCCACTCTTGAATATCCAGCAACCAGAGCTTGGTATTTGGAAGGTTTGATGGTGCCCATCATCACCAACTTATCTTGTTCTTGTGTGAGAGATTCCATGAAATCTGCAAGGCTAGGCATCTTCCAGGTTTGAGCTGTCAACTTTGTGGCATAGAAGGTTGAAACAAACACTGAATAGTCAGGGCCAAGCTTCGAGAGTATGGCCAAGACCAGCTGATCATCCTTCTTTTCAATCCCACATTGTTTTAGCTACAAAACAAGTGCTTTGAACTTGGAGAAATAGAGTTGCAGGGATTCAAAGCTATTTGGACTCAGGGAGATCAGTTCATTTTCGATTTGATGTCCCCTCATCTCATCTGTCTTTCCAAAAATATCAACAAGATTCTCCCATACTTCATTCGGTGATGTCAATCCATCAAGATGGAAAAGGAAGTCTCTGGAAATACTCAGACACAAGAGACCATAGGCCTCATCCCTCCTGTTGTGCCATTTTATCTTCTCTGCAGCTGCATTGGGCTTTGCTTCTGTTGCCATAGTCACTCTGTAGAGGCCTTTCTCTCTCAACAGTATCTCCATCTCTTCTTCCCATTCAAAGAAGTTGAAGGGAGTCAAGATGATCTTCTGAGATTGATCCATAGCTCGGAAATTGTCCTGGCTGTCAGTAGAAGGCTCCCAGTCACTAATGTCGAACCTGAAAAACAAATTGGAAGGAGAGAAATTGATCTACAAAGGCTCTAATACCATGTGGAAATTGAACCCAGTGATAGAACAATTACACTCACAACAATTATCAATTGTACATGCAAAATCACTCACAAAAGAGACTGAATATGGAGCTGAACACTAAACTGTATTGAATAAGTGTACAATATCCAACCCTATAACATCATAGGCTTCCACAATAAATAATTACATAAGGGATTCGAATGCATGAGGAGGCAATTTGAATCTAGTCAAAAGCAGGCTTACTAAAATTAAGCAAATCCCCCATAGGTGCATAAGCAGTTTCCAAAACTGTCAAGGAGCTCACGAATTGGAAAAATCACTTGGGAAAGCTAAAAGGTAATGGAAGGACAACTCATACATGCTTTTCATAGGAGAAAAGAGTGGAGGATGTGGAGGACAAAAAACTAGTTAACCTCACCTAGTCAAACTTTCCCAATTGCCTTAAAGCACTGAAAAAGCAGAAAAAGTAGAAGGGTGCTAGGAAGGCCAGGAATAAATAAAATTTGATTCCATGAGCTTTCCCAAGTGCTCCATGAGTCAAAATTAGCAAGTTTGACCACTATTGATGTGTAGATGACAACTTGCATAAGGTGGAACATGGAAACTAGGCAAATAAGACAAAAATGGATTAATTAATGTCTAAGGTAGCTAACTATGGGTTGATTATTCTAACATATTAGTATTCTCTTGACACCATTGATCAGATCGAGACCTAAGCAGGTCCATCATTGCATTATTAAAGTCATCAAAGTTCACATTGAGGCCACAATTGATCAACTCAAGTCCTAACATGGACTGGTTTTGCTCAAAATAAATCATAAAGGGTTAGATAAGAACTTAACGAGGCTATTGTTATTTCTCTTGATCAGTGGTGATGAGATCATGTTTGTTGCAAAAATCCTAACTTTGTTAATTGAATTTGGATAGTAGGATGCAAAGGAGTTTATCTTTGTTTCTCTTGATTACTAGTGATGAGATCAAGAATTAATGGGGATACTATTGGATCATATTTAGGTTGTCATTGGACAGTTGAAACAAATTTAATACAAACCTCATATGGTTTCCAGCAGGTAAAGAAGTGAAGAGATAGGGATAGAAGAGTTTACATAAGTAGTCATGAAGAAGAAAGAGTAGCAGCCTACTTGCAAAGACAACTTGCATGTCATGTCCCACAAAAAATGAAACTCTTGAATTTTGTAACGAACCTAAAGAGGTGTAGGTCTATGGTTAATTCTACCATTATTCCTGCTCCAATTTTTTCTAAGTGGTATTGTAAAATAGCTTCTCGAGTGCTTCTCTACCTTTGATTGCATAAGACATGATAGTACAGAGTCAGACCTTGCTATCTACTTTGATACAGTTACCATATGTGAAGCAATAATGAGTCAATGACATCAAGCATGTTGTACATGGAGATCATTTTGGAAAACATCTGTTTCAAAAAAATTGTTGTTTTTAGTAGTTTGTATGAATTCAAGGTGCAGAAGATTCACTCTCAAGCATTTTATCCCATTTTTCATACAAACCTGTCCAAATTGTTGGTAATAAGAATATCTAAAGGCTCTATGGTAGACCATAGGCTTTGAAAATCATGCCATCAAGCCTTCATTATAAATGTGAAAACTAAACTTCCATAGGACAGGATGTCTTGTTGCCACCAAAGCTAGACTTCTGGTAGATAGCTAAATGTTCAACCCATTAAACAATTTGGGGTTAAGCTTAAAAGGTACATTGTTCTTAACTTGATGGAGATATAATTCTAATAGGATGGGTCACTAGTCTATTCCAACACTAGTCAAGATCTTTGATTCAAGTGTCAACTATTGTGTTATTTCCATCATTGTCCTAAAAAAGAAAGAATTTGTAAAGTTGGTACATTGTGAATGCTTCATTCAGTCTTCTCTGGATTCAATATTGAAATCTAATTTAGTCTTCAAGGGGGCTATATACTTGTGTCTTCTGTCATGTTCTGCTTTCATTTTTACTTTATAAAATAACAAAATTGGAAGTAGACCAATCATGCTCGAGATTTCTTTGATTTGGTAATGTTTAATGTGTTTAAAATGTTCTATGGCATCATATGTGTTACCCCTCAAAATGCAGAAGTTGCATGTGCATTTTGAGGCATTGTTGTCAGCAGCACTATACCTATTGGCCAAGGATGTTTATTATGGTGCTTTCCCAGTAAGAAGATGTGATTCATAGCCTGTATGGTTAAAGGTACTTTTGGAACCAACTAGGTAATTTCATACTTAAGTTTCTAAGTCAGGGCAAGACACTTTTTTTTTATAGTTTGGTATTTCGTGAAGGTGTTAAGAATGATGTC